>OZ017738.1:200933999-201228999 GCA_963969285.1 Odontomyia ornata | reverse complement strand
ACCATAATAAAAGTCCTGCATCATGGCGATCTGATGAAACTGGTACTGCCGCTATCTGGGTTCGGAACAATGACTTTCAAGTGGAGAGTTGTGGACAGGGGGATGGTTTCGTGTAGGTTCGGTGCTCTGGGACCACCTTCTTTAGTCTGTACCTAATACGGAACGAATCGATATCATCTTTCCAAGCCAAGCTTAATGTTTTGGAGGGCTCTGTCTTGAACGCAGAGGGCAAAGTGCTCGTTAGGGGCGACTTCAACGCTAAAGCAATCGAATGGGGCATGCCTTGGACGGACCCACGGGGAAAACGAATCCTGGAAATTGCGGCCAGGATGGCCCTCGTCGTACTAAACTCCCGAAACACGTCGACTTTCCGCCGTATTGGCTGTGAGGGAACCAAACCGGACGTGACATTCGCCTCGGAGTCCTTAGTACGGAGGATACACAACTGGAAAGTATTAAAGGACTACTCAGCCAGTGATCATCAGTGCATTCTGCTTGAGATAAGTGATGTTGTCTCCCGACGTCCATGCTCTTGGCCTTCTACAACTGGATGGAACATCGGAAGGATGGACGTCGAGAGGTTCGTCAAGGTTCTCACAGCAGGTGAGCCGCTGCAGGGAGCTTCGGAGGGGACGGAAGAACTGGCAGCTCAAGACGTGGTGAACTCTACTATGAGCACCATAACGACTGCTTGCTGCGCTTCTATGCCCCGTCGAAGACCCCGGCACGGCAAGCCCCCGTTTTCTCGTGGTCAACTGAAATCGCTGAAAAGCGAAGGGAGTGTCACAAGCTTCGACGTGAGGCTCAACGGGCGCGGAACCGTGACGAAGCATACAACCAGGTGGCAGCATATAAGTCCGCCAGGAAATGCCTTCGCAAACTGATCAACAGTAGCAAGGCTCGCTGCTGGCAAGACCTAGTGGACGATGTGAACAAGGATCCATGGGCCTTGGCTACAAGCTGGTCATGGGGAAACTTGGTGCCCTACGGAAGCCTTGTATTCATGACGCGGAAAAGATGGACGCGATAGTGCGGGGACTCTTCCCCGCCCATCACGTCTGTGTTGACGCTGTCCATGGTGAATGAGCAGTAGAGTGCCCACTTTTCACACAGCTGGAACTGGAGGAGGCAGTCCTCTCCTTGAAAACGAGGAAGGCTCCAGGTCCAGATGGTGTTCCGGCTGAGGTGTTGTGGCTCGTCGATCACCATTGTCCTGACTTGCTGCTCAGCACATTAAACGCTTGCCTACGGGACGGGGTTTTCCCGGTACGGTGGAAGGTGGCGAGGCTCGTGCTGACCAGCAAGGGGAAGGGAAATCCCGAATCGCCGTCTGCATACCGCCCGTTATGCATGCTAGACATGGCTGGGAAAGTGCTAGAGAAACTCATCAAGGGAAGACTCACTGACGCGATTCGTGCTGCTGGGGACCTATCTCCTCGGCAGTACGGCTTTAGAGCAGGACGTTCTACCATTGATGCGATTGCAGAGGTGGTGAACGCGGTCCAAAAGGCAGAGGCATATAGTCGCACTAAGCGACGGATCGTCCTGTTGGTGACACTCGACGTCAGGAATGCCTTCAATTCCGCTTAATGGCTGGATATCCTGGACACGCTGGAAAACTCTTTTCAAGTTCCAGAATATCTAATGCGGCTTTTGAGGAACTACCTAAAGGACCGAAGCCTGCTCCACGACACGACACAGGGCCAATGAAGGATGGAAATTACATGGGGTGTTGCCCAGGGATCTATCCTTGGTCCGGACTTGTGGAACGTGTCTTACAATGGGCTACTGAGACTTGAGATGCCAGATGAGTCGCGCTTGGTCGGCTATGCAGATGATGTTGCGGCTCTGGTCGCTCGACGCACCGTTGAACAAGCGCAACTTAGGCTAGGTATGCTAATGCGCCGAGTGAGGGACTGAATGACTACTCGTGGGCTGAGTTTAGCACTGGAGAAAACTGAAGTGGTCATCTTGACAAAAAAGAGAGTCTCTAGAGTAAGGATGATCAGTATTGGAGACACACAAATCGAATCCAAGCCAGCGGTGAAGTACCTGGGGCTACTGATTGACTCGAAGATGAGTTTCTCTGAGCAAATCAGGGCAACGGCTGGGAAGGCTTCTTCGGGAATATCGGCCCTGAGTCGACTTATGGCCAACATAGGGGGACCCAGCCCATCAAGAAGACGCCTCTTGGTGAGTGCTGTAGGGTCAGTGCAAATGTACGGAGCAGAGGTATGGGGCGACACTCTCAGCAAGGAGGTATACCGAAAACGTTTGGCACAGGTACAGAGAAGAGGAGCACTGAGAATTGCATCTTCGTATCCAACAGTCTCCGACTCAGTGGTGAGAGTGATTGCAGGCGTGATACCTGTCGCCCTCCTTGCTAGAAAGCGCCGCGCTATTTACCTGCGTCGAAACGAGGATGCGAGGGAGATAGTTGTCCGCGAGGAGAGACAGCGCTCGCTCAACGATTGGCAGCAGTCTTGGGTGAATGGCACGAAGGGAAGGTGGACTGCGTGCCTCATCCCGGATGTGAGACCGTGGCTTAATCGAAGGCATGGTGAGACTGACTTCTATCTGACCCAGCTTTTGAGCGGGCACGGTTGTTTTCGGTCTTATCTGCACAAGATCGGTAAGTCACGGTCTCCCGATTGTCGGTTTTGCCCAGGAGAGGAGGACAATGCCTGTCACACATTTTTGGGTGTACAAAATGGGTCAGGCTGCAAAGGGAACTCTACAGGGAGACGGGAGAGCTCACCCCGGATAATATAGTTGTGGTGATGCTTGAATCGGTTGGCAAATGGAACCAGGTGGCACATTATGCTCGGGCAGTCCTAAAATATAAAAGGGACTCACAGCAGCCGGGGGCTGGGTTCTCACAGCAGCCAGGCTGGGTTCTCAGGTTGACAAGGGAGGTGTTTAGTGGGTAGTCCAGTCGCGCATAGGAGTCCCACACTTGGTGCATAAATAGCGTTCAACTCCCTACCACAAAAAAATGCATCATTGGCTTATGATCAAAGCTGCTATGGGACGAAATGAATTTTATCGTGGTTAATAGCAACGTAGCAAATGATATTCGTAGGCTCTTTTGAGGAATATACATATTTGCGATAGGAATATTGAATGAATGAATGGAGTTGCTTTAAAAAAAGTAAATCACTTATGATTTCCAAATAAGGATAATTTACTTGTCAGTTGGAAATAACTAACCCATTACGAAAGATGTACTTAATTCATATTATAATTTAAATCAAAATATTTGAAAGTAACTTTTAATATCTTTTTAAACATGCCAATAGTTTCATGATGTAATAGAAATAAATTATATAATTTTTTATGTACAATTTTTAGATTGTATTCTATAGTTTTTTTCCAGTAATGCAAAGCACATCTTTTAAAACTAAGAGGGAGACCCGTAATCTCATGTATCAATTAGTGAAAAGAGTTTGCTTTGTATCGCTTCATTATAGCAATTCCTTATTTGAAACATCTAGGAAATATGCGATACTTGTATTTTTGTTGAGTTATTGGAGAAAAGGTGTGATCAAGTGACTTTCAAAGGCGAAAAGTTCACAATATCGGGATTGAACTCGAAGGTAGCGTCGATGCAAAGTTGCCTGGTTATCATTATCTTATGAGAAGCTGAGAAAATTATCATTGTTAGATGCAACATGGCAAGTGAGAAGCGAATTTAAAGATATTTTGTGAGTATTCGTAGGCAGATATAACTTGTAATATAAATTTTGCAGCTGTTAATAGTAGTTTTACGATACGTGAGTAAATGAATTTTGCATTGAGTGTAGTTCAATTTAGATATGTGATTTAGAGCAGTTTCTGAAATTCAAAACATTCTTCAGTTATTCGATAAGCCTTTGTGCACATAATAAATGTGCAAGAAATACGAAGCAATAGAAGCGCTAAAGACTGTGAAATGAAAACTCTAAGAAGAATTCAAAACTGGCTCGGAAACACGCTTAAGAGTAAAAATGATAATAATTGAGAGTAGTACTCCATATGACTTATTCCATATAAAGGTCAGAATTGCGAATTTATATCGTCGGGATAAGTGCAAATGGATGTGGCGAGACCCCGTGAAATTTTTTGAGGTTTTCCTGCATTTTTGAAGCCACTGATATCCTAAAAACTTTTTCACATTTGTAGTACAGTTTGATATGTTTTCGCCAGTGATGACCTGCGAAGAATTCTTTTAAAAATAACCGATAATCGATATTCAATAAAATTGCCGAGACATCATGGGTACACATTTATCTATTGAGTAGAGCTATCCTAGTCTAAATTCCACGAATAACCATTATTCTAAATTTTCACGAAATGTTTTGGAATATATTCCACAATCAAATCTTCTTTGAGAACCTAGTTACAAACATAAAAATTGTTGATGTATAATGAATGGCATCCTGTGATGCATTTTAGAAAATTCTGCCATTGTGACACAAAAGCATAAAAATGTATTCTAAATAAGTAAACAATCAACTAAGAAAAGGGAAAAACAAAACTAAAATTGGTACACAGACCGGGTATCGAACCCACGCCCCGTGATTGAAACGATCGCGCACTATGATAGACTTATTTATGTCAAATTTTTAACAACCCACAATCAGAAAAATAAAGCACCCTAACGATTTTGGCAATCTTCGAAATCGCTTTCCACAATCCAATTACATTAATGAAAAGCGTCTAAATGTCGGGAAAATTCATGGAGTTTAATGTTTCATAGGCTTCACCGTTAGAAAGTTTTGAATAAATGCAATATATTGAAATGGGGCATTAAATCTTTAAATTTGAAGTGAAAGTGAGAAACTGTTCAACTGTGAATACATTAAAGGAAAGGCTTAAGTATCAAATTTTAATTGTACTTTATTTTGAAATTTTTATGTAGATTTTTTATATAGAAATTCATATATCGGTATCAATGTATACACATTTAAAATATGAGTTGCTCATATAGGAATCACCTTCACGGCTATACGTTTGGTTCTTCCTTGAGTTATTTTGAAATATCTCAAAACTAGAGAACCAATGTCTAGTTAAACTGCAAACTGCAAAGAAAAATATTTTGAGAAATCTCATCCTATTCATTATAGAGAAAAGCCCAAACAAAACTCCATTCGTTCAATTTTAGCCGATTTAAATTTAAATAACCTGTCATTCCAGTTGTTTCCTCCACTTGAAGGGCGAAAATATCCGAAGGAAAAAGCTATCTTCGGAATTTTAAACTTCATTCAAGACCTAGCATACTAAACGTACACCCATCTCAGTTTACATCTCCAGACCGCCACCCAACAAAAAGCACTGAGGAAAAACAACCAATTCCGAAATCAGATTTTGTTTCTCTAAAGTAGTACCGAATAAGGAAAAATAAATTGGATGTTGAAAAACAGGTAAGAAATTTGTTGAAGGATATAAGCCAAGAGGCTCAGCTTTCAATACGCTCCCAGCTTTCCCACAAGCCTAATGCGTCTTTGGATCAATGAGCAAATTTTTTACTTGAAATGATACTATAGGCCCCCTTCCCTTTATAGGGAATTTCTAAACATGGAATTCAGTGTTCTTTTATTCAGGACTATTCTGCACTGGTATTTGAATCTTCACTTAAAAACTGGTTTTGTTGATTCCATAAAAGATCTGCTTGAGAAAAAATCAAAGGAATGTCTAGTTTAGATGGATGGCATGTTTTACTTTTTGACGAGATATCAATAAGAACTGAACTGGAATATAATTCCGCAAAAGACATTATTTATGGTTTTTGTGATTTGGGTGGTTTAATAACGTAGCATATAACACTCTGCTTCTTATTTTGAAGCAAGGAATTGGGTACATTGTGGCTTACCCAATGGAAATTTACTAGTTTTTATTATAAAAGCAACCATAAATTATATTCTTAGTTCGGCTTAGATATGCTAGGAACGATTTGTGATCAGAGCGCTGTAAATCAACGACTCTTGAACTTATTTAGGCCCTCTACTGAAACTCATACTTTGCAGGAGAAGGTAGAGGAATATACAACTGTTTTGATATGCTTCAACTTCTTAAAAATTTAAGGAATATCCATCTGAAAAATGACATCCGTTACTATAGTGAAATCTTTTCATGGCGAATTATTCGCAAGGTGCGTGAATTTGATAAAAATGCTATCACCACTATTCATAAACTCACTGACCTGCATATAAACCCAAGTAACTTCGATAAAATGTTGTAAAACTAGAAATGCAAGCCTTTAGCATTCCATAACTGCAACGATTTCAGCCGCTGTTGAATTGGGATATTCCAAACGTAATGACAATTAAGAGACATGTGATACTAGTACGGCCAAATATTTATTCAAGTAGTATTTTCATATTGCAACAGTACGGTCTGTTAAATATTCCACATCACTTATATTTGTGTGTTATCCCCCTATTCTATATGCACTGCAACTAACCACCTCAGATCCAGATCTAAATGGTAGTTAAGTAATCGGTGATGTTTCAAAGCCAAAGCATTCCAAAGATCTAGTTTAAACCAGAAGCTTTGTTTTCTATGATTTGATCATTTGGCCACCTAATTTCTACTGATGTGTACTATTTCTTATTTATCCATCTCCCTCGCATCCTCGTTTCGGCGCAGGTAAATAGCGCGGCACTCTCTAGCAAGGAGGGCGACAGGTATCACGCCTGCAATCACTCTCACCGCCGAGTCGGAGACTGTTGGATACGAAGATGCAATTCTCAGTACTCCTCTTCTCTGTACCTGTGCCAATCGTTTTCGGTATACCTCCTTGCTGAGAGCCTCGCCCCATACCTCTGCTCCGTACATTAGCACTGACCCTACAGCACTCATCAAGAGGCGTCTTCTTGATGGGCTGGGTCCCCCTACGTTGGCCATAAGTCGACTCAGAGCCAATATTCCCGAAGCAGCCTTCTCAGCCGTTGCCCTGATTTGCTCAGAGAAACTCATCTTCGAGTCGATCAGTAGCCCCAGGTACTTCACCGCTGGCTTGGATTCGATTTGTGTGTCTCCAATACTGATCATCCTTACTCTAGGGATTCTCTTTTTTGTCAAGATGACCACTTCGGTTTTCTCCAGTGCTAAACTGAGCCCGCGAGCAGTCATCCAGTCCCTCACTTGGCGCATTAGCATACCTAGCCTAAGTTGCGCTTGTTCAACGGTGCGTCCGGCGACCAGAGCCGCAACATCATCCGCATAGCCGACCAAGCGCGACTCGTCTGGCATCTCAAGTCTCAGTAGCCCGTCGTAAGACACGTTCCACAAGTCCGGACCAAGGATAGATCCCTGGGCAACACCCGATGTAATTTCAATCCTTCGTTGGCCCTGTGTCGTGTCGTAGAGCAGGCTTCGGTCCTTTAGGTAGTTCCTCAAAAGCCCCATTAGATATTCTGGAACTTGAAAAGAGTTTTCCAGCGTGTCCAGAATATCCACCCATCTAGTCTGATATTAAAGTTTGTCTAAGGTCTTCTAAGCCCTGATAAGGCTACGACGGACGCATATCCGGTCGCTGAAACGTAAAGTAGTTACCTTTTTCAAATGTGAGATGTTTTTCGACTTTATCGAAGTCTTCGATATTATTTAAAAAGAGTCGTTTTCCGATCGACATTAATTTAACAGCATATGTATGAATATTTAGTTCTTTCATAATTAAATCGATTTTATCGCGCGGTAAATGAGGAAATGTTATGGGTGGAACTCTCACCTTAGTTTTGGTAGGATTCATACCATTATCTTGTCCAGCGCTGTCGTCAAGGTCAGCTAGGGATAAAAGTCTATATGTCGTGGTTGCAACTGAAGTATTTTTGGCCATTTTAAAATGGTCCCGAAGGTACATTACGTTATATGGTCCCGAAGGTACATTCCCTCATTGAAAGAAAAAGAAAAATTATACAAGCGATAAAAGTTTAGAATCTAACCATTAGCAAACACGTTTACTTGAGATCATTCCGAAATTTGACTGCACTGCACAAAGGTCCATGCACGAATTTCAGCTATTTGATGTCATACAGAAAAAATATTATATTAGAGATATTTCATTAATTACTTTCAGATTTGTATAAATAGTATAAATGGCTTCAAAATGCCCTGATAAGGAAGAACATACTTTTATGGACTTAAATTTTAATAGTTGGTAAGTCTATCTCAGCAATAATGGTTTCTGGATGACGAACTCGAAATAGAATTCACCCTCTAAGAAAGATTCCCTGTATTGAGATAAATTTGGAGATTGTTTCACTATCTTCAAATGATTTTTTGGTTATTTATTGTGCTTATGTTCCTTGATCAGTATCTACCATATTGCCCACTAAGTAGGTACATCTCCTTTGCTTGGCATTAAAACCGTTATTTCTCGTATACATAATGAGAAATCTTGTTTCAAGCAAACGAAATGCTTTTAGTTGTAAAGTAAAGTTAGAATTCTTAGGGACAAGAATTAGTAAATTTTCAAGATAACCACCACTCCCAAAAAAGGATTTTATTTCACCAAATCATATTGTATGGCCATAAAGTCTGGATTTAGCAGTGTTGCATATAGTGCTATTAATATGTATATGTTTGACTTAACACAATAGATAATATTATTTTACCTTTCTGAAATAAATTGCACGGAAGGTTTGCCTGAATAAAAACCTTTATCCAACAAATTGGTGATTTTAGTTTTTCTAGTTTCTTCCATTTCTTGATATCTATACATTTTCAATATATCCTGATTATCTCCATATAAACTCGTTGCATGCACATCCTGCACGCAATAAGTTTATATGGAGATAATTTGCTTACAAACGGTTAATCAAAAATATTTTCAGCCATGGTCAACAAAAAAAAAAAAACCACTGATAACCTTGCATTCTTTCATAGTCAGCCAAAATTACATTACACTTATTACTACCTAAATATTTATATATATATATATATATATATATATATATATATATATATATACATATATATATATATATATATATATATATATATATATATATATATATATATATATATATATATATATATATATATATATATATATATATATAATTATTTGAAAATATTGAAAACACCATAATATCTAGTATAAAGTAAAGACTAATAGCTATAAACGGTAAGGAAAGTGCTTGTCAATGTTTACTGTTCAATTCAGCTTTGAAAATTCGCAAAGTAGAATACTGTCTTTTTCGTCAAATTTGGTATAATTTTGCTGTTTCAAAAACAGGATAATTATACAACGTATTCGACTCATTTCAATGTATATTTAGAGAAAGTAACGTTTGAAATAATTCAAAATTACGTTTATAAACTTCAATTAACATTATTGAAGACGCTAGAATTTAAGACAAGATTATATGAAGGCCATCTTTCATTGAACTGAGAGTACACAACTAAGTTTGAACTTGATCCTACGCCCGTTTACGTAAGAGAAATAGAAAGTATCTCTAAGCTACGAAGATATAATTAGCATTGGTAAATTTGATCACTTATGCCATAAAATATCATTCAGAATTCAATTTTGTAGTTCTCCTTGTTCTGAATGAATTTTCTTTCAAACGATTAGGATAAATCTATGAGCATCAATATGAACGGTGCGCGAGCTTCAACATGGCAAATTCGCAAAATTGAATATAAGGTGTTTAAATTTTATTTGTAGGTATAGATTATAGAGCTAAGAAGTCTTTAAATAATTCCATAGAGGTACATTCAGGAGAAAGCGAGCTTTCATTTTCTATGGAAAGCGTTGAAGTCGCTTAATACAATCAACCCTTCCGTATACGTATACACTCATTTTCGAAAGCTTTCGCAATTTACAACTGATGTTTTTTAAGGAATGCGTGAAATTTTTCTATTGTCAAAACAAATTTCAAAATGCAAATTCAAGTCATTTATAAGTAAGTTATTACTTCTTATTTTTAATACATATCAACAAAATCATGCAATGCGACATATTTTCAGAAGTATTTGTTAAGATTAATTAGGTCTAAGTTCAGTTCATTTACCCTACGATTCATTTAATTAAAAAATTGATTCTTGTAATCGATACTTGCATTAACATTAAAATATTTCAAATGTATATTGTATTGTCTAAGCATTGTTTCAAGTTCAATAATCCAAATGTGAAATTACTACCACCTCAAGCACATTGCAATTCAATTAAAGTTCAATCAAAGAATATTGAACTTGCTTCAGATGGCAATAATTCTTTCCACGCGCTAGCCAAAGAATTTATGCACTAAATGCAAAATGTTAGTATAAATTAACCAAGAGTGGTGACAATAAAGCATTCCATGTTGAATCATTTTAATAAGCGTTTTATTGTCTTTTCATAGCTGGAACGTTTGGTCCGTCGAGCCGGATTCTAGAAGGAGTCAGGAGTCAAGTGGAAAAAGGATTCTTAGAGCAGAAGGAAACAACTTCTAGAGGACTTCAATTTTTGGACAATTAATTAGCGGTAGCAACTTGGCGCTGTAAGCAAGGTGCCAAATCAATATTAGGAGGATTTTTACGGCGTAAAGTTTGCATACAATCAGGAGGAATTAGCCTCTAGAGGACATCAATTTCAGCCATACTTGGACGAATCAATTTGAGGTAACAATTTGGCGCTGTAAGCAAGGTACCGAATCAATTCTAGGAGGATTTGTACTTTGAAAAGTTGCGTATCAAATCCACATCAAAGGGAGACTTAGCAAATGGAACAAGGGAAGTTGGCACTTGAACGGGTTTGGGAAAGGCCATTCAGAATTCTGCAACAGTACTAAGTAGCACACCAGTATGAGTACCCAAGAGACAACCATCAAGCAAATCCAGAGATTGATCACCAATTTTAAGAAGGACAGCGAGCTACGATACAGTCTCGAGATGTGAAGAACAACATGAGGCAGAATGTAACCGGTTAAGGGAGAAGGCTGACCAGCTTTCACAATATTCTACAGAGTTCGAGTGGTTGGAGGACTCAGTTATGGATTATCTCACGGTTTTCTAGTCTAGAATTAATGGATATGCGTCTGCTGCTACAACATCGCCCGCACCGGATTCTGTAAAGCTGGAGAGGATCCGAATTCCATCGTTCAGTGGTAGTTACACTGACTGGTTTGCGTTCCATGACTTGTTCGAAAGCATGGTACACAAAAATGCTCAACTGACAAAGGTACAAAAATTCCAATACCTTAGAAGTGCTCTTCATGGAGAAGCTGAGCAGCTCATTAATCATTTCACCATTATCGAAGGAAATTATGATCCCGCATGGAACCTTCTATGTTAGCGGTTTAACAACCATCGCATTATAGCTCAGGAAATAATGCAACGCCTTTTCAACATCGAGCAATGCACACGCAATGAGCCATCAGGCCTTCGACGTATGCTGGATACAATGAACCAGCTACTTGCAGGCATCCATACCTTGAAGGCGGATTCATTCGCCTTAACAACTGTCTTCATGCTCAACCAAACGCTTGACGAAGACTCAAGGAAGGGATGGCAACGAACAATTTCCGAGTCGAGTGAAATCCCTTCGTTACAACAGTTTCTGGATTTCCTGAAACAAAGATTTTCAATGCTGGAGGCTTTGTCAACTGGGAAGGTGAAACCAAAGACGGTGAAAGCAAACACTACTCAAGTGAATACGAAAGCTTCCTGCCCAATGTGCAAGGCTCAACACAAGCTTTTTGAATGCAACTCGTTCAAACAAGCTACACTTCAAGCAAGACGAGGAGTGATCAAAGATTCCAACCTATGTTTCAACTGCTTTGGTCAACACAGAGCCAACAAATGTACTTCGACACACGGGTGTAAGCTCTGCGAAAAAAGACACAATACGCTGCTGCACACATCAAGCTCAGAAAGTTCATTGCAGAAAAAATCACCAGCTGCGTCAATTGCGCAAGGCCACGGTGCTTACACAAAACAAAATTACGTTTTGCTTGCAACCGCATATATACGAATATGCTATCCAGATGGAGAATGTGTAACATTCCGAGCATTGCTCGACTCTGGAGCTCAACGATCTTTCATCAGTGAGGCAGCAATGCAACTTCTACAGGCTAAACGCACTGGGGCAAAATTTAAGATTAGTGGCATAGGAGCTGTTGAAAATGTAATGTCAAAGGGAGAAACTAAACTACGCGCTGTCGTTAAATCTGAATATGGACATAACGGGGAGATTCTATTCACGCCACTCATTCTTACAACCATAACTGCACCATTACCATGTACTGAAATTCCTTTAATAATTCCACAGGGATTGACAGTTGCCGACCTGGCAGATCCTTGATTTAACGTACCATCAACCGTAGATGTCCTCATTGGAGCAGATCTTTATGACCAACTTTTGCTGACAGGACTTCTACCCGGGAAGCCATGTGCCCAGAAGACCAAACTTAAATGGGTGTTGTTTGGAACAGTATCATGCAAGTCCTCTTCATCATTACGTGCATTTGTCGCCTACCAAGGTCTTGAAGAAACTCTGCGACAATTTTGGGAAACAGAAGAACTTCCAGCAATTAAACATCTTACAACTGAAGAGAAAGAAAATGAGGCTCACAACAAACAAACTGTTTATCGGCACCCAACAGGAAGATATTCTGTTGGCCTTTCATTTAAAAATAATCTGGATCTTCATTCTGACATTGGTGACACGCAAAAGATTGCACACATAAGATTCAGACAGTTGGAGCGCCGGCTGATACAAAATCCAGCACTTTATTAACAGTATCGGAGTTTTATGCAAGAATACATGGATTTAGGCCACATGTCCAGGGTACCTGTAGACCAAATAAAGATGACTACGGCATATTACCTACCGCATCATGCTATGGTGAAAGAATCCAGCAGTACCACAAAATTAAGGATAGTATTCAACGCGTCGCAAAAGGGTTCCAAAGGTAAATCCTTAAATGATCTTCTGCGTTCTGGCCACACTATCCAGGGAAACTTATTACACCTTCTAATGCGGTGGAGGCAATATAAGTACGTCATTGCAGCTGACATTGAGAAGATATATCGGCAAATCTTTGTGCACGAGAAAGACCAACATTTCCAACGAATCTTGTGGTGGTTCAACCAAAGTTAACCAATCCAACACTATCAGTTAAGCACAGTCACTGACGGAACGGCCTGTGCACCATATTTTGCGATACGCACACTTCACCAGTTAGCTGGGGATGAGTATGACTCATTTCCTCAAGCTGCGCAAACATTGACAAATGATTTCTGCATTGATGATGTACTCACTAGTTTGGGTAACCTAGAAGATCTTCTACAGCTACAGACTGATCTTTGAAATCTTCTAAGGAAAGGTGGATTCCATTTAAGGAAGTGGTCATCCAACCATACAAAACTGTTGGAACGTATTCCAGTCTCAGAAAGGGAGACACAGCTTCCCCTTACCATAGCATCAACTGAGCAGATAAAAACACTTGGCATTCACTGGCATCCAGCCTCCGACGTATTCTCATTCAGTATTACAAGGCCAGCCAACGAGAAAATACTGACAAAATGCACCATACTAGCAGAAGTGGCCAAATTGTTCGATCCAATAGGTTGGCTACAACCCTGTTTCATTAAAGAGAAAACAACAATGCAGAAGTTGTGGCTGGCAGAAAAAGGTTGGGATGATCCAATAGATTCAACGTTGATAAAAGAGTGGATACAACTGCGACAACAACTTCCGGCGGTGGAAAATCTTAGGATAAATCGATGGATAAACTTCAGCCCGTCTAATTAGGTCGAGCTTCATGGGTTTTGTGATGCATCATCAACAGCCTACGCTTCTGCTGTATATATCCAAGTAGTGATTACAACGTCAACCAAGGTTACATTACTAGCAGCAAAATCAAAGGTGGCGCCAGTGAAGGTACAATCGATACCGAGGTTGGAACTGAATCGAGCTGTTTTGTTGGTGAACCTTATGGCTGAAGTCATCAAAGCGCACAATTGGAGCAACGTTTCTAGATATTATTGGACAGATTCAACCGTAGTCCTCTCATAGATACGGAGTCCTGCCGCTAAATGGAAGGTCTACATTGCCAACCGAGTGAGTGTCATTCAGCAAAATAGCTCAGCCGAACGCTGGAATCATGTAAGCACTCACGATAATCCAGCAGATATTGCATCAAGGGGAATGTATCCGGAGGAACTTATTACCTCAACACTTTGGTGGAATGGACCAACTTGGCTCAATGCACTCATTATCCGAATGTCTCCTATGGTACAAGTTACAAGTGATGAAGGAGAAGAAGAAGCAAAATTAACATCCTTAATTGCCACGACAGAAGAACAGCCAACAATCTTAAACAGGTATTCATCGTTCCATAAATTACAGAGGATTATTGCGTTGTGCCGACGTTTCGTCTTCAATACCAGACGCCCCAACATAAAACGTTTAGGAAATTTATCAGAAGCTGAGCTCAAGGAAGCTACTAACACCTGTGTTAGAATAACGAAGAATCATGCATTCAAAGAGGATATCCACCATATATCTAAAACCGACAGAGTTCCGAAAAGTAGTCGTATTAAAGCCCTATCACCATGGATCGACGTTGATGGAGTCTTCAGGGTGGGGGGCCGCATACACCAGGCACTCATCGGAGACAAAGCCAACATCCTGCTACTATCCCAAAGGTACCTTTAGCAACACTTTTGATACGACAAGCTCATCAGCAAACCTTACATGGTGGTAGTCAATTGACGCTGTCTACTCTACGGCTCAAGTATTGGATAATATCAGGACATACGGCCGTGAAAAAGGTGTTGCGGGAATGCATGACGTGCTTCAAGATGACGGCTAGGCCCATGACTCAACTAATGGGCAACTTACCGGCTTCTAAAGTACAACTCGAAAAACCTTTCCTGAATACTGGAATTGACTATGCTGGACCAATCACTGTTAAATGGAATGGGGGCAGAAGCGCCAAAAAGACTAAAGCATATATAGCAGTCTTTGTGTGCATGGCTACAAAGGCCTTTCATCTCGAGCTTGTGTCCGATCTAATATCTAGCGCATGTATTGTGGCTGTCAAACGGTTCATTGCGAGACGTGGAAAATGCTCAGTCATCTACAGTGATTGCGGCTCAAACTTTTAAGGAGCCAACAAGCAGTTGCAGACAGCTTACAGATCATCTCTTCAGGCATGTAATTGCGGATCATGGAATACAATGGAAATTCATTCCTCCTAACAGTCCACATTTTGGTGGACTCTGGGAAGCCGGCGTGAAGACAATGAAGGCGCACATGTACAAGACAATTGGGCATCAGATATTAAATGTCGAAGAGATGAACATGCTATTAGCCCAGATCGAAGCGTGTCTGAACTCACGTCCACTTACACAAGTAAGCGACGACCCAAACGATATGGCTACACTAACCCCAGGCCACTTTCTCACTGGAGATAACCTGTTTGAAGTCAAGGATGATCCTAATGAAACGAACTACTCTTTGCTGAAAAGATGGCACTTGGTTCAACAAATGAAGCAGTCCTTTTTGGCGAAGATGGACAGAAGGATACCTGCAACGCTTGCAGCACAGATCTAAGTGGGTTGAAAAACAAAATAATCCGAAGGTAGGTGAATTGGTGTTGGTAAAAACGGACAACATTCCATGGATGCAGTGGCCGTTAGCAAGGATTGTAGCAACGCACCCAGGACCAGACGGTTTAGTTCGAACGGTGTCTCTCAAGTTAAATGGAACTTTTAAACTACGTCCTATAGTCAAAATTTGCAAACTACCATTTAACATGGAAGATCAGCAACCAGCAGAAATAACCCCGAAATCAACCAACATAGGAAACTTACCGCCGAAAACAGCAACAAAGCGACCATCAGAACAAGATACCAGTGTGGAAAACAGGAAAAAGACTGCAAAAAACCAACCTTCTAGACTATCAGCAGTCCTACTTACAACGCTTTTTGTCCTTGAAGTTTTACCATCGCCTACATTATCGGATGCTAATGTTACAAATCTGGATGGTGGTATGTACATAGAACAAGTTGGCCAGGCTAATGTACTTCGAGGCACCTTACAACTCAATATCGAACTTCCACTCTCTGATCTAACAACAGATGAGATGAATATGCGAAGCATTAATTCCAGTTTGTATTCTATGTGTTCTAAGGGCAGACAAACAACCGAAAAGGTTCACTGCTGGGACCTAGTTTACCACATCACAGACACTATCGAGGACACCCGGCAAAAAATCAACCTGTTGCGCTTTAAACACACTCGAACGAAACGCGGAATATTTGGGCAAATGCTCACAGCGGTCTTTGGAGTGAATGATGAAATCATCACGGTGGGTCAGAATTTATCCGCAAATCAAGAGACACTTAAAACCTTACTCAACTATCAAGGAAAGATATCACTTTAACTTACGAAAAAAATGAATACAACTTCAAGCAGAATAAACCAGCAACTTGAACGATTCTCAAACCAATTAAGAAACGGACTCGAGCAGATAAATGAATCAAAAAGCTGGTACTCCTCAGTTGACTCAGTTCTTAGGTACGTATCAGCGTGCCATCAATTTCATCATGGAAGTGGATTTGAAATATAGCAATATTTTAATGGCTGTCAATACAAAGGAAGGAATAGTAGAATGCATCAAATTTGCAGACCTTCAGGCCTCCATAGAAAAATAACAAACATTACTACCAGCCCATCTCACAATTGTCCACTCGACTGCTAAAAAAATTGACAATTGATTCTTGTCAAAGCAGTATTAAAATTCACGGATACTTGCCAATCATCGATAACCGCAGATTTGATCTAATTAAGGCCACTGCAATTCCTGTTCAACAGAAACCTACGTTTTTCGCCGCATTCAGCATCCCTAACTTGATTTTAGGAATCAATTATCATGATCAAGTTTATTTCGAGATAACCACCATCGACTTAGAAAAAGCATCTGAACTAACTTCTGGAACGTATCTTCTTTCCAGTGCAACCCTAACTAATATGAGAGCCAAGAGTAACTGCATAATAAACGAGTTGTACAACCTACATGACCAGCCTGTATGTCCACAAAGATCCTTCCGGATAACATCACTAACCTTACAGCTACTGATATCGATCAACACCTGGTTTTTGTCACACCTCAACCGGTCCATGCGCAGACAGTTTGCCAAGGTGTAAGGAAAGATTTACAAATCAATGGAACGGGAACAATCAAACTCACCCAAGACTGCCAACTTCAAGCTGAAGAATTCATCCTTATAGCTGATCAACGCCACACTGGACGCACGTTCCCTACATACCTCTCACCAACAGTGCCAAAGCTGAACACAACGCTACAACACACAGAAATCAAGCTGCTAAACATTTCAAAGGTCATCATGCACTCAGAGTCGTTTTCATCTCTAATTACCGAACAAGATGAGCTGGACACAAAAATTGACGAAATTCACTGGAAAAGGATTAAATCCCATGCAACACTGTCGACCATCTCCATCACCTTGACTGGATTAACCAGCATTACACTCATCATTATCCTCACGTACTGGTGCATCCGAAATAAATCTAAAGTAATCAATTGTACATCACCACCGTCCTCATTCACCACCTGGTATGACGAGCACCGACTTTAAGATCCTGACGCTCTTGGTGGGCGGTTATGTTAAGATTAATTAGGTCTAAGTTCAGTTCATTTACCCTACGATTCATTTAATTAAAAAAATTCATTCCTGTAATCGATACTTGCATTAACATTAAAATATTTCAAATGTATATTGTACTGTCTAAGCATTATTTCAAGTTCAATAATCTAAATGTGAAATTACTGCCACCTCAAGCAAATTGCAATTCAATTAAAGTTCAATATTCTTTCCACGTGCTAGCCAAAGAATTTATGCACTAAATGCAAACTGTCAGTATAAATTAACCAAGAGTGGCGACAATAAAGCATTCCATGTTGAATCATTTTAATAAGCGTTTTATTGTCTTTTGATAGCTGGAACAGTATTCGATCCATAAAAAATGAGTGGATATCCCTGTTTTCGAAGCGGAAGTATCATCTAGCGCGGAGCTGTCAGTTGACATATCCTTCGTCAAAATACGAATTTTTTATTAAAAAATTGGAAAATGTAAAATGAAAAACTGCTTTCGGTAAAATGTGTCTCACTAGAGGCGCTCATGCTAATGCGATGAAAACGTTGCTCATTATTTATTTTTGCTAATTTAATCATATAGCAATTAAAATACTCTTCTAAGTTGACTTTTTTTGCAATATAATAGTTTTATTTTGTATTCTTGCGATGGGAGCCAGCTGGTTGTCGAGGGTCTTCGTGAAACTTTTGGCCACAAACGCCGTCTGGAGACTTTTAATATCAATTTTTTGTAGCGCACTGATGTTCGCCGAATATGCCTTTGATACACGATATCTATAGGTTAATTTAATTAACCGTCAAGTACGCTCAAGGCCCAACGTTGTTGGATCAGAGCATGGTCGATTTGTTTTGCCATCTGGTGATACCCAGGTTATTTTATGAATTCGTTGATGTGGGAACCCTCATGGGTAGCGAGACTTGCTTCCCACATCAACGAATTCATAAAGCAAGTCTCGCTTTCCAGAAGGTTTCCCACTTTTGAATATTGTGTGCGATCTCATGTCTTGAATATCATTTCGAGCTAATTTCGTTTGCTGGATCACTAGTATTTTCAATTTATATTGACTGGCCTGTTGTAATAGGTCCTTAAAGGTGCCAAAATAATTGATTGATCTGATATTCCAAAACTGCAATGGGCTGGTCGCATGATTCGTATCGACAAACAAAGGATACCCAAAGAGGTATTCGTTAGGAGAACTGAAGGGTGAAGGGAAAACCGAGGAAATGCTGGTCTGACTCGGTAGACAAATACAGTTTATCGCTGCTCAAATTTTGAAATTGGAGGACGCGTTCGAAGGGACTGAGAGAGCTCTAGGCACTTGTTGTAGGAAGCGAAGGCCCGAGAGGGGGTGTAGTGCTACGAAGAAGAACAAGACATTGCAAAATTCAAAGGCATAGTCCTTTTTCCGTTTACGAGATTGTTGCCATCAGTCCAATCCATTGCGAGGCCGTTCTGCAGGTTTCAAAACATTGTAGGGTTTTCCAGGAATAGGGAGCTAGCCCGTCGCCCAACTTTCATTCCAGTGGCATGGTTATTACTTTGATTCCGTTATCAGGCGTGGAAGACTCTTTTTAAATCTCTGGCGTCCCCACAAACGAGATGTAAGTAGGATTTGGTAGCAGAGTCTTAGATGTAAACCCAATGTGCGATCAAGAGTACTTTTACTACCATTGAATCGCGGGGCTTAGGATGAGAGATCATGGAAGCTGTGGGTATGTGAAACAAGGGGGTCTCCCACCTCCTCCCACGAAGTTAGCTAAAATTGTTAAATAGAATCGACCACCGGAGAGTAAGAAAAATTATGCTTGACAAAATATCAAAGTAGTGAAAACAAAACTAATATAAATTTCAATTTCATGAATAATTTAGTGATTAACGGATCAAATACAATAGTTTTAAAATGCTTACGTGACACGGAAGAGTGATGTGTAATAGTTTCGCCAAAAGTAATAAAAATTTAATGCTTTGTGCTTGGACGGAAAAATCATAGTAATTTGATTGCGAAAAGTATGTAGTGACTCCCATAAGAAAAATCAAAATGAAGAAGAAATGAAAATAAACGACTGTGGTTATTTGTCAACTTTGCTTGAAGTTTGGATGTGGCTAGGTGTGAAGCATACAGCCAAGCTCGTAAGTAGCTTTTTCCCAACAATCTCAAATAACTCGTCTTTTTAACAATATTTACAGTGTCAATTTGCATGCGCACAGGTTCAAGAGAAGATAACTACAATAAGCTTGGAGAATACAGCAACTACCAGCAATGTGAATGAAAATTCCGCTGGGCAGTGAGTAGTTTTAAGTATCAATGCATATAAGTACACAAGATAATGTGGCATGAATGTTTTTGATCAATTAAATAATATATTAAAATCGTACACAATATGATAGACGGACAAAATTGCAATTACAAGGACTTGCTGTGATAAATAAAGATGTCAAAGCGCAATAAATTCAAGATCATTAAGACCTGATAAGTTGTTTATTACTATATTAAAGAAATTGCATCTCCGTGAAGTGATTTGCTCTTTAACGAATAACACCTAACTGCACAAATGCAAAAAATATTTCAGAAATTAAGAAAGCCAACTTCAAAACGGTGAAATAAAATATATGGAGTTAGTACCAAATCAGTCTTTTCCATTTTAGATATGATAGATTAGTAAAATACAACTAGACACTTCTCAAAACAAGAATTGATTTGGCTCCAATTTCACTAATTTTCCTTCACACGTTTTAGTAAATTCTGAAGTAGATTTTTTTTAATTTTTATAATTTCATAGTTTTTAGAGACAATATTAATCGTATATTAAATTGTAACCTAGCTTCATGCTGAAAATATATTCCTTTTTTAACTATCCAAATGATTTTGTTGCTTCTGGCATGATTTTGAAAAGTAGCTAACTGCTGCAACATTCTCATCAAATTAGCAATGAATTTTCACCTTGAGCTTAGAACTAGAATAAAGACCATCGCAAATCGTGAACATCTGCTCGAGTCTTGCAAAAAAACTTTCAATGAAGAACCACTTAACTGAAACTGAAATAATTTCTTACCAATACATTTTGATCCTACTGTAGTAAATTTTCCAATTTTCCAGATAACTGAGTTAAAATGTATTTCAAATACTTTAGATTCGTTAGATTCTCTACCCGCTCAAATTTTTCAAAATGCTCATTCACAGTATTATAAGTGTATGGTATTATACAAGAAAGTGAAGATTTTCTTCAAAAAAGGCCTTAAAAATGAATCCCATTCGGATTCTTTAAATGATGTATCCTACCTTGATGCCACAAATGACCCTTAGAAAATTTTTTGCGATAAAGATAAGTGTGTATCGTCATACATAATGTAATTATTATTGAAATATATTATTGGGTCGTTCAAAAAATAAGATAGTTTCTTTTTCAAGCTTTTCAAAAACAAATTATTTATATTAGCAACAAACACTAACCAATGATATATTGATCAACGTTTGCCATTTTTCGGGTAGTTGAAAAATTTCAAGTTCGAGGAACCCTTGGTTTTTTGAAGCGAAGAACTGGCTCAACTCATTTTTCCCAACATGATCGGAATCGAAAGTTTTACTAATCAAATGATTTTAAAGGGGGCGAAACAAACAAAAGTTTGATGGTGCTGAGCCAGGGCTAAAGGTTTTTTTTTGGTTGCCCCGGGGGCAACTGTACTACGCACTATACACCTCCCCTGTCAACCCGAAAACCCAGCCTGCAACCGGTTGGCACATTACTTTGGGCCAGGTCTCGTTTTGTTACGCCGTGAGGCACCGTCAACCTGGGGGATCCCTCTTCCAGCAGGCAGGGCTAAGGGGAAGAGGAACTGCAAGGCAAGCGATTCCCCAACCCTAACGCCCCTATCTGCTGTGACGCCCTTTTATCTTATATGTCCGATTGAGCTACCGGCTCACATCCGGGATGAGCCGCGCAGTCCACCTTCCCTTCGTGCAATTCACCCAGGAATGCTGCCAATTGTTCATTGAGCGTTGGCTCTCCTCACGGACAACCATCACCCTCACGTTTTCTTTTTGATGCAGGTAAATAGCTTGGCACTCTCTAGCAAGAATAACAACAGGTATCACGCCTACAATGACTCTCACCACAGAAGCAGAGACTGTCGGATACGAATATGCTATCTTCACCGTGCCTCTTCTATGTACTTGTGCCAATCATTTTCGGTACACCTCCTTGCTGGGAGCGTCACCCCATTTTTCTACTCTTTACTGTAGCACAGGATCTACTACGCTCATCAAGGGGTTGTAGTGAATAGGTAAGTATACATGTCCGTAAAGGACTGCAGCAATGGTCTGCTGCCTCGGCGAAGGAAGATGTTAACATCCGCGGAAAATGCCCTTGTCTAGGGACACGTGAATGTGCTGGCAGGCTATTTCGCATTCACAAATCCTTGGGTCTAAGAGAAAAGGCGAGCGAAGTCGAAAAATTGTAGGTAACTACCAAAAGGGAAAATGACTTGCTCAGAGAACAAGTTGAACTAGTGAAAACAGACGGACTAAGGGGAATCTCGTCGTTACCCGACGATTCTAATGGCCCACAAATAAGAGTGGGACAACCGGATGGTGATGGTGCCCCCTCGCACCCACCCAACCGAATCAAGATCCATAAATGTTGCAGTGACCATATATTTCCCTTCTGGGTGGAACACTCATAAAACATACCTTGTATGAGCCTTCCCATCAGAAAAGAAATATACCGGTTAGCAATTAATGTCACAGAGTTATGTGACCGGATCACATAACCCTATGCTACAAAAGGCACCTTGTCTCGAGGCCACTTAACCCGCGAGAGTCCCTGAAACAAAAAGAAGGTTAGAGCGTGCCTGATGGCTACCTCATTTTTGGTGGGGAAAGCCTTCCACCGTACCGGGCCCTAAACCAGGTCAGATCCGACGGAATGGAATGACCGACGGTTCAATTTAAAAATCCATTTTATTCAAATAAAATTCTTATGAATTTGAGCAATCTAAAGCAATCACCTTGGCCGCGCCTACTTTGGCGCTAGTTTAAATCTAATGTGCGACAACATTAACGATAAAAAAACAAAAATTCAAGAAAAATCTAAGAATTTGAATTCTATACTCGTACATAAAAAAAATGTAACTACCTATAAAATTTAAAAAAAATAAAGAAATTAATCAAAGATAACATATGAAATAATGAATTAAAAAAATCTACTTACGCAGCCTCCTTGACGAGCGCTCGTAGATGGGGTGAGTAAGTCCTGTGAAGTTAATGTGGCGTGATAAACGATTAACATTCCAAACAAATTTTTTTCACTATTGCAATCTTGAATTAAGTTCGCTAGCACTATAGAGGGTCCTCATACTTCCAATAGACATTATATAATAGTAGCTGTACAAATTCCCCCAAATGCTCAGTAATGCACGAAACTTCCTATCGATAAGAGATGTTGATTGGTGGAATGCGCGCTTCGGTACCCGTGTACACTTTTCTTTTGCTCAATTTCAAATCAATGTCATCAGGTCACTTTGATTCTATCAGAAGTCAATAAACCAGCTAGAGGCGCAACGTCGAAGATACTCGTTCTTCATTATCAGAAATGCTTGGGTTCAAAAACCAGCAACAAATTTTATTTACTTCTCTTTTTCCTCTTGCGCTTTTCTCTATTTCCTCTTGCGCTTCTGTCATGATATCGGTGGTGCACATGCTAGGTATTCGGTATTTGAGGTGAATTTTGGACTCGCGACTTAATGGAAATTGGTGAAATCTGACGAATGTATTTCAACCAATAATCGCAGATTTGCAAAGTTTAGTATTAATTTTGTAAAAGAAAGCGGTATGATGATAAGTTTTTAAATTTATCGCGACAATGTAACTGTTGAAAATGTTAATTTAAAACCAAAACGCAAATTAACACGAAACAAACAATTGATTTTAGTTCACGATGTCATTTAAGTGTAATATCGTCGAAACTTGATCCTTGTGGGTCTATCGGTTCTTTTTCATCACTTCTTTTCACAGAATCTTCACAATCACCACTCTGTTCATTTTAATTAATTAATCTAACAAATGACAAGTGGTCACACAATCACAATCACAACAGAAGTAAAAAGCAAAGCTGGGATTTATTGAAAAATAAATGAAGACTATCCGGTTAACCCTAAAAGTGCACTTCTCACCGTAAATAATTATATTTGCAAGTGTCCCGTCTACAGACTTAATCTTGGATAACAATTGCGTACTTCATCGGTATCCACTTGATAAGCAAACAATGCTCATTGAAAGTAAATAATATGGCGGATCACCACTACTGTCTACTTAATTTACACACTTGCAAATTGTTTCTCCGTTCCTTATCTCCTTTGGGGACCTGATTATTTCTGCGAGCTATAGAATAACTTTTTGAAAGATGGTTTAAGGGAAGGAGGAGCCTTTGCACACCCAAGCGAAAACACTTCCACCATACATTTTGAGGGAGCACCAGTTTTATTCCACTTTTCACTAGCCCACACCACTAGCAAAGTGTTCACAATTTTTAAATTTCCCAGGAATACCGGTACCGCCTTCCTTGGACGAACACAGCAAGAATAACAACAGGTATCACGCCTACAATGACTCTCACCACAGAAGCAGAGACTGTCGGATACGAATATGCTATCTTCACCGTGCCTCTTCTATGTACTTGTGCCAATCATTTTCGGTACACCTCCTTGCTGGGAGCGTCACCCCATTTTTCTACTCTTTACTGTAGCACAGGATCTACTACGCTCATCAAGGGGTTGTAGTGAATAGGTAAGTATACATGTCCGTAAAGGACTGCAGCAATGGTCTGCTGCCTCGGCGAAGGAAGATGTTAACATCCGCGGAAAATGCCCTTGTCTAGGGACACGTGAATGTGCTGGCAGGCTATTTCGCATTCACAAATCCTTGGGTCTAAGAGAAAAGGCGAGCGAAGTCGAAAAATTGTAGGTAACTACCAAAAGGGAAAATGACTTGCTCAGAGAACAAGTTGAACTAGTGAAAACAGACGGACTAAGGGGAATCTCGTCGTTACCCGACGATTCTAATGGCCCACAAATAAGAGTGGGACAACCGGATGGTGATGGTGCCCCCTCGCACCCACCCAACCGAATCAAGATCCATAAATGTTGCAGTGACCATATATTTCCCTTCTGGGTGGAACACTCATACAACATACCTTGTATGAGCCTCCCCATCAGAAAAGAAATATACCGGTTAGCAATTAATGTCACAGAGTTATGTGACCGGATCACATAACCCTATGCTACAAAAGGCACCTTGTCTCGAGGCCACTTAACCCGCGAGAGTCCCTGAAACAAAAAGAAGGTTAGAGCGTGCCTGATGGCTACCTCATTTTTGGTGGGGAAAGCCTTCCACCGTACCGGGCCCTAAACCATGGAATGACCGACGGTTCAATTTAAAAATCCATTTTATTCAAATAAAATTCTTATGAATTTGAGCAATCTAAAGCAATCACCTTGGCCGCGCCTACTTTGGCGCTAGTTTAAATCTAATGTGCGACAACATTAACGATAAAACAAGTTGGGTAGACAGACCTATGCTCATGTCAGAAGGGTTTTGTACTCAACTTACACAATGCAGTAACCAGTAATGAATAAAATCAAGAAACATGTCATGTTCGAGGATCATACTATTATTAGCGAAGTTAAAAGAATTTTGACTTCTGAGGTATTTGTTATAGTTATACCCACAAATATCTCCCTTGATAATTATTTCAGATTTTTTAAGATCACGGGTGTCCATTCGCGAGGGAGGAAACACATTTTTCATGTATTTCCCCGCCCCCCATGTTCCCACAGAAGCAAAATATGTGAGTTTAAGAACTGTTTTGAAAAGCTCTCATAGAGAACTTTCAGTTGATACTCATATCAGCTACCTTTCATGAGTTTTTTTTTTTCAGGGGCCACTCCTCTGTACTGTAATCATCGATTCATGGCCTGTTTTTTAGAATCTTAGAATGGTTACAAAGCCCTTTTGCTAGGAGCTTTCTCCTGCCTTTCCGACTTGTTTCAATTGTATGTACTCATCTTCATGATACCTATCATTCCTGAAATTTTCATGCAAATCCTAGCAAAGCTGTAGTTTCTAAGTCGGTAAAAAGCGCATATGGCTCCATAGCCATATGTTTCCATAGTAATACAGGGCATATTGTTCCATAGTAATGCAGGAAAATTCAAATCGCTATAACTTCGTTAAATATTATTCGATCTTTATGAAACTTTCAGAAAAGATCAACCTTTTAAATAGTCATCTGTGTGCTAAATTTTATTGAATTTAAGGGTACAGTCTAGATTTTATTCAAGAAAACATAAAATCAATAAATCATACTATTACTAACAAAGTTGAGTGAATTTCGACTTCTCATGTATTTGTTGTTGTTGTACTCATTAAGGCCTACATCCATGATTTTTTTCAGATTTTTCGGATGGAAGGTGTCCAATCGCGAGGGGGGGTACGCGAAAAGTTCGTACATTTCCCCTTCCCCTGCCCCCCTCGGTACTCATAAAGCAATTTTAAGACTTGTTTTGAAAAGATCTCATTGAGACCTTTCCAATGACACCCTACTCGACTACCAATGGTGAAATTTTTTTTTTGGGGGGTCACTTCCCTATATGGGGAGACCCCCCTTAAACCCCTTTGAAAATTTTTTTCACCATTGAACTTTCAAGAGGTCACCACTTCTGACCTTTTCACAAAGTTGCGTGACTGTAGCTTCTATAGTTTCGGAGAAAAAGTGCTGTGACATACAGACGGACGGACGGACGGACGGACGGACGGACGGACGGACGGACGGACAGACGGACAGACGGACACAGGTCGTGATTGCAATAGGGTTTTGTATTTCAGTACAAAACCCTAAAAACAAAAATTCAAGAAAAATCTAAGAATTTGAATTCTATACTCGTACATAAAAAAAATGTAACTACCTATAAAATTTAAAAAAAATAAAGAAATTAATCAAAGATAACATATGAAATAATGAATTAAAAAAATCTACTTACGCAGCCTCCTTGACGAGCGCTCGTAGATGGGGTGAGTAAGTCCTGTGAAGTTAATGTGGCGTGATAAACGATTAACATTCCAAACAAATTTTTTTCACTATTGCAATCTTGAATTAAGTTCGCTAGCACTATAGAGGGTCCTCATACTTCCAATAGACATTATATAATAGTAGCTGTACAAATTCCCCCAAATGCTCAGTAATGCACGAAACTTCCTATCGATAAGAGATGTTGATTGGTGGAATGCGCGCTTCGGTGCCCGTGTACACTTTTCTTTTGCTCAATTTCAAATCAATGTCATCAGGTCACTTTGATTCTATCAGAAGTCAATAAACCAGCTAGAGGCGCAACGTCGAAGATACTCGTTCTTCATTATCAGAAATGCTTGGGTTCAAAAACCAGCAACAAATTTTATTTACTTCTCTTTTTCCTCTTGCGCTTTTCTCTATTTCCTCTTGCGCTTCTGTCATGATATCGGTGGTGCACATGCTAGGTATTCGGTATTTGAGGTGAATTTTGGACTCGCGACTTAATGGAAATTGGTGAAATCTGACGAATGTATTTCAACCAATAATCGCAGATTTGCAAAGTTTAGTTTTAATTTTGTAAAAGAAAGCGGTATGATGATAAGTTTTTAAATTTATCGCGACAATGTAACTGTTGAAAATGTTAATTTAAAACCAAAACGCAAATTAACACGAAACAAACAATTGATTTTAGTTCACGATGTCATTTAAGTGTAATATCGTCGAAACTTGATCCTTGTGGGTCTATCGGTTCTTTTTCATCACTTCTTTTCACAGAATCTTCACAATCACCACTCTGTTCATTTTAATTAATTAATCTAACAAATGACAAGTGGTCACACAATCACAATCACAACAGAAGTAAAAAGCAAAGCTGGGATTTATTGAAAAATAAATGAAGACTATCCGGTTAACCCTAAAAGTGCACTTCTCACCGTAAATAATTATATTTGCAAGTGTCCCGTCTACAGACTTAATCTTGGATAACAATTGCGTACTTCATCGGTATCCACTTGATAAGCAAACAATGCTCATTGAAAGTAAATAATATGGCGGATCACCACTACTGTCTACTTAATTTACACACTTGCAAATTGTTTCTCCGTTCCTTATCTCCTTTGGGGACCTGATTATTTCTGCGAGCTATAGAATAACTTTTTGAAAGATGGTTTAAGGGAAGGAGGAGCCTTTGCACACCCAAGCGAAAACACTTCCACCATACATTTTGAGGGAGCACCAGTTTTATTCCACTTTTCACTAGCCCACACCACTAGCAAAGTGTTCACAATTTTTAAATTTCCCAGGAATACCGGTACCGCCTTCCTTGGACGAACACTTTCGTTTTCAATGCCGGTATCGAGCCGTCTCAAATGAAATTAAAACTCCATCCATAGATCCCTCGCGAATCAATCTATGGCCATCTTTAAGGAACGAGCACCGGACTATCTCCCCTCATACGTGACGATTTGCTCCACGATCTTCGCTCCGTGGCCCACCAAACCGGACTCCCTGCTACGGGTTCAAGTCCCAATCCGTTCGCCCTCATTCTCTACCGGCATTTTTCTTGCGTTCTTTTCCCTCTCATTTCAGGTTTCTACTGCAATACATGTTGTGGCTGCAATGTATGTTGCTGCTGCAATGTCTGTTGCTACTGCAATACATGTTGCTGCTGCCATACATGTTGCTGCTGCCATACATGTTGCTGCTGCAATACATGTTGCTGCTGCAATACATGTCGCAGCCGCAATATATGTTGCTGCCGCAATACATGTTGCTGCTGCAATACATGTTGCTGCCGCAATACATGTTGCTGCCACAATACATGTTGCTGACGCAATACATTTTGCTGCTGCAGTACATGTTGCTGCTGCAATACATGTTGCTGCTGCAATACATGTTGCTGCTGCGATGTATGTTGCTGCTGCCATGTATATTGCTGCTACAATACATGTTGCTGCTGCAATACATGTTGCTGCTGCAATACATGTTGATTTGGTTGATGTGGGTAATGATTCGAAGGGTTCTGCTGCGCGGTTGTGCTGAATTTATTAGAGTGATTGGCCGTATTATAATATCCAGGCATTTTTCAATGGGATTTGTCTTTTGTAAGAATTTTTCTCTTGCTTAGGCCTCAAACTTCCTCTTCCGTTTCTATCTTTTACTATTTATTTTGCTATATTTAATGCAATTAGGATCTTGTATGATCGATCGAGCTTGATTGCTTCTGCGTTGATTATTTGATACGTTTTTTCTATCTATCTTTTTGTATTTAACTCACTAAACTAAACTTATTGACTAAAATAGCACCGGTGATTCTACATATCAAAAGTGATCTTCACAGCCATAAACTTTGCTCTTCGTTTAAAGAGATCCAACCTTTTCATAGCTTTCAGCCATTTCGATTTGCTAGTATAACTGCTCGATTACTACAAGGTGTCTTCTTGATAGGTCCAGTCTCCCTGTGTTGGCCATAATTCGACTCAGATTCGATACCCCTGATTTGCTCAGAGAAACTCATCTTTGAGTCAATCCGTAGCCTCAGGTACTTCCCTGCTGGCTTCAATTAGATTAGTATGTCTCCAATACCGATGATCCTTACTCTAGCGATTTTCTTTTTTATCAAGATGACCACTTTGGGTTCCTCTAGTGCTAAACTGAACCTGCAAGCAGTCATCCAATCCCTCACTCGATGCATTAGCATATCTAGCTTAAACTGGGCTTGTTTAATGGTGTATCCAGTGGCCAGAGCCACAACATTAGCAGCATAGTCAATCAAGCGCAACTCATCTGGTATTTCCAGTCTCAAAAGCCCGTCGTAAGATACATCCCACAGGTCTGGACCAAGACAAGAACCCTGGGCAACACCCAATGTAACTTCCATCCCTCGTTAGCCTTGTGTTGTTTCGTAAAGCAGGCTTTGGTCCTTCAGTTAGTCTCTCAAAAGCCGCATTAGATATTCTGGAACTTGACAAGGATTTTGCCACGCATCCAGAATATCCACCCATCTATGGGTGTTGAAGGCATTCTTAACGTCGAGTGTAACCAACACAACGATCCGTCGCTTGGTGCAACTATATGCCTCTGCCTTTTGGACCACATTCACCACCTCTGCAATCGCATCAATGGTAGAGCATCCAGTTCTAAAGCCGAACTGCCGAGGAGATAGATCCCCAGCAGCATGAATTGCGTCAATGAGTCTTCCTTTGATGAGTTGCTTTAGCACTTTCCCCGCAGTGTCAGGCATGCATAACGCATAATATGCAGACGGTGATCTAAGATTTCCTTTTCCTTTGCTGATCAGTGTGAGCCATGCCACCTAACATCGCACCGGGAAATCCCCTACCGCAGCCAAGTGCTCAATGTGCTGAGCAGTTATTCCAGACAATGGTGATAGACACGTTGCAATACCTCAGCATGAACACCAGCTGGACCTGGAACCTTCCTCATTATCAGTGAAAGGACTGCCTAACGCAGTTCCGGCTGTGTGAAGAGGGGACAATCAACTGCTGTTTCACCATGGACAGCATCAACACGGACGGGTTGGGTCTCGTCCCTTTCACCGCATCATGTATACAAGGTTTTCGTAGGGCACCAGACTTTCGTATAACAAGCTTGTAGCCAAGGCTCCACGGATCCTTGTTTGCATTGTCCACTGGATCTTGCAAGTAGTGAGCCTTGTTATTGTTAATCAATTTGCGAAGCCATTTCCTAGTCGACTTATATGCTGCCACCCTGTGGCGTGTCTCGTAACGGTTCCGTCCCCGTTGAGCCTCACGCCGAAACGTGTGACACTCCCTTCGTTTTTCAACAATTTCAGTTGACCACCAGTACATTTGGGGCTTGCCGTGCCAGGGCTTTCGACGGGGCATAGAAGCACTACAAACAGTTGTGATGATGCTCATATTTGAGTTCACCACGTCTTGAGCTGGCAGTTCTTCCATCCCCTGCCAGTCTCCCTGTATCGGAGCCCCTGCTGTGATAACCTCGACAAACCTCGCGACGTCCATCCTTCTGATGTTCCACCCAATTGCAGAAAGTCAAGAGCATGGAGGTCGGGAGACAACATCACTACTCTCAAGCAGAATGTACTGATGATCACTGGCTTAGCAGTCCTTTAATACTTTCCAGTTGTGTATCCTCCATACTAAGGACTCCAAGGCAAATGTTATGTCAGGTCTGTTTATTCACAGCCAATACGGCGGAAAGTCGGCGAACTTCTGGTGTTTATTACGACGAGTGCCATCCTAGTTGTCATTGCTAGGATTCATTTTCCCCACGGATTTGCTTGAGGTATGCCCCATTCGATTTCAGACAGCGCCCTCCAGGGCATTTAACTTGGCTTGGAAAGATGATATCGATTCGTTCGGTTTTAGATACACACTAAAGAAGGTGGTCTCTTTGCACCAAACTCACACAAAATCACCCCCTCCCCCCCCGTCCACAACTCTCCGCCTGGAAATCACTGTTTCAAACCCAGATGGTGGCAGTGCCAGTTTTATTAGCATACCATAATGCAGAACTTTTATCATGGTGTTGATCACTCAGCAGCATACAGTCGGCTTATATGTCCCCCGTCAACTGCTCAAGCAGATTTTGGGCGGTTGAACTGTGGTTTAGGTTTGGCTGCAGAATATGGGTCGTCGAAGCCCTGAGTTAGCCTTGGCTAGGGCTTCATGGAAAATCCAGCATTTTCCTGGTCCGAAGACGTACTAAAAACCCAGTCTTGGATCCCTGCAAAGAAAACAGTGTGCCTCCTTCTTTTACTCTTTTCTTTCATGTCCCACTTCACCGTATTTGTAACATAGAGAATTTTCATCGGGTCCTTTGCATACTTGTGAGGTGTGACCATAGCCAAGGCATTTGAAACATCGAAGAAGCGCTTCTATTCACCATATCCCGACACAACCCACCCTATTCTCATTTTGCCCTTGTTTAGAAATCGTTTGCGTTGTCCCTTTTCTGGTGTTAGCCTTGCTTTGATCCTGCCCACGCAAGGGAACTCCCTTTTGATGACCTCTTCTTCCTTGACTTGATCCGTTGCGCAGTGTATGCCTCTTATTTCGATCGTTGCTTTTGGTTTTTTTTGCGGTAGGGAGGTGAATGCCCATTTAAGTTCGCAAAAAGGCAACCGGACTACCCACTCAACACCTTCTCTGTCAACCTGAGAACCTAGCCTGGGACCGTTTGAAACATTACTTCGGGCTAGGTCTCGTTTAGTTACGCCGCGAGGCGCCTTTAAGCTGGGGATCACTCTTCTAGTGGGAGGGGCGAGGGGAAGAGGAAGTGCCAGACAAGCGATCCCCCAGCCCCAGCGCCCCCGGCTGCTGTGAGTCCCTTTCATCTTTTAGGAGCCTATCCTATTTTATGCACACAAAAAATGTGTGGCAGGCATTGTCTTCCACTCCTGGCCAATACCGACAATCGGGGGACCGTCACTTACTAATCCTGTGCAGGTAAGACTGAAAACACCCATGCCCGCTCAAAAGCTATGTCAGATAGAAGTCAGTCTCACCATGCCTTAGATTTAGCCACGATCTCACATTCAGGATGAGGCACGCAGTCCCCCTTCCCTTCGTGGCATTCACACAAGACTGCTGCCAATCGTACTACTTTAATGGCAGTGTTAGGGTCTTGGGGTCTTACGTTTCCCCTGATATCCCGCAGCACCTCCATGCCGGGTCGACCATATGTTGCTATGATCTTTGTTATTTCCGTGTTGGAAGTCCGTACGAACTTTATCTTCTGGCTTTTTTGTAAGAGTTTCTTTACGGCTTTATTTGCTCCGTTTGTCAGCAATATCTGGACCCCTGATCTGGCATGCCGAGCCCATCAAGCGCCTCTTCCTACCTTCATTTATCCCGATCTACTTTGATTGGGCTAGACGCCATTCTTTTATTGATGTTTGATGGTGGAGCTACCTGCACATGCCCTTTAGACTTTGTCCTCAGTGCTTCCTGAGCATTCTCTTTGGCCTTTAACCAGCTCTTCTGATAATGCCCTATGTGGTCACCTCTAGTTCAAAAGCCTAACCTTTATTGTTTTGTTGATTTTGGCGAGCCGCTTTTTGGATTAGCCTTTCTTCTTCAAGTCCCTGGGCGGCAATTTTACTTTGCAACCACCCTTTTTGGTAGAGTTGATCAGCTTCCGTTTTTGAGTACGGTACTTCAACCACATTTTTGGCGAAGGCGATAAATTCACACAACAGCACTTTATTTGCCTGATTACTGCTTCCGTTTCCTGCCGAAATCTCTTTGTAGACTTCAGGATGGATAGTTATTATTGTTGTACTTACAACCCTTGCTTTGGTCGCTTTGGTAGCGATCGCAATAGTGACCATTGAATTCTCGACGTACTTAATACAGGGTTATCCATTTCGTGGTAGGAAAGTATAACCCTGCCATTTTACATTTGTCAGAATTAAATGTCATCCAAAGCGTGTTTTTTTTAGTTGAAGGTTTGCAATTTAAATATATGGATCGTTTGGAAGTCAAAGAACGCGTTAAAATTACTAAATTTTATTATAAACATGATGATTCTGCTGTATCCATATTTAGGGCTTTACGAGCCGATTACAGTCGACATAATCGACCTACACAGCAAACAATTTCGAACACAGTGAGAAAATTTGAAGAGACTGGATCGGTTATTGATATTGCAAGGCCTGTGCATCATCGCAACATTCTTTCTGCTGAAAGTATCGCTGTCGTTGCTCAAAGTGTGGAGGAAGACCCGAATTTGTCGATTCCTCGACGTGCTCAACATTTAGGCTTGTCTTACGGCTCATTCTGGCGGATTTTGCATTTGAATTTGCATCTTCATCCGTACAAAATCCAACTCACTCAAGAGCTTAAGCCTAAAGATCATACACAACGTAGAATGTATGCAAATTGGGTGGTTGAACAACAAGCCATTGATAACGATTATTCGAACAAAATTTTCTTCAGTGAAGACGCTCATTTTTCACCCAGTGGTTACGTAAATAAACAGAATTGCCACATATGGGGCTCTCGAAATCCTCGTGTGATCACAGAAAGGCCTTTGTATCCGGAAAAAACTGACCGTTTTGTGTGCATTATGGTCTGGTGGTGTTATTGGCCCGTATTTTTTTGAAAACGATCAAGGAAGAGCCATTACAGTAAATTCTGACTGCTATGGACGAATTTTAACCGATTACTTTTGGAGATAAATTGAAGATGATGATCTGGAGAATATGTAATTCTAACAGGATGGAGCCACAAACCACACAACACAGGCTAATCGAGCACTTTTGCAAGAGAAATTTCCAGGACGCGTGATTTCGAGATTGAATAATGTCAATTGGCCCGCAAGATCATGCCACCTAACACCTTTGGATTCCTTTTTATAGGGCTATGCAAAAGATCGTGTTTACGCAAACAATCCTGAAAATCTTGAGCAATTGAAAACCAATATTCGTGAAGTTATGGCCGAGATATTGCCGGGAACGTGCCAAAAAGTCATTGAAAATTACCTCAAAAGGATTGAGGCCTGTAAGAGGTCCCGTGGAGGACATTTGAATCATGTTGTACTTTAAGTATAATGGCATGGTTCAATCTTTATATTAAATTAAAAAAGCTTTACTTTCCAAAGCGTAAAATGGATAACCGTATATTTCCCTCTACCGTTCGAGCATCTGACGCGTCCTGTAGAATTTTTCGCTTATCTTTTTTAGGATGCTCTGGCATTCGCATCATTTTTTTTGCTGCACCTGAACACCGCAGGAATCTCAGTCTGGACAAAACAGTCTGTTAATCTCCGTTTTTTGTCAGTCTCCACTGTCATTGTTTTCATCGTCATTTTTGTCGTCTTTAGTACCGCTTCTGATATGCCATTCACATTATGGCTGCAGCTACTGGTTGCGACGTCATTGTTATTTTTGCTTTGGTTTTTTGGAGTTTTCGGTTGCTCCAGTTTTATTGGGTCCCCCCTCGAAGTTGCTATCTCCGTTCGTGTGTGCAGGCACTTTTTTGGTCACATGGTTATCTTTGCAGAGCAGAAAGGCCATGCGAACGTTGGCATAAACCCTTATGGGACAAGTTCTCAGAGCCAGACCAGTACTAATCAGGAGACCGTCTCAACTAACTCTAAACCACCAACCCAATAGTGGTAATTTCGAATGTACTCCGAGGCGTGCCAAGGTTTCAGTGGAACGAGGACGGTATGATAGTTAAATTGGAGCCGATCACGCAATAATATCACCTTGGCGCTACCGTGCAAAATCACTAGGTCCAATCCATCATATGCGCCAGCCCAAAGCAATGCTGGCCTCCAAGAGTATTCATGTTGCCCGGCGTTTCCCCTGAAGGGCTAAAGGTTGGATGTGGCATTCGTTCTCAATTGAGCTCCATTAATTTTTGACGGTTTATCAAAGAGGCGTGGGGTATAGCTTTATCATGACGGAGCATCCCGACTTTGTGATTGACCGGTTCAGGGCGCCTTTTAGGTAAATTTCTCGAGAGAAATTTACCTATTGCGGAGAGCATCATATATATATATATATATATATATATATAATATATATATATATATATATATATATATATATATATATATATATATATATATATATATATATATATATATATATATATATACTCGTATATATGTATATATATATATATATATATATATATATATATATATATATATATATATATATATATATATATATATATATATATATATATATATATATATATGGGATATAACGAAATTTGTGACCACGCTAGAGGTTGCAATTTTACTTCGATTTTCACCAAATTTTCAGAAAAGGTGTATTGGGTTAATATCTCGGTTAAGTTCGTGAACCAGCTATATCGGCTCGGCAAAAACAAAATTTCGGCCATTTTAGACGAAAAATCGTGATTTCTGTTCTGACCAAAGTATAGCTCCGATTTAGATGAAATTTGGTACAAAGGTTCACTTATGTATGTGATGAATCTCACAATAAAAAATCCAAAGTCGGTACGGCAGACACAAAATGGCGGCCGCTCAAAGGTCAGAAAACGTGCAAAATTTTGTTGTTGTAATAGTGGTCAAAGCTTTCAACGGATTTTCATGAAATTCGGCATTTAGATAGAAATTATAAGTATCTAAAGTATTGCGGGAAAAATTTGGAGGTCAGGTAAGAAAAAACAGAATGGCGGCCAGTTGAAGCTCAAAACTTCAAAGGCTTCTAAAAGTCGCAATTTTTGTCTGATATATATGAAACTTGGTTTCAAGAAAGGCATTAATTAGATCTACAGTTTTAATATTTTGGTGTTCATGCATGTGCTAATTTCAAAATGGCGGCGTTTTAAATATGCGTTTTTTTCAGATTTTTGTGGCCATCTAGCGATCACATTTTCCAGCGGATTTTGATGGAACTTGAGATTATGGATTTCTGTACTATGTTCTTGTATTATGCAGAAAATTATTAAAATTGAATGAAAAATAAAAAAGTCGAAAATTTAAAACCCAATATTTTTAAGCTGCCATTTTCACTAAAAATTGAATTATTTTGCCCTGTCTAGAGTGAAACTCCGATTTGAACGAGATTTGGCATATTGATTGATGAGGTCCTAGCCCACAGAGATTTAAAATTGTCCAAAATCAAATGCATGCATTCAAAATGGCGGCCCCCGAAGGCCAAGAACAAGCGCAATTCGCTATTTTAGTAGCAACTGAAATAATGAATTTTTTCATGGAAACATTTTAAATGACTTATCTTGAACGTATTTATAAATCAAAATATTTTTAAATATTGTAAAATATTTTTAACAAAACCCTAAAAAATTATAAAATCGCGACTTGTCTGTCTGTCTGTCCGTCCGTTTGTTCGTGTGTCACAAGTTTTCTCGCAAACCACATGAGCTAGAATGAGGAAATTTTCTACGTAGGTCAAAAGTGGTGCCTCTTGAAATTTGCAGTGTAAGAACATATTTTAAAGTGTTTAAGGGGGTCTCCCCATACAGGGGGGTGACATAAACATTTTTTTTTATTTCTGTAGCCCTCTAGTAGCCAAGTTTCTCAACAGATTCCGATAAAACTTGAAATTATAAGTTATTAAGGCAAGTTAATTTAATTTAATTATGCAAATCGGATGACAAATAAAAAATTCGAAAACTTACAGCTTAATAATTTTAACAGCCGTTTTCATTAAAAATTAAAAATAACGGCCCCTGATGGTTCAGAAAAGAATCGAAAATGTATATATTAATGGCAATGCAAGTGCTGATTAAACTTTTATGGAAATCTTTTGAAATTAACTATTTGAGTTATTTAAGCCGACAAGTGATCACCATTGTGTGGCAAACACTGTGAAATGTATAAACAGCAAATGTGAGAAGGGCGAAACGAGTATAAATATGTTTATAACAATTTATTACCCGCCGATTTTCAATATGTAATCCATACGTGTGTAACTCAATTTAATTAGCAAAATATTTGCGCTTCTATGAAGTATCTCCAAAAACAAACGGCGACAGATCCTTTTTGTTAATAAAAACACATGTAGTGCTACAAAACTTGCAGTAAGAAGTTAAGTAGTAGGCAAGCCAAATTCTTTTCCGAAACCTTACGCTACAAACGAGAAATTTACCTTTCCGGCTGGTGCTGCCAACGGAGATTTTTTTTTATTTCTGCGTTCAATTTCGATAGTTGATGACAACAGACATTCGAATCAAAAGTTTGGTTTCTTGGAAGCAGCTGAAAGTAGACTTTACCCTTGCACTCGTTATCCCACCACGCAGAAAGCGTTATCTTCTTTTGATGAATATTGGCTTTATGTGTCGATTAAGGGGGTTCATCTTGCTTTATCCATGATCATTTTTGTATTATGTTGTTATAAACAATCCACTTTTTATCACTTATTGGGGTTCTTTTTAGAAATGCGTCGTTTTTACTACGATTCTGAAAAGATTCGCATATGTGAATACGTTTTATTTTTCCTTTAATTCGTAAAAAACCTGAGCATCAAGTTGTTTTACGGAACCCTAGCTGTTATAAATGCAAACTTACAGTTGAATTCAATATGTCGAGCTTCTCTGCTATCCTCAAGTTGTCATGCGGTGGTTAGTTTCGATCAACGCCTGTATTTTGTCGTCATCAGTATTGGTTGGACGACCTGTGGTACATCTTGCACATTAAAATTTCCAGAACGAATGCTAGCAAACCAATACTGACCCTGGCGTTCAGTAAGGCAGCCCTCCCCGTAAACTTCACAGAATTTCTTTCGAGCTTGCATTGCATTTTCACCTGTTCGCGAGTAAAGCAATAAAATGTGCCGATTATGCTCTATTCGATTGACCATTTTCAATTTATTTGTAACTTACTTGTTGTTTACTAATGGCACTCAGTTTTTGACTGAAGATAGTCCGAAGTCTAATCTTTAAACAATGTATAATAATATGAGCCACGCAATCCCTACTATATGAAATATGCAGTTCACGACATAAATTATCGAAGAAACCAATACATACTTGCTTTTACCCACGATTAGGTTCACCGGGCCTATGAAGAACCCCGAGAAAAGTTGAATTTACGTTCGTAAAGCTTTTTAAGAAAATGTAAAAACTCTAAAAGAGAAGTAAAGGTATCTAATCTTAAAAGTTGTAATAGACTAACCATTGCTTAGAAATAGAGAAAATAGAATTACTATTAAATAATTAAACGTAAGAGTAATATTAAAATCTGTTTCCGTTAATTGCTACAGAGATTTATCGCTTATTGATGACCCATATTTTAGATTTATTATTTTTTTGAGTACAACTCGAAAACAATTGGTGGTACAAGAGATAAAAGGGTTTAGTAAATCCAAATGAGCATACTTCTCTTGCTCATATATGTCATTATATGCGAACAATTTGACATTAACCTGAAATAAGCTAAAATATATAGTACTAATAACCAAAATATTATTCTCAATTTTAAAATTGAAATTCTTTTACCTGAAACATCAATCGGAAACATCATTTTTCAAAAAAAAAAAAAACTCCATCACGCATTTCAATAAGTTAATTTACCCCACTAGAGCAATGCTGGCCAACAGGAATACTCTTGGAGGCTAGCATTCTTTGGGATACGTAGGGAAACCCTTTTCAAGATTCAAAATATCTCATGACTTTACGAGACTACACAGGGACACCGAAGGATGGAAGTTACATTGAGTGTTTTCCAGGGATCTTTCCGTGGTCCAGACCTATGAAACGTGTCTTATGGTAGGCTACTGAGACTGAAGACGCCAGATGAGTCACGCTTGATCGGCTATGCAGATGATGTTATGGCTCTGGTTACTGGGCGCACCGTTTTAAAAGCGCAGTTTAGGCCAGGTATGCTAATGCTTAGAGCGAGAGACTAGTTAACTGCTCGCGAGTTCAGTTTAGCACTAGAGAAAACCAAGGTGGTCACAAAAAAAAAGAATCGCTGGAGTAATCCTTACATATTATATTAATCGAATTGAAGCCGGCGGAGAAGTACCTAAGGCTACAGATAAACTCGAAGATAAGTTTCTTGGAGCAAATCAGGGAAACGACTGTGAAAACTGCTTCGGGGGTATCGACTCTGAGTCAAATTATGGCCAACGTAGGGAGACCAGACCCATCAATAAGACGTCAGTAGCACAGTATAGAGCAGAAACATGGGGTGACGCTCTCAGTAAGGAGGTATAGCGACAACGCTTGGCAAAAGTACATAGAAGAGGAGCACTGAGGATTGCATCTTCGTATCGTAAAAAATAAAAGGGCTCACAGCAGCCGGGGGTGTTGGGGCTGGGGGATCGCTTTTCTGGCACTTCCTCTTCTCCTCTCCCCTCCCGCCAGAAGAAAGATCCTCCAGATTATAGATATCTCACGACATAACAAAACGAGACCTGGCCCGAAGTAATGTGTCAAAGGGTTGCAGGCTGGGTTTTCGGGTTGACAGGAGAGGTGTTTAGTGGGTAGTTCAATCACATTCTCGTGAGCACGGGAATCACACACTCTGTGCGTCAATGACATCCACCTTCGAATAAATGAAAAATAAGTGAAGTGAAAAGGCAACACTGCATAACTGTAGCACCAGCTATGTTCAAGCTGTATTTCATAAATACTAAACTTTATATGATGGTACACAATAAACAGAAAATCTTTCTAACGATACATGAAAAACAAAATTTCGGATACTTTTTTTGGGTAGTCATTTAATTTTTATCTTGTTTTTCAAATTTTGTAAATATTGCCACTCTTTTTCTACCTTTAAGCACTGGTTAGTCTATTAAAATCATTTAGGCCAGTTCATCTTACTTCTTGTTCTCTTTTCCTTTGTTAAAATGCCTCGCCAACGTAAATCCAACGTACGTAGGAGGTCGTTCCTGGCCGGCCGAGCGAAAGTGTGGGTAAAAGCTGGGATAAAACAATTTTTTTTATCTCTCGGGATCAATAGCTTTTCGGGATAAAAGGTGCCTTATGGTCTTTTCTGTACTCCTGGCAATGAAGTATAACAGGCAAAGTCACATTTGCAATATAAGTTAAGATATAAAGCGATTTTCTATCCCTCGGAAATAGCCTTTTTCAGGATGTAAGGTACCCCTGAAAATGTATGTATGGACAAACTCACATTCGCGTTTATAATATAAGTTGGGACTACAAAAGCTGTTCATATTTCTTTTTACTGAGCTCAAGCTAAAATCAGTTTGGTGAAGATTCAAAGAAAGTTCAATTAATGAAAAGAGACCGAAAGGTGAGTATGTCATCGAGTGGGCGGGATTTCGTATGATCCACGACAAAGTAATTCAGTGCTTACGGTTCGGTTGCACGCTGTCAGAGTTTGTACTATGGCAATTCCATTTAACGTAGAATGTTTTGGTTAGGATTAGAGTAGCTCATGTCTGGCACAGCGTTGGTACGTAGCTTGGGAACGCGTAAGGTTAAAGTTGTTCTTGTTTATTTTTCGGAAGTCCTGAAAAGGAACGGTAACTTTGAGTAGAATTTCTAAATTTTCTTTTGGATGAATTTTAGAACGCGTTTTAAAGGGGCTATTTGAATCAGTGGCTTAAAAACGGTATTAGAGTGTCAACTACTCACGTTAACTCTTATGAAGTCATCATTTCCGTATTTAGTAGATTTATAAAAGAATACAGGGTCAGCATAATAGTATTAGACTGTAATATTGCTTTAATTAATCAATTGAAATTTATTTAACAATGTAATTTACGTTTCTTTATTCGCAATATTTTATAAAAATACTGGTACTAATTGCCTAATGATTCGGCATTTGAATTTATTTTATGATTCATTAAATATCCCCTGTAGTTTCAGTTTAATTATTCTACACTTTACACAATGCGTATTAAAGCTTAGTAAAACAGTAAAATAAATTAAGATAATTAAGATTAATTTCAACCATACCCACTGGTTTTGTTAAGAAAAACTATGAAAGCTATACAAATTGTATGGTTGATTTGAATTTATCTCATAATAAAAACTTATGCGTATCAAATTATTATGCATGCAATTTAATAGCGAATAACAGTGACAAATAAACTTCAATTGTTTTGAATAACATAAAGCTTAATGATCTTATTATATCTTATATTTACTTTATATATATATATATATATATATATATATATATATATATATATAGATCATTAAGCTTTATTATATAGAGTATAAATATATATATATATATATATATATATATATATATATATATATATATATATATATATATATATATATATATATATATATAGTAAATATAAGATAAAATAAGATCATAAAGGTTTAGGTTATTCAAAACAATTGAAGTTTATATACATACATATATATATATATATATATATATATATATATATATATATATATATATATATATATATATATATATATATATGTATATATATATATATATATATATATATATATATATATATATATATATATATATATATACATATATATATATATATATATATATATATATATATATATATATATATATATATATATGTATATATATGTATGTATATATATATATATATATATATATATATATATTTAATTATTTTTATTAGAATGTATGCGGTACAGAGGCCTTATATAGTATGTGTCCTGACAAAGTCATTTCACCATCGATTGAACATTACTTAAAACTATGTGTAGTATCGTATTTCTATGAGAATATTACAATTAGCTAGAGGAAAATTTCGGCAAAAACCTCTTCTGAACTTATTACTTATATCTATCTAGATAGTTAAGTTATGTTTACTTTATTTGCAACTAAATTCACTTGAATAATCATCAGAAATAATCAAAATAAACAACAAATCAATATCAAAACTATACTGCTAGGTTATAATATACAATTTCTAAACTATTGAAATCGTGTTAATAAGAATTTAATTTAAAATTTGGCCAGTAACATTGATAAGTATGTGATGACAACTACGGAAAGAAGGTATACGTGGATCATCCAACAAGTACTTTGCCTCACCGCCCAATGACGCTGCTATTACAAAAGAGTTAATACCATCGTGCAGTACATTCAACAAAACTAATGAAGGGAATTGACTGAAACTTTGACAGTAGGCTACTAAAAGAATGTGCTGCACGATGGTAAAACTCTGTTGTAATAGCAGCGTCATTGGGCAGTGAGGCTAAGTACTTGTTGAATGACCCACGTATTAATTATATATTATACAATGTAATGTAATTTAAGATTGAAGTATTTTCATTTAAGTACATTAAACATGACAAAATATTATTTATTAAGATGATAATTTCTTCGAAAAAGTCGGTGTTGATGTAATACCTCCGTTCATTACTCCAAATTTTGTTCAAAACTTGCGGGAATCTTCTTGATGGGGTTACAAGTACAGCTTCCTTGAGAAAATAAATTCTTCATTTGCAGAGAATATTATATAAAAACAATGTAATTAGCATTTTATTTAACGAAATTAAGCTCAAAATATAAGTAATATGGATCGTTTTAATTGATTTGAAATGATATGAATGTTCATAGTTTCATTGTAGTTAGGCAAATTACGGAAAATAGTTATTTAACAAAAATATAGAGTGGCCAAAACATTAAAATTTAGCTAAACTTTAAATGGATCATTTCACCCTTTTCACATCAATTTAATGTAAGTCTGTACGATAATTTTTGTTCTACATTGAAGCTTTCATTACGTTGTGCGGATATCGATCTTGTTTTCAGATGGCTCCGATAGCTTTTTAAATTACTATGGAATTCTTTGTAGGTACATGAATGAATTGCATATTTTTTAAATAATTTTTTCTGAAAAGTTATTAGAGAAGAAAAATTTTAGAAGAAGGTGGTTTCAACGTGTGTACCAATTCTCATCTGGCCATCACTCTTAGATACACACCGGTGAATCGCTGCATATCTCATAAAATTTTTAAACTACCGAAAAATATTCGGAATCGAAATAAATTTTATTCCTTCCTTAACTCTTCGAGCATTATGAAAAATTTTACTATTTTATTTAATTTAATTAGTCATTAGCCGCTAAAATTATTAATGAATAATAATAACTACGAATAGATAAATTGTCCCTTAAATTTAAGTACTGTTCTATAATTAACTCAAGTAAAAGACAGTAGTGATTATATAACTATTTTCAAATCAAAATAAACCATTAAATTACCTTATTATCAGTTATGTTTTCAGTGAAATCTAGTTTTGCTTATAATTTGATCGAAAATATAAAAAAAAAAAATGAGACACTTAATATGTGTATACCCGTGGATTAAAAATTATAATAATAATTACCCACTAAATTGGTTCGAAATTGTCGATTACTTTTAATTAAAGTATTTTTTTAAATCAATTTACTTATTCTTACAAAAACCGTTAATTTCTACTAACACGAAATTTATTTACAAACATACGTCACACTGCAAGTCTCTTGAAAATGCAATTTCTGCTCTTTTGTTATCTTATTCTTAATTCGAAACGCTTTTGTTGCTAAGCAACAATATAGCAGGAAGCACACCCTTACAATATATTTCATCAGAGGCACTTATGCTATTCCGGTGAGAACAAATCTCCTTATTTATTTTTGTTAATTTTCTTTCATTAAAAATAATATTTTAGTTCTAGTTGATTTATATTTCTCTTCAGAATTTTATTCGCTATTGTTTCCTACCCTTTTTATGCAATCAAGCAAATAATTTTTCTCCACTTATACTCTAGACGCCGCCCCTCCATGTGTGGCTTCACAAAATTTCGTATACGTACACACACTCTTCATATTTAGTATGTACGAGTACCTTATCAAATATTCCATCCCATGCGAAACAACAGTTTTGAACCGACTTCCTAAGGAAAGAATATTATCAATTCATCACGTTGACCTTTTTTGCTTTTTACAATACCCTACTAAAATCGCGTCCTGTCTGTCCGTCTGCCCGTCCGTCCGTCCGTCCGTGTGTTACACCACTTTTTCTCGCAAATTTTATAAGCCAGGAACATAAGATTTTGCAGTTAGGTTCAAAGTGACGCCCTCTTTAAAGTTTCACCACAAAAAAATTATAAGGTGTTTTAAGGGGGGTCTCCCCATATAGAAGAGGTGCCCTGGAAAAAAATTTTTCATCGCATGTAGGCATTATGCATATTAAATGAAAGGTCTTAATGAGATTGTAGAAGTCTCAAATGAAGGATAACACATTGAACTAAAATGTGTCAGTACAGAATTGTAATCCTTTCATAGACTCTGTAGATATTAACAGTTCAATATGGTACATCAGTGTCGAGAAATTAAATTTTAATGGTCTTTCGTATGAAAATTGCCAATTATTTTGCACTCTTCAAGGATTTGATGGAGATATCCCTTGGTGACGGATCTTAAAAATGATCAGTATACTTACTTGTCACACAGACAGTACACTTCAGCCAATCATTTCTAGCGGAAGTAACCAATTAATTATTTCTAAATGTAATACAAATACAATTCAATATGATTTAGAGCAATTTCGTTGGGGAAAATTTCAGGATGCTTTTCAATTCCGCCTTCATTCTTCGCTTAATGATGAACTAGTGTAAACATCCTTCTTACATCCTTAGACGCAAGCGTTACACAAAGGATACATAAAATTTCGCGAAGAAATAATAAGTTAAGAATTGAGTTATGATAAATTATAAAGTTAATCGCCATTTGAAAATCGTTTCGTTACATTATAGTTAATATGATGTTGTACATTATATATTTGTCCAGAAATCTAAAGCTAGTGATATTCATATTAAAGCCCAACGATTATCGTGACCTTAAAAATATATACTTTTCCTTCTTCAACTGATCATAATTTTAAAAATGTACATAAAAGTGCATAGTCGAGCTTTCATTTTACTATAAGACATAGTTTTTATGAAGATATCCTGAAAATTAATTGCCATTACTAACTGAAAATGGTGACACAGGGCATCAAATAAACGTGAACGAGTATATATATATATATATATATATATATATATATATATATATATATATATATATATATATATATATATATATATATATATATATATATATATTTATATATATATAAATATATATATATATATATATATATATATATATATATATATATATCTATATATATATATATATATATATATATATATATATATATATATATATATATATATATATATATAGGGTTATCCATTTCGTGGTAGGAAAGTATGACCCTGCCATTTCACATCTGTCAGAATTAAATGTCATCCAAAGCATGTTTTTTTTAGTTAAAGGTTTGCCATTTGAATATATGTGGAGGAAGACCCGAATTTGTCGATTCCTCGACGTGCTCAACATTTAGGCTTGTCTTACGGCTCATTGTGGCGGATTTTGCATTTGGATTTGCATCTTCATCCGTACAAAATCCTTCTCACTCAAGAACTTAAGCCTCAAGACCATACAACGCAGAATGTATGTCAGTTGGGTGATTGAACAATAAGCCATTGATAACGATTTTTCGAACAAAATTTTCTTCAGTGAAGACGCTCATTTTCCGCTCAGTGGTTACGTAAATAAACAGAATTGCCACATATGGGGCTCTCGAAATCCTCAGATGATCGCAGAAAGGCCTTTGTATCCGAAAAAAACTGACCGTTTGGTGTGCATTATGGTCTGGTGGTGTTATTGGCCCGTATTTTTTTGAAAACGATCAAGGAAGAGCCATTACAGTCAATTCTGACCGCTATGGACGGATGTTAACCGATAATTTTTGAAGATAAATTGAAGATGATGATCTGGAAAATATGTGGTTCTAACAGGTTGGTGCCACAAGCCACACAACACAGGCTAATCGAGCACTTTTGCAAGAGAAATTTCCAGGACGCGTAATTTCGAGATTGAGTGATGTCAATTGGCCCGCAAGATCCTGTGACCTAACACCTTTGGATTTCTTTTTATGGGGCTATGCGAAAGATTGTGTTTACACAAACAATCCTCAAAATCTTGATCAATTGAAAACCAATATTCGTGAAGTTATGGCCGAGATATTGCCGGAAATGTGCCGAAAAGTCATTGAAACTTACCTCAAAAGGATTGAGGACTGCAAGAGGCCCCGTAGAGGACATTTGTGTTTTCATTAGCTTTACTTTCCCAAGTATACAATGAATAACCCTATATATATATATATTTATATTCTAAAACGTATTGAGCCTTTTTTTGTCATTTTACGATTGAATACTTCTGTTATTTAAAAATGATTTTATTTAATTACATATTTTTCTTTATTATTTATGACGTATTGCCATTTTTTGAGTAGAACCATTATTTCATCTGTGTAGAGCTTCTGTGGTTTATCGGCGAAAAACTTGGCCAAGTGATTTTCACAGTCCCTTTTTGAAGTGAATTTTTTTTCACTAAGGAAGTTTTGCAGAGACCGAAACAAATGGTAGTCTGATGGTGCAAGGTGTGAACTATATGGTGGATGCATCAAAACTTCCCAGCCAACCCTGTCAATTTTTGCCGGGTCATCAAAAGTGTGTGTGGTCTGGCATTGTAATGATGGAAGACAACGCCATCTTTATTAATCAATTCTGGCCGGTTTTTTTGAATTGCTTGATGCAGTCTGGTTAATTGCTGACATTACAGACCTGGATTGAGTGTTTGGCCAGGTTCTAGCACCTCATGACAAACGATTCCCTTCCAATCTCACCATACAGACAGCATAACCTTATTTGGTGTCAATCCTGGCTTTGAAGTCGTTTGTGATGATTCACCTTTTTTTTGACCATGAACTTTTTCGAATAACATTCTCGTATCTTACCCATTTTTTGGCGCCCGTAATAATTTCCTTCAAAATGGCTCGATTTCGTTACGTTTTATCAGCATTTTGCAAATGGAAATTCGGTCGATCAAATTTACAACTTAATAACCGGAATTCGATGCTTTGTTGTGGAAAAATATATTGTTACATGTACAAATAATTCTGTGAGCTACTGTCGCGATTGTTTTCACAACCATTAAGAACATCAAAAAACTGAATTTACTCCAAACCACGAGAACACACCAAGCATGATCAACATTTGAAAGTGAGTCACTGCTCCAGTCATTAAGCTGCTCGAATATACAAGATACCTCTCGGCAGAACATTTGCCAATGTACGAGAAGTGCATTGAACGGCTGGAGACCCCATTTAAGAGCAACCTGAATGAATAGGGGGATTATTCATTAGAACCGCGATAATAAAAACTGCGATAGTGTGAAGCGAATAGAAAAGCGATGTTGGTCGAGTAATAGTAAAGTGATTTCGTTGATTGTGAACATTAAAATTATTGGCCGTGAACAATAACACGCGACAGTGGTGTCAAAAAGTGAGAAAAAAAAATTTGAAAGTGAAAATTTGAACATTTTTACAAAGCACAATAGTAAAATTTAACAAAACAATAAAAATGCCACGAAGCTTGAACTTTAAAATTAATGAATTGACCATGCCGGAGCTTGGAACAGTGAAACCTGGCTACGCAAGGTACAAAGGCCACACTGATTGCACGCTTGCGTGACGCAATTGAATCAGAAGGCACGTATTTGGATTCGGGTGTGCCCTCAGATGCAGAAAAAAGCGCAGAAGGTGGTGAAGCAGAAATACCAAAACCAAAGGAACCAGCAAATGCGCTGATGGAAATGTTGGTGCTGATGCAGCAAGAACTGCGACAACAGTCATCTAATTTAACTGCGAAACTGAACCAACAAGCAATCGAGATCAAAGCAGACATGTAGGCAGACATCGAACGAAGCTGGAGAAACAGCCAACCGAAATAAAAGCGGAGCTCGGTCATCTGAACACACAAATTAAAGGCGTCGAGGAAAAGGTTGGCCAGGTCGAGGAAAAGGTTTAAGAGGTCGAGGAAAAGGTCAGCGAGGTCGAGAAAAAGGTTCGCCAGGTCAAGGAGACAATCAACCATGAGATGGAAAACATGAAAAAGGAATCGGAAGTAGCAAAGGCAGTAGTAGCTCCCTCACTAGTTCCGCGTACAACCGCAGCGCAAAGCTCATCCAGAAATGTGAAAGCACCAATATTCGATGGGCAAACGGTCTGGAGTATTTACGAAATCCAGTTTGAAGCCGCCGCTAGGATAAATCACTGGAATGAGCAGGAACGAGCAACTGCATTAATTCTTGTTCTAAGAGGCCCAGCTGCCAAGCTTTTGCAGACTATCCCCATTGATTTACACTCAAACCACGGGTGCCATATTGAATGCGCTCGACATGCGTTATGGGGGCGACCATCTGAAACAGATTTATCGGGCACAGCTACGGAATCGGATACAGAAGTCTGGCGAAACCTTACAGCAGCTAGCCCAAGACATTGAGCGACTGGCACTTTTGGCTTACCCAGCGTACGACCCAGAACATCGAGATGACGCAGCAACAGAAGCATTCATCAGCGCCTTAGAGGACAAGGAATTGCAACAAGCCGTTCGTTTAGCTCAAAAGCAAACGGTTAAGGATGCATTGACTTGTAGTCTGAACTTTGAGGCAGCGAAAAACGCGACTCGTATCACTGCCCGGGTCCATGAGGTAGTGGCAGACGAGTGCAGGTGTGAGCGCGTCGAAAATGAGCGAGAGCCGCAGGCAAAGGGTGCGCCTAGATGCTGGGATTGCGGTGAGAAAGGGGACCTGCAAAGAGACTGCAAGAAGCGAAGAAAACGGGGGTATTGTCCAGGATGGTGGAGATCCAGACCAAGTCAGGAGCCTAGAATGGAAGCCCATCAAACTGAGGGGGTCAACTTCGTGGGGCGGACGTTGGCTAGGAGGATCGACGTCCCTAGCACTCCGTCACCGTGTCAAGACTGCATCGCGGAGAAGTAGACTTGTGCCTCCCGGGTCAAGATGGCGAAGAACATTGCACCATAACAAGCGACACTAGTGCAACCCGATCGATTATCCAACCGGACCTAGTGGAACCACCATTACTTCACAAAGGCGGAGTTCATGGCAATGCTCACACCCTATCTCGTCATCCATGTCCAGCTAACTACAAGCATTGCCAACGGGTTATGGAAACGCAGCCGACCGTTGATCTGTGAGTGATAACGGCCGAATTTGATGAAGGTTGGTCATCGGAGGAGATTCAAAATGCCCAGTTAGCCGGTGAAGACATCGGACCATTGCTCGTATGGAAGGAGACAACTGGGCAACCTGAGTGGAAGGACGTTTCAATGCATGGCACAACCCTGAAAAGCTATTGGGCACAATGGAACTCCCTTCAGGTGGAGGGTGGCGTACTCAAGCGAAAACGGGAAACGGCGGATGGCAGCTACTGTAGCCGAACAGCTAGTGTTAAATTGGGTGAGTAGGTACGGTATACCTTGTGAACTACATTCAGATCAAGGCCGAAACTTCCAGTCACTAGATTTTGACGAAATGTGCGAGCTGCTGGGAATACGGAAAACGAGGACAACACCGCTGCATCCCCAATCCGATGGAATGGTCGAACGTTTCAACGGCACTCTCAATAAACACCTGACCAAGATGGTTGACGAGAACCAAAGGGACTGGGACCGACATATCCCACTATTTTTGATGGCGTACAGAGCTGCCGAACATGCATTGACGGGCCAAGCCACAGCCAAAGTCATTTTTGGAAAGACTATGTGACTGCCAGCTGATACAAAGTTCGGAACACCCCCGCAAAACCCCAAACGGTCTCGGAGTACGCAAGTGAGCTTAGACAACGGTTGAATCAGATACATCGGACAGTGCGAAAACACCTTGAATCGGCTACTGACCACATGAAGACCAGGTATGATCTGAAGGCAAATTCTACTGGTTTCCAGCAAGATGAATTGGTGTGGCTATATGACCCGCAACGGCGAAAGCTTAGGTCTCCAAAGTTGCAACATAATTGGGAGGGATCATACCGAATTACAAAGCGAATGAAAGACGTCGTATACCGAATACAGGAACATCGTAAGCCAAGAGCCAAAATGAAATTCGTGCACCTGGACCGTCTTGCCCCATATTACATCCAGGGAGAATTGACTACAACTGGCGACATATCTTTTCGGGGCGAAAAGAACTGAGGTGGGGCAGTGTTACATGTACAAATAATTCTGCGAGCTACTGTCGCAATTGTTTTCACAACCATTAAGAACATCAAAAAACTGAATTCACTCGAAACCATGAGAACACACCAACCATGATCAACATCTGAAAGTAAGTCACTGCTCCATTCATTAAGCTGCTCGAATATACCAGATACCTCTCGGCAGAACATTTGCAAATGTACGAGAGGTGCATTGAATGGCTGGAGACCCTATATAAGGGCGAGCTGAATGAATGGGGGGATTATTTATTTGAACCGCGATAGTAAAAACTGCGATAGTGTGCAGCGAATAGAAAAGCGATATTGATCGAGTAATAGTAAAGTGATTTTCGTTGATTGTGAAGTAATTTTAGTGGACAGTTGAAGTGAAAATTGATAGACGACTTGTAAAATAGTGAAAATTAAAATTGTGAAATAGATAAATAAGTGGTTGTGCATTTTTTTAAGTAATTAAATAAACTCTTTTAATTTAATTTTAAAGACATTGCGTTTACACTTTCCCGGATCATTAAAATTATTTGCCGCCAACCATAACACGCGACAATATTTTACTCAAAGTATTGACCATCGGAAACTACAATATTTTCCCATCTTCCGGGCAATTTATGAATTCCATCCCAAAAAAACTGCGCCGGTTTGGCGGCCAAGAACGAATCTATCCAAATTCAGATACCTTGCTCTGAAGTGAAGCGTATCATGGTGGGACCGTTTTGCATCGAGTGAAATAAATGAAAGTCAGACGAAGCAAGGTCCGGACTATAAGGCGGGTGGGCCAAAACTTCACATCCACTATTTTCCAAATAGTTTTTCACGGGTATTGCAACATGCGGTCGAGCATTGTCATGATGGAACATTATAGCATTGTGTCTGGTCGCATATTCCGAGCGTTTTTCGATAATAGCACGCTTCAAACGTTTTAATTGTTTTCGATACAGGTCACCCAATTTCAATAACTCATTATATAACAGCCCCTTCTGATCCCACAAAATACACAGCATAACATTAACGCCATGGATATTTGGCTTCGCCTTTGATTTGGCTGGTTGGCCGGTCTTCACGTATGACTTTTTGCGCTTGAGATTTTCATAATGGATCCATTTTTCATCCCCAGTCACGATCCGATACAAAAATGATTATATTTTATGGCGCTCAAGCAGCATTCAGACATACAGAAGCGCCGTTCAACGTATCTCGGCTTCAACTCATTGGGGACCCAACTACTTTGCTTCTGAATGTATCCGGTGGCTTTCAAACGTTTTGAAATGGCTTGCTGAGTCACTCCCAACGATTTAGCAAGTTCGTCTTGTGGTTGACACGAATCCTCATCGAGTAGTGTCTCCAATTCTTCGTCTTCAAACTTTTTTGGCTGTCCTGGGCGTTCTTTGTCTTTGATGTCAAAATAGCCACTTTTGAAGCGTTGAAACCATTCAAAACACTGTGTTTTCGCCAAAGCATCGTTGCCATAAGCTTCTACAAGCAAACGTTGAATAAATTTTGTACTAAAATGTATCACAACTTAGTTCGATTCCTGTGAACGCTGCAGCTTTTAGCAGTAGTGAGTATTGCATTGCAGTCAAAAAATTATATTTTAATAAACATAGTACAACTTATTCAAAAAACCGAGTTTTGAAGGATTTAAAATGAAAACTTCAAAATACCCTAAAATTGATAGAATAAGTTTATGGAAGCAGTGCCAAATCAATTTCCCTATTTCCACATGAAAACTTGCAACATGTGCACCATCACAAAAGAAACGGGAAAAACTGATCCGGCACCGCTTCGATAAAATCAGTTTTCTTATTTTTTCTAAATTTTGTTTTTCATTGATGTATTTTCCTTTAATTAATTTTTGCCATCAGGTTTTCAACTTTTATTGTGCTGAATTTTTCGTTATAATAACCTTCTGAAAATCAATTCAATTAAGTAACAAATTAATTTTTATAAGTATTGAAATTCTAAATTTCATATCAGATTGGTTTTTTGGTTGCTCCAAGCATTGGATTTGAAGAGCGGAGAGCTTCTATTAACTATATTGCTGCGTCTTTTACTTATTGAGTAATTTTTATTTGACAACGATACATACTCTCTTTGTCTGTTTCTGTAAAATTTAAAATAGTTTCCAAAAAAATTTAAATTGTGTTGCTTCAAATCAAGTTCAAAACGTTGATAATTTAACTAGTGTGTTCTTCGTAATCATATTTACTTCAGTGTTTCAAGAAAGCCTGCTTTTAAATTAGGATTGAATTTATTTTGAAATTAATGCACGAAGATTAAAAATTTTTTTTCTTAAGCTTTTCAAGCGAGCCTAGGTGGGACTCGTTAATGATCTCCAAAATGTCTACCACTTTATCGAATGCTTGTTTTTCTATCTGAGAATGAAACTTTCTTCAATTAATGTTTATTTTTTTGATTTTATGCAGGAAAAATTAACAATCATATGTTATACCGTTTTTAACTTAGTTTATTGTCTTTGGGTTTTGAGGTAGTGTTACCAATAATAAGCATCTGTGTTTTTTCCCTCTATCGGCTCAGAAAAGAAATAGCTATAAAAGTAAGTAACCGATTAATGAACTCATCTCCCATCTACGTAGGTATCTCAAGCCAATGTTGCTTAACTTTAGTGAATTCATCAATTTAAAAAGTCAAGATGAACAGGCCTTAACGCTGCTATTGATAAAATTTTCCAAATTTTCTCTCTCTCTCTCTTCCTCTTGTAAATGCAAATAAGTACTCTTTAATCGAACTATTTCATCGGAATATATCCTTTTCTGGCATTTATATTGTAAAAAATCAACACTATTTAGAAACAATCATCTTTTGCAATATTTTTGCTTGTGGAATTCCAATTCCATTATTTCTTATAAAACTCCATACGCTCTATGAAGAACAAAGTGGGAAATATATGTAAAATTGCGATTCCATCTTTTGACACAATGATTCAAACTGTGTATCGTTTTTGACACAAATCGTAGATGTCCCAATTACATCTCTTCATAATGTGGCTCGCTTATCAACAACCTACTAATTATATAATTCTTTGATAAGTTATGAATGTGGCTTGGAGAAGTGCGTATACCTACACGAAATTTTTTGAATCCCTGCATAGAGGGACAACACCTCGATTGTAAATGAAGTATTATGCAGAACTGTTATGTTACGCCTAGAGATGTCATGGAATTTACGCTGAAAACCCTTGATAAGGTATAAATATGGATTGCAGAAGTTCGTATATATATATTACTGTGACCAAAAAATAAGGTGACATTTGACTGCGCGCGACGAAGGATTTGCAGAATTATTTTTTTTTTAGATTGGTAGTACTGTCAGTGACATCTTTGTCAAATTTACATGTCAAAATATTCATTAGTGTTTGAGATTTGCGTCGTTTTCGGGATGGCCTTCAGTTCCGTCTTCTCTTCGGCTTGAATCTCCTCTATCGTTTCAAAACGGTGTCCCCGGAGCGGTCTTTTGAGCTTGCTTAGCAGCCAAAAGTCGCACGGTGCCTGACCAGGTGAATACGGTGGTTGCGGAACGACATGGGTTGAGTTTTTGGCGAAATGATCGCGAATTACGAGTGCAGTATGGGATGGTGCATTATCGTGGTATAAAAACCAAGAATTGTCTTTCCACAATTCCGGCCTTTTTAAGCGGATAGCGTTACGCAAACGACGCATAACTTGCAAATAATATTACTTGTTGACTGTTTGGCCCGCCGAAAGGAATTCATAATGCACAACACCACGATAATCGAAGAAGACAAGAGGTTGATGGTCGCCTTGGAAGCTCTTATATACGAAATTTTTTGAATTCGTTCGTGGACGGGCGGTACCTCGATTGTAAATGAAGTCCTATGCAAAACTGTTTAGTTATGCCAAAATATGCCATGGAATTCACGCTTAAAACAGATATTATTAAGTTTTATCGGAGCGAATAACAGAAAGAAATACAAACAAAATCATAAAAACCAACAAAAGTTAACTAGTGTCAATATTTTATTTGTAAACGTGATTTTATTGAGAAAAATAAATAAAAAGATTTATTTTCACTTCAACAGCATAAGCTTCTTTAGTGGAAAAAATTTAACGTGACGCTACCTTTAAAGTTGTTGCCTGGCAACAAAAGCATTTACAATTGAGAGCACTTTAAAATTATGAGTGTGCAGTTACTTACGAGTACACCAATTGTTACCATGGTAATTTATTCATTGTTTCCATCAGAAATCAACTGGTTAGGTATTAGCTAAACTTTTTAATTGGATCATTTCACCCTTTTCACATCAACTTAATGTAAATCTATACGACGAATTTGCTCTACATTTGAAGCTTATCTAACGTCGCGCGGATATCGATCACTTTTTCGGATGGCTCTAAAACGGCATAGGTTCAAAATCCTCATTGAGCATCTTTTTCAAGAAATGCAAGTAGCATTACTTAATGCCTTCAGATGAGTAAAACTTAAGAAAAATATTCTTTAAATGTCAACATATTATTATGAGAATACTGTTTAAAACAAAACTAACAGTGCTATATTACAAATGATTAATCAATTATTTTTCATCATAGTATACACAATATACACAGCTTCATAACGCTCAATAAGATAAACAATTAATCGATAGAATTTGTACTGAAATTGAATGACTATTTTTTTTGACACCTCATGGTTTCATATAGGTAATTTAAATGAAATCTTACTAGTTAAAAAGGTTTGGTTATTCACAAAAAAATTTGAATTTCTTAAATGTTACTTAAGTTGTATTAACGAGGGAAGATTTTATGTTGCGAGGCATATAAAGCTTATACAACGATAAAAGAATTATGACAACTTAAAGTAGGAATGAAATTTAAGGGCACAGTACTCTTGGCGCTCTTATGCCGAATCGCATTGATGAGATCGTAATTTACTCAGAAAACAAAACTGAGGCCAGCTACATGAAATAGAACAAGTTGAGTAAGCAGGAGAGTGCTCCTACCAGAAGGTCTTTGTAAACATCCTATGGTTTAGAAACAAGTTTTCTAATGGCGTGAATCGATGATTTGAATTATTCGTCCAATACTTGGATATGAAATCGTTCAAATTTATGCAAAAGATGCACAGTTTCTTTCATAAGCACAGTGCAGCCGCCATTTTGATCTAGCTTAAATGATCTTTCTGAATGCCCGGTCGATTGAACATGTTCAAGTTAAACAGTATTCCTTAAATTTTCATGAAAATAGAAAGGAAACAAAAGTGCCCAATTCAATTTTAAATATAAATAGGGCTTTCCAATAAGAGGTGTTATTTTGAATAGATCTTGTTATTTGACACCTTGCGACTTCTTCCAGGAGAGAGCTCCTAACAGAAGGGCTTTGTAACCATTCTAGGGTTCGAAAAAAATTTTCTGATGCCATGAATCGATGATTACAGTACAGGAGTGACCCCTGAAAATTTTTTTCGAACCCTAGAATCGTTACAAAGCCCTTCTGTTAGGAGCTCTCTCCTACCTCCTCGACTTGTTTCACCTCTGAGTATTAATTGTAGGTACTCATCTTAAGACATTCATTAAATTGAATCAAGTGTTAAAAGCATGGACCTTAAACGTTGAAATTGGGGAAAAATAACTCAAAACTATTAAATCATCGCATTTAAAACAGCCACTATTTTGTTTTACAATTACTGATACCAATAGCTGAACCAATTCTTAAAGATATTCATTGTACCTCTCATTCCCAAAACTTTCATGCAAATTCTAGCAAACTTGGAGTGTTTGAGTCAGTAAAAAGCGCATATTGTCCATAGCCATATGTTTCCATGATAATACAGTGCATGTTGTTCCATAGTAGTACAGGAAAATTCAAGCCGCTATAACTGCGTTGAATGCAATTTGATCTTAATGAAACTTGCAGGGCAGGTCAACCTTATAAAGTTACCGTTAAGATTTTATTTAAGAAAATGTAAAATCGATAAATCATACTATTACTAACAAAGCTGAGCAAATTGTGACTTCTCACTTATTTGTTTTTTTTTTGTACTCATAAAGGCCTACATTCGTGATTGTTTTCAGATTTTTCGGATGAACGATGTCCAATCGCGAAGGGGGTAGGCGAAAATTTCGAACGTTTTCCCTTCCCCTGCCTCCCGCGGTACCAATAAGGCAGTTTTAGGACTTGTTTTGAAAATATCTTATTAAGACCTTTCCAACGACACCCTATTCGACTACCAAACAAGAAAAAAATGTTTTGAAGGGTCACCTCGCTTTATGGGGGGACCCCCTTCAACCCCTTTGAAAAAATTTTTACCCCAAAATTTTCAACAAGTCACCACTTCTGAACTTTCACAAAGTTTTGTGGCTGTAGCTTCTATAATTTCGGAGAGAAGGTGCTGTGACATACAGATGGACGGACGGACGGACAGATGGACACAGGTCGTGATTGTAATAGGGTTTTTTATTTTAGTACAAAACCCTAAAAATGAAATTCGTCATACTGAGAACGAATTAAGCTGCTGGACTGTCCTTGTCTACTCTTTGACGGAAATCGGATTCACTCCGGAGTTTGATAATCAATCGTAAGTGGTTCTGCAAAGGCATTTAGCTTGATACTTGATGCATTCCAAGGATTATTTCCTTGAATGGAGTGCTAAAGAATCCACAGTGGATGTGTATTTGTCGTTGGAAAAACCCGTCTATAAAGTGTTAAGGAAGCGAGGAACTTTCTTAATGTCCAATGAAATGAAATGTTGAGTTTACAACTTCAACGTTTAAGGTACATGCTTTTAACACTTGATTCAATTTAATGAATTTCTGAAGATGAGTACCTACAATTAATACTCAGAGGTGAAATAAATCGAGGAGGTAGGAGAGAGCTCCTAACAGAAGGGCTTTGTAACCATTCTAGGGTTCGAAAAAAATTTTCTGATGCCATGAATCGATGATTACAGTACAGAGAAGTGGCCCCTGAAAAAAAAATCATCAAAGGTCGCCGATATGAGTATGAAATGTAAGACCTTAATGAGAACTTTTCAAAACAGTCCTTAAACTGACAGCTTTTGCTTCAGTGAGGGTACAGGGGGGAAAATACACGGAAAATGTTTTTCCCCTCTCGCGATTGGAATCCTGTGACCTAAAAAATCTGAAAGAAATATCAAGGGAGATATTTATGAGTACAATAACAACAAATACCTCAGAAGTCAAAATTTGTTCAACTTTGTTAATAATAGTATGATCTTCGAATTTCACACTTTCTCCAATAAAATCGTATAGATACTCTTAAACCCAACAGAATCGATATTTAAGCAGCCTTACACAATATCCGAATACTCTGTTAGTTTGATGAAATTTGAATTATATTCACGGAAGTTATAGCCATTTTAAATTTCTCCAATTACAACAACAATAACTCACTTTTTTGGTATTTTGATTTGATAAGATCATCTTTTAGACGAGCAAATCTCTTTGACATGTTCCTTGATTTCATTCGTTGCTGGTGATTGCATTTTGTAAGTTGAGTACAAAGCCCTTTTGACAGTCTACCCAATTTGTTGTTTTTCCGATCGGCAAGCGCCCATTCTATTTCCAATGCTTCATCCTTGTGATCGAGGAGATCGTTGTCATTGAGCATTTCCTCTGCATCGGAAAAGCTGATTGTGTGATCTTCAATAGGAATCGGTCTGACTGTCTGATCAGGCAGCAACAAGTATTGTTGTGATTTAGAAAGAAGGATTCTCGGACTACAAATATTTGAATTAGTAATTTAGTTTGATTGCGTGGAAGATATTAATTAACTTTACGAAATCTAAATAACAAACAAGTTGGGTAAACAGACCTACGCTCATGTCAGAAGGGTTTTGTATTCAATTTACAAAATGCAGTCACCAGATCGAATCAAATCAACAAACATGTCAAAGACGATTTTAGTGGAGAAAATATCAAATACGAAGATCATACTATTATTAACAAAGTTGAACGAATTTCGACTTCTGAGGTTTTTGGTATTGTTATACTCATAAATATCTCCCTTGATAATTATTTCAGATATCCATTCGCGAGGGAGGAAACACATTTTTCATGTATTTCCCCCCTGTGCCCCCACTGAAGCAAAAACTGACAGTTTAAGAACTGTTTTGAAAAGCTCGCATGAAAACTTTCATTTCATACTCATATCGGCTACGTTTGATGAATTTTTTTTTTCAGGGGCCGCTCTCCTGTACTGTTATCATCGATAACCAATTTTTTCGAACCCTAGAATGGTTACAATGCCTTTTGCTAGGAGCTCTCTCCCACCTCCTTGACTTGTTTCACTTATGAGCATTAATTGTAGGTACTCATCTTCAGTCATTCATCAAAATGAATCAAGTGTTCAAAGCATGCACCTTAAACGTTGAAGTTGTAGTGAATAAAGAGTTTCCATAAAGCCCGTGAAGGACCGCAGCGATGTTCTGCTGCCTCGGCAGAGGAAGGTGTTGGTTCCTGCCGAGAACGCCCTCGTCCGGAGACGCGTGAATGCGCTGGCAGGCTAGCATTGCGGTGTCGTGGGGCGGGTTCGTTTCCCCGGCACGAGGACTCACTACAAAACATTTCGCATTCACGAATTGCTTGCAGAAGATCAACAGAGGACGACCGAAGTCGCAAATTTGTAGATAACCTCCTCGAAGGAATTATGACTTGTTACGAGAACAAGTGCAAACTGACAAGAAAGGCTAATTTGGGGTGACCTCGTCTTTACCCAAATACATTCAGGGCGCACAAATGAAAGAGGGGCAACCGGGTGGTGGTGGAGCCCCTTCATGCCCACCCAACCGGAATAAATCCAATGTTAAATCGTTGAAGTGGCCAGGTATTCCTCTTCTGAGTGGAAAACTCATACAACTTGAATTATATGAACTTTCCCATCAGAAGGGGAGTACCCCGGTGACCAATTTATGTCATAGAATTATACAATTGAATTGCATAACTCTATGCCATAAAAAGGCACTTGGCTTGGGCCACTCAACCCATAAAGTCACCTGAAACAAAAGAAGGAATTAATCTGTACCCGGCGGCTGGCTCATTTTTTGGGGTGAAAGCCTGCCACCGTACCGGGTCCTATACCCGATTGGAAAAGACCGGAAGGGAAAAGACCAATTTTTGTTTAATTCAGCATTTTATTTACAATTCGCATGTTTTTCCAAGAATGTTAACCTGACAATTACTGTAAGGTGATTCGCTTCACAATGCAAAGCTTTCAAAATTTGCGATAGGACATACATCAAAGCAAAGGACCGCCAAAAATCGGTTGTTTAACACATCGTTAAGCATTCATGTTTCGAGCAAAACAGGTGAGAGCTCATATTACTTACAGTACAACAACACCAAATGCTGCATGTTTATACTATGCTTTTCAGGTTAAAATTTTTGTTTTTTTTTTCTATCTTAAGACTTCCTCCAGTTTCTCTTAATTATTTAGCAAGTTTTTGAAATAACCGAGTTGCTTTTCCAACAGACAAAGTAAGAAAAAAATTATTTTAAGCAAGTTCAGCTAACGAAAACGCGTCCACTAAATTTCTAGGCTTCCAATTAATTTGAAATCAAAACTCAACTGTCGAACGCGCTCAAAAAAAAAAAAAAACTAGGGGTGACAAGATGTGGATCTGCGCTGAGCCAAAAGCTAATTTACTAAAGACATTTTCTTTTCCAACAGAAAGGAACTTCGAATCTGAGGGAGTGTGGTTATTCGTTACTTTTCTTCTTTATTTCTCCATATAAGATATTTTTCTTACTTCTTCAAAGAATATAATAACTCGATTAGTTTTCCTCTTCCTTTTTTGTTCTAAAATCTAATATATGTATCTAAATATTTTCTTGTCCTACAGAGATACATCTTGTGTGTACTTAATTAACCAAACGGATCATGTAGGAAATTAGAGTTAATATACTTGTATATATTAAAATTAATTATTATATAATTTTATTAGATCAAAAAAGGGACTCACCGCATGTTCCGTCGAGCGCTCGATGGATGCTGGATACGTCCTGGAAATCTTCGCTTTTGGTTAACTTAAACGCTACAATGTAATTCGATAATGATCTAAGGCCGAATAATTCACCTATCACTATAAAAGTTCTTTGGCCGAATGCCATTCAAAATTTAGTAATCAAATCACTTGAAACGGGCGCTAGTGTGATCCGTTTTCAAGAATTGTTCGTAACTCTTCTCATCCATAAGTTTATCAATTTCTGAAGTTTCACTGAGCTTCACTTTGAATAACCAGCCTTTTCATAACACGATGTATTTCTTAACCCTGGGGTATCCTCAACTGATGTGTTCTTCTCTACCACAGTTCCTGACACAGGAGAATATAATTCACTCGCTAGCGGTGGATGCAGAACACAAAATCATTTCGATGATTGTGGGGCCAGTTGAATACGCTGCAACACGAGGAACTGTCGATCCGATGCGCTTTGAATGTCAGGAATGGCGAACGTGTTTCCGTTAACCAGCTCGTCCCAGACAATGATCAGTAGAGCGGGGGGGTTGCCGAAACCTTGAAAACGAACCAAACGCGGCATCAGCTAATTAGTACTGCTCCAGTGCTGGTTCTTCGGACGGATTGAAATCGTCATCGAAATGGGGCTTGGGTATTGTATGTGTACGAGTAGTTATCAATCACTGTAATCACGGCAGGCCATGGAGTAATTGCGGCTTGTCCTCAATTCAAATGCGTTGTGTACCCGTATTTATCCTTGCACTATCAACACCGTGATTGCATTGAGAAAGTTTTGGTTAGCTCTAGGTGCACGGCGACTGGTAATAATTAATAAAAAAATAAGTTCACATCACCAGAGTATTCCCCGCAAATTTCAATTGTTGGCTGTTTTGACTCACCAATAAGTTCGTAAACACACTCTCTTATTTTAAAATCTATCACGCACGCAGATAACCGATATTCGTTCTTCGCACATCACGGATATTTTTATTTTATAGTTACAAATAGTTTTAGATTAAGTTTATGTCGAATCGTCATTTGAAGTGTTTGCACGTTATGAAAAGGATTTAGTACACATGCCTTGTTTTAAATACTAGTGTGCAATATTTTAATTTTGAATGATAATTTTAGTTTAATTTTAGGTAGGGTTGCGTTTGAGCCATTAAAAGTTTAATATATTAATAATTGGTCAAGAACTTAATGAACTTGTTATGTCCCGCAAAATAAACAGATACGACATTGTATAACTTGTATAGAATGCTTATCGCCTCCTCAGGATTCACCACTGAATCATTAAAAGCTGGCATTTGACTTTCGTTCAGGGAATCTGATTCCAAGGAATATTCGCTTACTCCCGCAAGGTTCTGGAATCCTTCACGTCTTCCTGCTAGATTTGTTCTTGCTAGTTGCCTGATAAGAGGTTTTAGCCTCGTGATGGCTTGATCCTTTGCTATCGGAAATAATTGGAAGTGAAGATGTTTCTGTATTTTGTGATTCTCTAGGGGTATCACAACTGCTGGTTGATTGGTAATCGTGGTCCAGCACCGTGCTATCTACAGATTTCTTTCCCGAAGTACGATTACCGCGCGTTTTGCAATAGTAACTAAGCAGGTTAGGCTTATTTTGCGTAGTACACAAATGTGCAGCTAAATGATTTGATTGTTGCTGTTCGGTTGCTTTACCGAAGATTTGGTTTGGAGGCTCCTCGTTTTGAGATATTGATGGATTTCCAACGACTGTTGCAGCACTATGTTCCTTTCCAACACGAACGTTATTTACTTGCTTTGATCGAAGTCTGCCGTAGGTTGTGGGCTGGGGTACTGAAGTCGTCTGAGGTTCGCGATCGTGTTCTAGAAGCTACACAATCACGTTTGGACGAGTTGTTTTTCTTCTCACTTGAATCCTTCTGGTGAGATTTATCGTGTTCTCGATTAGTGTTATTATCGGTTGGGTTCTGGCGACGTCTTTTGTGACTTGAATGTGTCGATAAATCTTCACAACTTGGCAACGAGTTTCGGTCCGAACAACACTAGTTCCAATATCTAGGGAACCCCTTTTTTATATGTCGTTTGGGTAAGGTGACTGTGGCAGTGTGCTTGAGTAATGATAACGTAATTTCTACTCGAATTATTTATCAACCAAAATATTGACCGCACTACAAACGCAACCGGAATTTCCATCAAATTTCAAAGTTACTAATTGAGTTTTCATTTGTTCGCAACGATGCGACAATAAAGGAAATCAATACTCACAAAAAGTTGCCATACAAATAACAGTAGAGTTCACATTTCGCATTGCACACACACTCCCTATCCCGACGTATCTTGATTCCGGATGTGCTTTTAATACATGAAGGAGCTCCAATGAGGGGTAGCTTAGAATATGAACACATCCTTGGCCCTGTTATAATGTTTCACAATAAAACTGTCTATTGCGGCATTTAGAGTTCCGTTTTCCATTTGGTTGGTTTGCCGCTGCTTCGTAAAATTGAATCGAGAATTCGAAAATATCTATACCTCAGAACAGATATTTTCCCAAACAAAATAGCACAATTTCCCAAAAATTCCGATGGAAGCAATATTTAGGCGCGAAAGACTTGACAAACGTTGGCGTCAAGTCTAGAGAAGTAACGAACACGAATTTTCTCGAAATCTTCACAAGACCTTCGACATCATTGAGTCACCACTATTTTCTATTTAAACTCAACTGCGATAATAAATAAATAAACGAACTTAAAACAATTCAGTCAGGACTTCTTGCCTACCACACCGAATAACGTTCTATCCAGACCGCCGGCAAACCCCCTCGTATCTTCCTCAAGTTCCCCATAAAAATGGCGGGGCCGAACCATCGAGCAACGAGACAGCAATCATGCACGAGTAGTCGCGAAAAACGACGCTAGAATCGTATTCATCTTTGACAAAGGAAAATTTGGCGCGAAATGCAGTTATTATATCAATAGCATCAAAATTTCAATTAACCGTTTGTCATCTGTTGCACTTATGGGCGAGGAGAATATTTCAAGCGATTGATGCTACAATAATAATTGGTATTGCTGATTGTTCGCAATGCTCAGTACTACACTCGTACCCAATCGATCACGATATTATAACACTCAAGTATGCTATTGAAAATCGCCGCCAAAATATCGCGAGAACAGTTATCTGCACTGCACTTCGCGCTCGTATCGGGATTCTCACCAGTTACACCAACTACGGCGCGAGCAAGCTCCCCAATAGGCAAAAGAATGAAACAGCGGCAAACCATCGAACCAACACACTTTGCAAACCGTTCTCTCGCTCGTTCACACACACTTGTCTAGGACTAGCCAACATTCTTATGACACTTAAAAATATTTTGAACTCGCTATCAGCGCTAGAAATCAGATTTCTAATTAATTCCCTGAGACAATTTTCATTTCTTCACTGAATAATGTCCATTTGTGTTTAACACAACAAGCAAGTCTGATTGCCCCGGCACTCTGCCTAGAACACTTAACTACTCGCATCGGCACCATACCAGCGGACGTGTGTCCGTCACTATTTTGCTTTTGCCTTGTGTGTACCGTACGTACGTGACGGTTGAGGTATTCTAATGTCGGACCATACGAAGAACAGGAACATTATTTTTCACGGCTTGAAATAAAATTTACGTAGATCGATACGCGAAAGTGTCGACATTGCAAAAACATTATATTATTCACTCGGACTCCGCGGAGCGTGTCGATAGCTCCCGACAGCAGAACTTTCGTCACTCCCGTTGGTATACTGAGAATGAACACACTAATTAAAACTATTAGCGAAAGCCTTTTAATGATAAATGTGAATAAACTTTCGAAACAAACTAGAACGGAAAGTCTTCTAACCCGCAGTAAAAACCAAACGCGACAATAGAATTAAAACTCGCGCATGCTGTGTCCAATGCACTTAAAAACAGCGAGTCATTCTCAAAAACATCAGCTATTAAATTTTGATATTTTTGATGCACCTTCACATATTCTCGACAATTGAATGTGAATATTTTCACCTTTCAGCGTAGATATTGTTTCAATGCCCTCATTTTTGATATGATCGAGGAACATTTGTTTGAGCATATCCTGCAATCAATCTGGTATGGGTTTCAGGATGACATACATATTCCGTAGATCTTTTCGTTTCTCTTGTGATACCATTTCTTTGCATTCAGAATAGAGGAAATCAAGATGGTCATTTATAAATCGCTCTTCACACTCCTGACCTCTTCAGTTACTACAGGGCAGCTAATTTTCTCGCGATCCCAAGGCAATGCGGATTGCGAAAAAGGAGCTGAAGGATATTTCTGTGTATCATGGGTTGGCTTCGGCGTCGGGACTAGAGATGACGGACAATAAAAGAAAAACACAATTGACAGACGGACGGACTGACTTATGTCTATGTTTGCCTGGAAGTATACAACCTTTGCGCGTTTTTGAAGATATATGCGGACGGACAAACAGAAGTGACTAACTATCTATCGGCGCAGGTCTTTCGCGTGGTATTTCCCCACTTCTTTTCCCGATGGATCCGTTATCAAGTAACGGTTAGGTCCCATTACCTGTTTTATGCGGCTTTTCAAAAATCGCCTGTCCAGCTTGGCGTTGTAATGCCCCGTGGCGTCACTTTGGCGGAAATTTTGCCGGAACACTTCATCTCCTTCTTTGAAATTAGCAGATCGTGACCGGAGATTGTACTGCGCTTCATTTGCGCTGCCTGCGGCCTTACTCTTCCGTCCGATTTGTTGGCGGAGGTCTCCTAAACGTTCGTGGGGCTCCAGCGCAATGACGGGGTCTCCCAAACACTTTAATTGCCGTAACAGCCGGTATGATTTACCGTGGCAAATCATGTGCTGTCCAAAGGCGGCAAAGTAAGGGGCGACACCGGTGACGGAATGATACGAGGATCGCAGGGCGCATGTGATGGCAGACAATCGACGATCCCAATCCTTTTGAGATGGGTGGACGTAAGAACGGATCGCGGCCAATAGGGTGCGGTTCAACCGTTGGACTGAGGAGAGTATATGGGCGTCAGTTGGTGTTCAACGCCATACTGCTCAAGTAGGCTCTTAAACTGCCAAGACCGGAACTGTACTCCATTATCTGAGTACACACTCTCTGGAACACCGAACACATGGAATACCCGGTTCTCTAAGAATTTCACGATCGATGGAGTTGTAAACTTACGGATAGGTTCCACCATTGGGAACTTTGAGAGCTGATCTAGAACGACTATAGCTCCGATGTGTCCCATGGAAGATCGAGGATATGGACCGAGTAGATCAATGTATAGACGCTGGAATACGCGTTCTGGGACGTGGAGTTGACCCATAGGAGGTCAAAGAGGCTGGTTGGGCGCTTTGGTGCCTTTACAGGTCTCACAGGCGCTCACGTAGTCTTTGACCTGGGATGCCATTTTAGGCCAAAAGAAGTATTTCTTGAGTCGCCGTAACGTCCGACCGTAACCTCCGTGGGCACTTAAAGGATGGTCATGTGCGCGGAGGATCAGATGTTGTGTCATTTCCTCCGGTACCCAGAGTTTCCAAGACTCTTCTTCCTGCCATGGATCACCAGTGGCGTATTTGTTTCGTCTATACACATAGCCGTCTATTACCTTCAAATCAGGCAGCTGTGTTTGTTGGGTCGCTATGGTTTGCCTCAACTCTTTGTAGCTATCTGATTCGAAATGTGGGCTGTCCAAATCTATTTCGATGGGGTCCTCGTCATTTATTGTTATTTCGGCTCCCTCTGGGGAAAACATCCGTGAGAGAGTGTCGGGTACGATGTTCTGGGTTCCTTTCCGGTGTTTGATGGAGAACTTGAACCCTTGCAGTTTAAGAGCCCATCTGGCTAGGCGTCCACTTAAATCTGCCTGGTTCATCAACCATTGTAGTGACGCGTAGTCCGTGATGATCTCGAATTGGTGGCCCTCGATATAAGCTCGGAATTTCTTCACAGCCATTACCGCTGCCAAACATTCTTGCTCGGAAACAGTATAGTTTCTTTGGGCCGAATTCAGCTTATTGGACATGAAGGCGATGGGAGCTTCCTCTCCTTCATCGGTCAATTGCACCAGCACGGCTCCTACTCCATGTTGACTTGCGTCACAATGAATGCAAAAGGGCTTCGTGAAGTCGGGGCTGTGCAAGACAGGAGCTGATGTGAGGGCTTGTTTAAGCTCTTCAAATGCCTTTCGGCTGAGTTCGGTCCAAATAAACTTCCCCTTCCGCAACATGGCTGACAGGGGCGCTGAAACTGTTGCATAATTCCGAACAAACCTTCGGTACCAACCGCACACACCAAGGAAACGTCGTAGCTGCTTCACAGTTTTTGGTAAGGGAAACTCATCAATCGCACGAGTTTTGTCTGGATCCGTTTTGATAGTGCCATGTCCTATGACATGGCCTAAGTATCGGACTTCTTTCATGACAAACTTACTTTTCTGTACGTTGATGGTGAGTCCCACCTTACTGATGTGCAGGGCTACTTCTTGTAGAAGTAGAAGGTGTTGATCGAACGTTTCCGTGATGAGTAACAGATCATCAAGGTACACGAACACTTGGTGTTTTAGATGGGGTGGGATGACCTTGTCCATCAACCGAGTCATCGTTTGCGGCGCGTTACACAGGCCAAAGGGCATTGTGACGAACTGATATAATGGTCGTCCAGGCACTGTGAAGGCGGTCTTGTCCCTCGAGCCCTCATCGAGTGGAATTTGCCAGAAGGCGTCCTTTAGGTCGAGACTGGTGATATAATTGGCTTTCGGCAGTCTCCCTAGTATCCCATCGATGAGTGGAAGAGGGTACGCGTCCTTGATGGTAACCGCGTTTACCTCACGGGCATCAAGACAGAGGCGGACTTTACCTGGCTTTACAACCAAGGTTACCGGTGAGGACCAGGCACTTTGGGACTCCTCCATGACCCCTAACTCGAGCACCCTATCTAGCTCCGCATACACCAATTTCTCCATGGCCGGTGAGATGGCGTAGTGTCTCTGTTTAATCGGTTTACTATCGCCAACGTCGATGGCGTGTGAGACTAGGGTGGTGCGGCCAAGACCTTGGGTAGCGTAAGATGGGAAGGCGGCAATGGATGCTTCCAGGCGTTGTCGTTGGTTAGTCGTCAGGTCATGCCTATCGGGAGTAGAAGTGATTTCGTTGACATTTCTGGTGTTTAAAGACAAATCTGTGAATAAATCTGCGGCCAGTCCAAAGCGAAGGACAAAATCGACACCAAGGTATACATTCTGAGTCAAAGACGGAATAATGTAGAACGTAATATCCTTCGTCTGACCCCTGAACGTCACGGGTGTGGTTAGTTTACCTCGTATAGGGTGTTTGGTGCCATCAGCTGTACTGATTTCAGTGCGCCAGGATTTAATCAAGTTCGGATAATCTTGGAGCACCTTCGAGCCAAAGCTCGAGGCAAGACAGCTGATACTGGCACCCGTGTCGATCAATGCAAACACGGTCTCGCCCAACACTTTAATTGGATGATAAGGTCTGATCTCATTCTCAGCAACCTCCGAGATGTTACAAGAGTTTACGGTTTGACGGCAGATGCGCACTCTCTTGCGGAAATTCCGCCAACGACGGGTTGACCATTTTGTCGTGCACGGACGGGAAGTGACTACTTCGGAAGCAAATATTCGCTCTCGAGCCACCCGATATTCCTGCAGTCTAACATGATAAGGTTTTAGAGTGCGTACTTGAGGCTGCCGCGGTTCTTCTGGCAGTGACTGCGATGGTCGTTTTAATATTGTCGTTGGTGAGGTCTCCGGAGGAGAGTGAACATCCGCAGTCGTAATGGTCATGGCTGGTGGGTTATGGTCAGGTTTGTTGGGGTGAGCAGCTGACTGAGGAGCTACTGCTGGGGCTTCGAGTACCGCTGAGGTGGTCGGGTACTCTTTTGGCCGTTTTTTCGCGCGGCACATTCAGAACAGTCCAGGAAGTAAGTGTCCGGCTTGCCGCAACCGTAGCAGAAAACCTTACGTTCTGCTCGGCATGAAATGAACCGGTGTCCGGTTTGGTGGCAATTCCAGCAAGTCGTAAGACTTCCCACTGCTGCCACAGCAAGATGGTCTGGGTCCAAATCATCCTCCAGATCTAGGGTGGTATAATCTGGGGCCAATTCCGCGATTTCTCGTCGAGGACCCGTCCTGGTTAGTAAGTATGGCCGGTCCCGTAGGTCTTCCTCAAACCCTTCTATGCGACGCACATTTCTCAGCAGGGCCTCCATACTCTGTGGATCGGAGTTCACGATATGCCGACGAATCTCCGGTCTTAGATTGCGCTTTAGCAGGCGCAGAATTTGGGTAGAAGACAATGGCTCTGACAGCTGGTCATTCAACCGAAGGATATCGGCTCGATATTGATGGAAGGACTCGTCCGGACGCTGCCATCTAGCATTCATCTTGTCCAGGACTAATTCGTCCATGTCGACCGTAGGGTGTTCCATGCGGAGTACCTCCTTCAGCCGTGACCAGCGTATGGATGGTGGAGCTGAATTTATTCGCCAATATATCTCCAGTGCTGCTCCCCTAAGCAGCATTGGCAAGTATCCTGCGAGCGCTGTGCGGTCTCCTGCTAGCATCTGCTCAATAAGCGACTCCACCCGACTTATGAAGACCTCCACCGTTATAGTATTGGGTTCCCCACTGAAATGTAAATTCCATCCCTGGATGATGCTGGGGATCTGTGTCGGCTTTAGCCGATACATGTCGTGTGGATGGAAACGTTGGTCCGGCGGAATCACGTTAGCCTGATTTGGTAGCGGTGCTTGGCTCAATCGGGGCCAGTAAACTGGAGCCAACGGATTCATTGTTGCACCTGGCCGGATCCGTTCGGGATCACGCCGCGAGTCTACTGGGAAATCCCACGGATGTGGGTCGGAATCCCCCATAGGAGGAGTTCTTGGCCGGGGTGGTGCGGGGTTCTCTCTCTGGCTTTCTAGCGAGGCTAACCGGGTGGACATGTCCTGCATTAGTGCCATTAGATCTTGTAAAACTGTGGCTTCCACAGCCACAGTGGGTCTCGCCTCTTCTGCAGGCGGAACTGCTTCAGCACTGTAGTCTTCCTCGCGTGCACTCCTTGTCGTGGATGGAAGGGGTCCGCTTTTGGGGACAGCTCCACTTGCACTGGAGGACTGAGGTCGTTCTGTTGCTGGCTGTGCGATTTCTAAAGGCTGACGACAGAGCGGGCACGTGGATGAGGTTTGCCGCAGTTGGGCCAAACACAGCTGGTGTAGCCTGTGTCCGCATTGCAACCTCTGGCTTGTGATTTCATCCATGTCCTCGTGACATATGGAGCACAAGAGAGCTGGTCCGGCATCCGACCTAAACTTCCTCCTCTCTGGCGTTCTTTTGGTGGGCATTCCTAAGATAATTTTGATTAGCGAAAAAAAACAGAACTATAGATATATATAAAGGGAAAAAAATATATCTAAATAAATATGTATATATTATATATATATAAAGATAAAAATTATGCAACAATGTAAAGTACAAAATCCTTAAAGTGGCCGTCAGTGGCGAACTATAAAAAGAACCTCACAAAAAAAATGTTTTAATTAAGTTATCAAAACAATATATATGAACGGTCTTTCCCTTCCGTCCTTCCTCCTAAGTATGGACACCATGGCACAATCCTTCTAAAACGTTTCAGGGACACTCTCTTGTGGCACCATGAAAATCAGGGTTCCGAAGTGATCCCTCATTAGCAAACTTCTCAAGTTACAACTTGTCAGCCCAGCTTGGGACTCTAATCCACAAGCAGCGCGTGTCTAGTCATGGATAGTCATGGATTAGCTAATCAGCCAATCACATGAAATCAAAATCCACGTAATTTAAGACACTTAGGCACCGCTGGTTTGGGCAGCGGATCAGAATCCTCCGCAAAATGTTGTTGGGATAGTAACTTTCGAACACAAAAAGGGACTCTAATATCATTTGGCCTTACTAGTTATACAATGGTGGTAAACCACCAAAGTATAATTCAAAAGCAGGACCAAACGATATTGATGTCCGAAGACAACACACGTTCGGAAGTTATTAGGCTGCTGGGGCACGATTAGTGCAAAAACCCTCGGGAGTTATCTACCCGCCAAAATTTCTAACACCTAGTGGGGACACCTAGAGACGATGGACTGTCTCATGCTCACGACTGATGATACAGCCGGGCTTTTCGGGCCCCACGTTGGGCGCCATTTGTAGTGAATAAAGAGTTTCCATAAAGTCCGTGAAGGACCGCAGCGATGTTCTGCGGCCTCGGCAGAGGAAGGTGTTGGTTCCTGCCGAGAACGCCCTCGTCCGGAGACGCGTGAATGCGCTGGCAGGCTAGCATTGCGGTGTCGTGGGGCGGGTTCGTTTCCCCGGCACGAGGACTCACTACAAAACATTTCGCATTCACGAATTGCTTGCAGAAGATCAACAGAGGACGACCGAAGTCGCAAATTTGTAGATAACCTCCTCGAAGGAATTATGACTTGTTACGAGAACAAGTGCAAACTGACAAGAAAGGCTAATTTGGGGTGACCTCGTCTTTACCCAAATACATTCAGGGCGCACAAATGAAAGAGGGGCAACCGGGTGGTGGTGGAGCCCCTTCATGCCCACCCAACCGGAATAAATCCAATGTTAAATCGTTGAAGTGGCCAGGTATTCCTCTTCTGAGTGGAAAACTCATACAACTTGAATTATATGAACTTTCCCATCAGAAGGGGAGTACCCCGGTGACCAATTTATGTCATAGAATTATACAATTGAATTGCATAACTCTATGCCATAAAAAGGCACTTGGCTTGGGCCACTCAACCCATAAAGTCACCTGAAACAAAAGAAGGAATTAATCTGTACCCGGCGGCTGGCTCATTTTTTGGGGTGAAAGCCTGCCACCGTACCGGGTCCTATACCCGATTGGAAAAGACTGGAAGGGAAAAGACCAATTTTTGTTTAATTCAGCATTTTATTTACAATTCGCATGTTTTTCCAAGAATGTTAACCTGACAATTACTGTAAGGTGATTCGCTTCACAATGCAAAGCTTTCAAAATTTGCGATAGAACATACATCAAAGCAAAGGACTGCCAAAAATCGGTTGTTTAACACATCGTTAAGCATTCATGTTTCGAGCAAAACAGGTGAGAGCTCATATTACTTACAGTACAACAACACCAAATGCTGCATGTTTATACTATGCTTTTCAGGTTAAAATTTTTGTTTTTTTTTTCTATCTTAAGACTTCCTCCAGTTTCTCTTAATTATTTAGCAAGTTTTTGAAATAACCGAGTTGCTTTTCCAACAGACAAAGTAAGAAAAAAATTATTTTAAGCAAGTTCAGCTAACGAAAACGCGTCCACTAAATTTCTAGGCTTCCAATTAATTTGAAATCAAAACTCAACTGTCGAACGCGCTCAAAAAAAAAAAAACTAGGGGTGACAAGATGTGGATCTGCGCTGAGCCAAAAGCTAATTTACTAAAGACATTTTCTTTTCCAACAGAAAGGAACTTCGAATCTGAGGGAGTGTGGTTATTCGTTACTTTTCTTCTTTATTTCTCCATATAAGATATTTTTCTTACTTCTTCAAAGAATATAATAACTCGATTAGTTTTCCTCTTCCTTTTTTGTTCTAAAATCTAATATATGTATCTAAATATTTTCTTGTCCTACAGAGATACATCTTGTGTGTGCTTAATTAACCAAACGGATCATGTAGGAAATTAGAGTTAATATACTTGTATATATTAAAATTAATTATTATATAATTTTATTAGATCAAAAAAAGGGACTCACCGCATGTTCCGTCGAGCGCTCGATGGATGCTGGATACGTCCTGGAAATCTTCGCTTTTGGTTAACTTAAACGCTACAATGTAATTCAATAATGATCTAAGGCCGAATAATTCACCTATCACTATAAAAGTTCTTTGGCCGAATGCCATTCAAAATTTAGTAATCAAATCACTTGAAACGGGCGCTAGTGTGATCCGTTTTCAAGAATTGTTCGTAACTCTTCTCATCCATAAGTTTATCAATTTCTGAAGTTTCACTGAGCTTCACTTTGAATAACCAGCCTTTTCATAACACGATGTATTTCTTAACCCTGGGGTATCCTCAACTGATGTGTTCTTCTCTACCACAGTTCCTGACACAGGAGAATATAATTCACTCGCTAGCGGTGGATGCAGAACACAAAATCATTTCGATGATTGTGGGGCCAGTTGAATACGCTGCAACACGAGGAACTGTCGATCCGATGCGCTTTGAATGTCAGGAATGGCGAACGTGTTTCCGTTAACCAGCTCGTCCCAGACAATGATCAGTAGAGCGGGGGGGTTGCCGAAACCTTGAAAACGAACCAAACGCGGCATCAGCTAATTAGTACTGCTCCAGTGCTGGTTCTTCGGACGGATTGAAATCGTCATCGAAATGGGGCTTGGGTATTGTATGTGTACGAGTAGTTATCAATCACTGTAATCACGGCAGGCCATGGAGTAATTGCGGCTTGTCCTCAATTCAAATGGCATTGGGTACCCGTATTTATCCTTGCACTATCAACACCGTGATTGCATTGAGAAAGTTTTGGTTAGCTCTAGGTGCACGGCGACTTGTAATAATTAATAAAAAAATAAGTTCACATCACCAGAGTGTTCCCCGCAAATTTCAATTGTTGGCTGTTTCGACTCACCAATAAGTTCGTAAACACACTCTCTTATTTTAAAATCTATCACGCGCGCAGATAACCGATATTCGTTCTTCGCACATCACGGATATTTTTATTTTATAGTTACAAATAGTTTTAGATTAAGTTTATGTCGAATCGTCATTTGAAGTGTTTGCACGTTATGAAAAGGATTTAGTACACATGCCTTGTTTTAAATACTAGTGTGCAATATTTTAATTTTGAATGATAATTTTAGTTTAATTTTAGGTAGGGTTGCGTTTGAGCCATTAAAAGTTTAATATATTAATAATTGGTCAAGAACTTAATGAACTTGTTATGTCCCGCAAAATAAACAGATACGACATTGTATAACTTGTATAGAATGCTTATCGCCTCCTCAGGATTCACCACTGAATCATTAAAAGCTGGCATTTGACTTTCGTTCAGGGAATCTGATTCCAAGGAATATTCGCTTACTCCCGCAAGGTTCCGGAATCCTTCACGTCTTCCTGCTAGATTTGTTCTTGCTAGTTGCCTGAAAAGAGGTTTTAGCCTCGTGATGGCTTGATCCTTTGCTATCGGAAATAATTGGAAGTGAAGATGTTTCTGTATTTTGTGATTCTCTAGGGGTATCACAACTGCTGGTTGATTGGTAATCGTGGTCCAGCACCGTGCTATCTACAGATTTCTTTCCCGAAGTACGATTACCGCGCGTTTTGCAATAGTAACTAAGCAGGTTAGGCTTATTTTGCGTAGTAGACAAATGTGCAGCTAAATGATTTGATTGTTGCTGTTCGGTTGCTTTACCGAAGATTTGGTTTGGAGGCTCCTCGTTTTGAGATATTGATGGATTTCCAACGACTGTTGCAGCACTATGTTCCTTTCCAACACGAACGTTATTTACTTGCTTTGATCGAAGTCTGCCGTAGGTTGTGGGCTGGGGTACTGAAGTCGTCTGAGGTTCGCGATCGTGTTCTAGAAGCTACACAATCACGTTTGGACGAGTTGTTTTTCTTCTCACTTGAATCCTTCTGGTGAGATTTATCGTGTTCTCGATTAGTGTTATTATCGGTTGGGCTCTGGCGACGTCTCTTGTGACTTGAATGTGCCGATAAATCTTCACAACTTGGCAACGAGTTTCGGTCCGATATCCGTTTTCGTTCAAATCTTTTGGGGTGCAGGATTTGGTGATTGAGATTTATACGATCTAATAGATCCACTCGTGTTGGTACTATTTTCTAACAGGCGTTGTTGTCGACGTCGCTGTGTTGCCAACGTTACACAAGGAGTCGGTGTTGGCTTCGTTATGTGTCGATTTTATTCGTAGACTTCACGAGTTTTTCCCGATTTGTGTTTTTGCTACTATTTTGGTGGCTATTGTAATGTGAATGGCTACTGGAAGCTTGTGAACCTGGCGCCGTGGTCGTGTTGCTACGATGCCCCTCCGTCACTGCCGAGAGCAATTGATTGTTAACGGGTTCGGCCATAGACGACACTTAACCGTCCACTCTATGTCACTAATCATGCCCCTGAAGCGAATTTTTCCTGTCCTTGTCCTATTTAATGTTTTGATTATACCGAAAATTGTGGAGGAGAAGGGAGTTGATCGATGTGAACAACACTAGTTCCAATATCTAGGGTACCCCTTTTTTATATGCCGTTTGGGTAAGGTGACTGTGGCAGTGTGCTTGAGTAATGATAACGTAATTTCTACTCGAATTATTTATCAACCAAAATATTGACCGCACTACAAACGCAACCGGAATTTCCATCAAATTTCAAAGTTACTAATTGAGTTTTCATTTGTTCGCAACGATGCGACAATAAAGGAAATCAATACTCACAAAAAGTTGCCATACAAATAACAGTATAGTTCACATTTCGCATTGCACACACACTCCCTATCCCGACGTATCTTGATTCCGGATGTGCTTTTAATACATGAAGGAGCTCCAATTAGGGGTAGCTTAGAATATGAACACATCCTTGGCCCTGTTATAATGTTTCACAATAAAACTGTCTATTGCGGCATTTAGAGTTCCGTTTTCCATTTGGTTGGTTTGCCGCTGCTTCGTAAAATTGAATCGAGAATTCGAAAATATCTATACCTCAGAAGAGATATTTTCCCAAACAAAATAGCACAATTTCCCAAAAATTCCGATGGAAGCAATATTTAGGCGCGAAAGACTTGACAAACGTTGGCGTCAAGTCTAGAGAAGTAACGAACACGAATTTTCTCGAAATCTTCACAAGACCTTCGACATCATTGAGTCACCACTATTTTCTATTTAAACTCAACTGCGATAATAAATAAATAAACGAACTTAAAACAATTCAGTCAGGACTTCTTGCCTACCACACCGAATAACGTTCTATCCAGACCGCCGGCAAACTCCCTCGTATTTTCCTCAAGTTCCCCAAAAAAATGGCGGGGCCGAACCATCGAGCAACGAGACAGCAATCATGCGCGAGTAGTCGCGAAAAACGACGCTAGAATCGTATTCATCTTTGACAAAGGAAAATTTGGCGCGAAATGCAGTTATTATATCAATAGCATCAAAATTTCAACTAACCGTTTGTCATCTGTTGCACTTATGGGCGAGGAGAATATTTCAAGCGATTGATGCTACAATAATAATTGGTATTGCTGATTGTTCGCAACGCTCAGTACTACACTCGTACCCAATCGATCACGATATTATAACACTCAAGTATGCTATTGAAAATCGCCGCCAAAATATCGCGAGAACAGTTATCTGCACTGCACTTCGCGCTCGTATCGGGATTCTCACCAGTTACACCGACTACGGTGCGAGCAAGCTCCCCAATAGGCAAAAGAATGAAACAACGGCAAACCATCGAACCAACACACTTTGCAAACCGTTCTCTCGCTCGTTCACACACACTTGTCTAGGACTAGCCAACATTCTTATGACACTTAAAAATATTTTGAACTCGCTATCAGCGCTAGAAATCAGATTTCTAATTAATTCCCTGAGACAATTTTCATTTCTTCACTGAATAATGTCCATTTGTGTTTAACACAACAAGCAAGTCTGATTGCCCCGGCACTCTGCCTAGAACACTTAACTACTCGCATCGGCACCATACCAGCGGACGTGTGTCCGTCACTATTTTGCTTTTGCCTTGTGTGTACCGTACGTACGTGACGGTTGAGGTATTCTAATGTCGGACCATACGAAGAACAGGAACATTATTTTTCACGGCTTGAAATAAAATTTACGTAGATCGATACGCGAAAGTGTCGACATTGCAAAAACATTATATTATTCACTCGGACTCCGCGGAGCGTGTCGATAGCTCCCGACAGCAGAGCTTTCGTCACTCCCGTTGGTATACTGAGAATGAACACACTAATTAAAACTATTAGCGAAAGCCTTTTAATGATAAATGTAAATAAACTTTCCAAACAAACTAGAACGGAAAGTCTTCTAACCCGCAGTAAAAACCAAACGCGACAATAGAATTAAAATCCCGCGGACACCACGCTCAAAAGCAGTGGCTGTTTGTTTCGTACTGCCCTGCCTGCTGGTGCACTTTCGTCTGCCGCCGCGCGTACGCTCCGGCACTCGTCAGTTGCAATCATTTATTTGCTACACTCGCGCATGCTGTGTCCAATGCACTTAAAAACAGCGAGTCATTCTCAAAAACATCAGCTATTAAATTTTGATATTTTTGATGCACCTTCATATATTCTCGACAATTGAATGTGAATATTTTCACCTTTCAGCGTAGATATTGTTTCAATGCCCTCATTTTTGATATGATCGAGGAACATTTGTTTGAGCATATCCTGCAATCAATCTGGTATGGGTTTCAGGATGACAGACATATTCCGTAGATCTTTTCGTTTCTCTTGTGATACCATTTCTTTGCATTCAGAATAGAGGAAATCAAGATGGTCATTTATAAATCGCTCTTCACACTCCTGACCTCTTCAGTTACTACAAAGTTCGGAAAAAATAACTCAAAATTATTCAATCTTCGCATTTAAAACAGCCACTATTTTGTTTTACGATTACTGATGCCGCTAGCTGAACCGATTCACAAAGATATACATGACACCTATCATTCCTGAAATTTTCATACAAATCCTAGCAAAACTGTAGTGTCTGAGTCGGTAAAAAGCGCATAGCCATATGTTGCCATAGTTATAAATGCAGCGCATATTGTTCCATAGTAATACAGGAAAATTCAAACCGTTATAACTTCACTAAATATGATTCAATCTTTATGAAACTTTCAGGATAGATCAACCTTATATAAAGTCATCTGTGTACTGAATTTTATTGAATTTAAGGGTGCCGTTAAGATTTTATTCAAGAAAACATAAAATCAATAAATCATACTATTACTAACAAAGTTAAGTGAATTGCGACTTCTAACGTATTTGTTGTTATTGTACTCACTAAGGCCTACACTCCTGATTTTTTCAGATTTTTCGGATTACAGGTGTCCAATCGCGAGGGGGGGGGGGACACGAATTGTTCGTGTATTTCCCCTCCCTGTGCACCCCTTGAAGCAAACTTTGCCAAACGAAAACCTGTTTTGAAAAGTTCTCATCAAGACCTTTCATTCGATACCCATATCGGCTACCTTCAATGAATTTTTTTTCGGGGGGTCACTCCCCTCTATGGGGAGACCCCCCTTAAATACCTTATACAATTTTTTTGTAGTTGAACTTTGAAGAGATCACCACTTAACACCTAAATACGAAATTTGATGTTTCTAGCTTATGTGGTTTCCGAGAAAAACTGCTGTGACACATGGACGGACGGACAGACAGACGGCCACACAGGACGCGATTTTAGTAGGGTTTTGTAAAATTATTTCACAAAACCCTAAAAAACCCTCACATTAACTAATTAGACATATATGTGAAGCACAATACTCACACTCTTAACAGTTCCCAGCAACTCTCCTTCCTGTGTTGGGTATAGTTAACGACTTTGGACGTGTCTTACCAATTCTGTGTGCAAATTTCTAATTGCTGCAACTGCAATTCGCGATACTGGTTCCTAAATGTTTATGGATACATGGATCATCATACTGACTTTATCTAGCTTCAACTCTTGCAAGTTGACTTCAACAGCAAGTTTTTTCCTCTACCTAATTCGATGGGGATTAGCAAAAATTTGCTTGCAACTTTTCACTAGCTTAAACAGCGAGTCAATTTGTAATTTGACTTGGCGTTCGACAGGAATTTTGACGTCTAATTGCTTGGAAACTGCACTAACTGTCAGTTTTACTATTCTATGATGTCTTGTCACAAAATTTTCCGAGCAAGTCGGCCAGTTTTAAGGAGGCAGTGCAGAAAACCCGACTTAAAAATGCCCTAAAAAGAATGAAATAAATTTTATGGAAGCGGAGACAAATCAATTTCCCCTTTTCGATACATAAACTTCCAACAGGTGCACTATTACAAAAACAAATAGGGTGAAAACTTAATAATATCTGCTTAAAGTGTAAATTCCACGACAACTCTTGGTGTAACTAAAAAGTTTCGCATAGTACTTCGCTTACAATCGAGATGTTATCCCTCTACACAGGGATTGTACGAATTTCGTATACGTATACGCACTTTTCCAATCCATATGTATACCTTATCAAAGCATGGTATACAAAAAATGTATTTTCGCTGTAGAATTTACGTACAAAAATGACTGTGCCAGGCAAATCAAAGGCATAAAGAACAATCTTATCTCAACCTCAAAATGCAATTTGAAAACATTCTGCCGACCAATTTCGAGGAATGGATGTTTGAAATTTTAAGTTGCGTGGAGTTTTGAAAAATCGCGCTGGATGGCCTTTTTTCATAAAAGAAATTGAGCGAAAGGCGCTTGTTTTTTTTTATATGTAGGGGGGTGAATGCTCATATACGCACAGAGTGTGGAACTCCCATGCTTACAAAAAGGCGACTGGACTACCCACTAAACACCCACCCTGTCAACCTGAGAACCTAGCCTGGGACCGTTTGACACATTACTTCGGGCCAGGTTTCGTTTTCTTACGACGTCAGGCACCCTCTTTTAGCGAGAAGGGAGAGGGGAAGAAGAAGTGCAAGACAAGCGATCCCCAAGCCGCAACGCCCCTGGCTGCTGTGAGTCCTCTTTCATCTTTTCGGACTGCCTGAACATAATGTGCCACCTGGTTCCATTTGTCAACCGATTCAAGCATCATGGTGACTATATTATCCGGAGTGAGCTCTCCTGTCATCGACCCATATTTCTGGAACGTACAGTAGATTTAAGCCTACAGCACTCATCAAGAGGCGTCTTTTTGATGGGCTGGGTCCCCCGCGTTAGCCATAAGTCGACTCAGAGCCGATACTCCCGAAGCAGCCTTCTCAGCCATTGCCCTGATTCGCTCAGAGAAACTCATCTTCGAGCCGATCAGTAGCCCCAGGCGCTTCACTACTGGCTTCGGTTCGATAAATATGTCTCCAATACTGATCACCCTTACTCTAGGAATTCTCTTTTTTATCAAGATGACCACTTTGGTTTTCTCCAGTGCTAAATTGAACCCGCGAGTAGTTATTCGGTCCCTCACTCAGTGCATTTTTTTTGTGGTAGGGAGGCGTATGCCATTTATACACAGAGTGTGTGACTCTCATGCTCGCAAGAAGGCGACTTACCCACTATATACCTCCCCTGTCAACCTGAGAACCCAGCCTTGATCCGTTTGACACATTACTTCGGGCCAGGTCTCGCTTCGCTACGCCATGAGGCGCCTTCAAGCTGGGGATCCCTTTCCTAGCAGGAGCGGAGAGGGGAAGAGGAAGTGCGAGAAAAGTGATCGCCCAGCCCCAGCCCCCCGGCCGCTGTTAGTCCCTTTCATATTTCAGGACTGCCCGAGCATAATGTGCTACCTGGTTCCATTTGTCAACCGATTTGAGCATCACCGCAACTATATTATCCGGGCTGAGCTCTCCCTTCTCCCTGTAGAGGACCCTTCGCAGCCTGAACCAATTTTGTACACGCAAAAAATGTATGGCAGGTATTGTTCTCCTCTCCTGGGCAAAACTGACAATCCGTGGATCGTGACTTACCGATTTTGTGCAGGTAAAATTGAAAATACCCCTTCTCCGCTCAAAAGCTGTGTCAGATAGAGGTCAGTCTCACCATGCCTTCGATTTCTCAAATACAGGATGAGGCACGCAGTCCACCTTTCCTTCGTGCCATTCACCCAAGACTGCTGACAATCGTTGAGCGAGCACTGTCTCTCCTTGCGGACAACCATCTTCCTCGCATCCTCGTTTTGACGCAGGTAAATAGCGCGGCGCTCTCTAGCAAGGAGACTGACCGTTATCACGCGTGCAATAACTCTCACTGCCGAATCAGAGACTGTCGGATACGAAGATGCAATCCTCAGTGCTCCTCTTCTCTGTACCTGTGCCACACGTTTTTGGTATACCCCCTTGCTGAAAGCGTCGTCCCATACCTCTGCTCCGTAAAATAGCACTGACCATACAGTACTCATTAAGAGAGGTTTTCTTGACAGGCTGGGTCCCCCTACGTTGGCCATAAGTCGACTCAGAGCCGATATTCCTGAAGCAACCTTCTCAGCCGTCGCCCTGATTTCTTCAGAAAAACTCATCTTTGAGTCGATCAGTAGTCCCAGGTACTTCACCGCTGGCTTCGATTTAATTTGTATGTTTCCAATACTGATCATCCTTATTCTAGGGATTCTCGTTTTTGTCAGGATGACCACTTCAGTTTTCTCCAGTGCTAAGCTGAGCCCGCAAGCAGTTAACCAGTCCCTCACTCAGCGCATTAGCATACCTAGCCTAAGTTGCGTCTGTTTAACGGTGCGTCCAGCGACCAGAGCCGCAACATCATCCGCATAGCAGACCATCCACGACACATCTGGCATCTCTGGTCTCAGTAGCCCATCGTGAGACACATTCCACAGGTCCAGACCAAGGGTAGATCCCTGGGCAACACCCGATGTAATTTCCATCCTTCGATGGCTCTGTGTCGTGCCTAGAGCAGGCTTCAGTCCTTAAGGTAATTCCTCAAAAGCCGCATTAGATATTCTGGAACTTGAAAAGAGTTTTCCAGCGTATCCAAAATATCCACCCATCTAGCGGAGTTGAAGCCGTTCCTGACGTCGAGTGTCACCAACAGGACGATCCATCGCTTGGTGCAACTATATGCCTCTGCCTTTTGGACCACGTTCATCACCTCTGCAATCGCATCAATGGTGGAACGTCCTGCTCTAAAGCCGTACTGCCGAGGAGATAGGTCACCAGCAGCACGAATCACGTCAGTGAGTCTTCCCGTGATGAGTTTCTCTAGCACTTTCCCAGCCGTGTCTAGTATGCATAACGGGCGGTATGCAGACGGTGGCTCAGAATTTCCCTTCCCTTTGCTGATCAGTACGAACCTCGCCACCTTCTATTGTGCCAGGAAAACCCCGTTCCGTAGCCAAGCATTGAATATGCTGAGCAGCAAGTCAGGACAACGGTGATAGACAAGCCCCAACACCATCTGAACCTGGAGCCTTCCTCGCTTTCAATGAGAGGACTGCCTCCTCCAGTTCCGGTTGTTTGAAGAGTGGACACTCGACTGTTGTTTAAAAAATGACAGCGTCAACACGGACGGGATGCGCGGGGAAGAGGCCCCGCACTATCGCGTCCATCTTTCCCATGTCATGTATACAAGACTTCCGTAGGGCATCCAAGTTCTGCACAACTGGCTTGTAGCCAAAGCTCCACGGGTCCTTGTTCACATTGTCCACTAGGTCTTGCCAGCAGTGAGCCTTGCTTTTGTTGATCAATTTGCGAAGACATTTTCTAGCCGCCTTATATGCTGCCACCCAGTTGCATGTCTCGTCACGGTTCCGTGCCCTTTGAGCCTCACGTTGAAGCTTGTGACACTCCCTTCGCTTTCCAGCGGTTTCCGTTGATCACCAGTCTACTGAGGCTTGCCGTGCTAGGGTTTTTGACGGGGCATAGAAGCATTGCAACCAGTCATGATGATGCTCATAGATGAGCTCACCACGTCTTGAGCTGCCTGTTCTTCCGTCCCCTCCGAAGCTCCCTGCAGCGGCTCCGTTGCAGTGAGCACCTTCACAAACCTCTCGACGTCCATCCTTCTGATGTTTCATCCAGTTGTAGAAAGCCGAGAGCATCGACGTTGGGAGACAATATCACTTATCTCACGCAAAATACACTGATGATCACTGACTGAGTAGTCCTCTAATACTTTCCAATTGTGCATCCTTCGTACTAAGGACTCCGAGGCGAATGTTACGTCCGGTATGGTTCCCTCACAAGCAGTACGGCGGAAGGTCGGCGTAGCTCCAGAGTTGAGTACAGCGAGCGCCGTCCTGGCCGCCATTTCCAGGATTCGTTTTTCCCGCGGATCCGTTTGAGGCATGCCCCATTGGATTGCTTTCGCGTTGAAGTCGCCCCCAACGAGCACTTTGTCCTGTGCGTTGGAGACAGCACCCTCCAGAGCATTAAGCTTGCCTTGGAAAGATGATATCGATTCGTTCGGTACTAGGTACAGACTAAAGAAGGTGGTCCTAGAGCACCGAACATACACGAAACCATCCCCACGTCCACAACTCTCCACCTGGAAATCACTGATTGTGGCAGTACCAGTTTTATTAGCATACCATAATGCAGTACTTTTATTATGGTGTTGCTCACTCAGTAGCGAGAAGTCGGCTTTCATGTCCCTCGCAAACTGCTCAAGCAGATTTTGGGCGGTTGAAATGCAGTGTGGATTAGTTGCAGGGTGCAGGTCATTGAAGTCCTGATTTTGCCTTGACTAGGGTTTCCTGGAACACCCGGTATTTTCCTGATCCCAAGACGTGTCCAAAATCATGTCTTGGATCAGCATCATTGCAAAGAATACAGTGTGCCTCCTTCGTACACTCTTTTCTTTTATGTCCCATTTCACCGCATTTGTAACATAGGGAACTCCTATCGAGTCCTTTGCATACTTGTGTGGTGTGACCGTAGCCAGGGCATTTGAAACATTGAAGAGGCGTTTGTCTTCGTCGTATCCTACAGACAACGCACCCTCTTCTTACTCTGCCCTTGTTCAGGAATTGTCCGGCGTCCTTTAGGTCAAGTCAACTGCGGCCATGCGTTAGCCCCTGTTATTTTCAGGTGTCAGTCTCGCTTCGATCCTTCCCATGCTAGGGAACTCCTTTTTAGTGGCCTCATATACCTCGGCCATATCCGTCATGCAGTCAATGTCTCTTGTTTCGGTTGTTGCCATCGGTTCGAGCGAGGCTATATTTGCACTTTTGCCGAGGACTTTCTTTACTGTGTCGCAAAATGCTTCCTTATTGCCGGCTTCTGCTCCGAATTCAACCAGTATGTGGCCCGACCGCGTTGGTCGTACTACTTTAATGGTAGTGTTGGTGATGTTCCGCAGTACCTCCGTGTAGGATCGGCCATCTTGGGGCTTCACGAGCAGTGCCTGCTGCCGGGTTCTTTGTCGGGCCTTCTGCCTCTCCTGTTTTGCATCAGGTCCTTTTCCTGATTGGGCGGATGTGCGAACTTTACTTTCTGTCACTTTTTGAAGGAGTTTCTTTGCGGCTTTCATGGTTCCTTTTGTAGGCACTGTCTGGAGCCCGTAATTTGGTGCTTCCTTCCTTGTTTTATCCCGATCTCCTTCGATTGTGCTAGTCGCCATACTTTTATTGATTTTTACTGAGGGAGCTTTCTGCATGCTGCCTTTAGATTTCACCCTGAGCGCCTCTTTAGCCTTCTGCTGGTCTTCGTCCTGTAACCAGCTCCTCCGATAGTGGCCTATGCGATCTAGAAGCTCCTCTAGTTCAAGGAGCCCAACCTTTACTGCTTTGCTGATTTTTGGGGACTCACATGCAGATTGTATTCTTTTCAGAACATCTCCCGCTTTTTGGTAAAGCCTTTCTTCTTCGTATCGCTGGGCGGCAATTGTACTTTGCAACCATCCTTGGGAGAGTTTATTGCTTTCTGTTTCCGAATGCAATACTTCCGCCACATTTTCGACTTTGGCGGTGCAATCACACAACCTCGCTTTATTTGTCTGGTCACTCGTTGCTTTTCATGCCGTAATCTCCTCGTTGCCTTCAGGATGTTTCTTTACTTTGTCGGGATTTGCAGCCCTTGCATCGGTCACTTCGGTAACGATCGCGGCAGAGACCATCGAATTTTCAATGCTCTTAATATATTCTTCTGCCGCTCGAACATCTGAAGCGTCCTGCAGAGTTTCCCTCTTTTCCTTAATAGGACGCTCTGGAGTTCGCATAGTTTGTTCGCTGCGCCCGAATGCTGCAGGAATCTCAGTTTGGACCAGACTGTCTGCTAATCTCCGTTTTTCGTGCATCTTCACTTTCATTGTGTTTTTCGTCGTTTTTGTCATGGTTAGTACCGCTCTCGATGTACTGTTAACATCGTGGCTACAACCGCTGATTACGCCGTCATTGTTATTATTGCATAAACATACCTATTCTAAGCTGTGCTTGCTCAACGGCACGTCCAGTAACCAGAGCCACAACATCATCCGCATAGCCAATCAAGTGCGACTCATCTGGCATCTTCAGGCTCAAAAGCCCGTCGTAAGACACATTTCACAGATTTGGACCAAGCATAGATCCCTGCGCAACATCCGATGCAACTTTCAACTTTCGTGGGGCATGTGTCGTGTCGTAGAGCTGGCTTCAGTCCTTCAGGTAGTCCCTCAAAAGCTGCATTAGATATTCTAGAACTTGAAAAAAGTTTTCCACGCTGACCACCTCATCAATAGTATAATCTCCGACTCTAAAGCCGAACAGCATGAGTCGCGTCAGTGAGTCTTCTCTTGATGAGTTTCTGTAGCACTTTCCTAGCCGTGTCTAGCATGCATAACGGGCGGTATGCAGACGGTGATTCGTTCCCCCATTATTTCGTCCATTTGTTGCGCATCATGAATGCAAGGTTTCCGTAAGGCACCAAGCTTCCGCATTACTAGCTTATAGCCAAGGCTCTACGGATCCTTGTTCACATTGTCCACTAGATCTTGCCAGCAGCGAGCCTTGCTGTTGTTAATCGGTTTCCGAAAAAAATTCATGGCCAACTTATATGCTGCCACCCAGTTGCATGGCTTGTTACGGTTCCATGCCCATTGAGTCTCACGTCGAAGCTTGTGATACTACACTTGGGGCTTGTCGTGCCGGGGTTTTCGTCGGGGCAAAGAAGCGTTGCAAGCAGTCATAATGATACTGATAGTTAAGTTCACCACACCTTGAGCTGGCAATCCTTCCGCCGCCGTCGAATCTCCCTGCAGCGGTGCACCTGCTGTGAGCACCTCCACCCAATTGCAGAAAGCCGAGAGCACGGGCGCCGGGAGATAACATCGCTTATCTCAAGCAGAATGCACTGATGATCACTGGCTGACTAGTCCTCTAATATGCTCCAACTGCCTATCCTTCGTACTAAGGACTCCGAGGTGAATATCACATCCAGTATGGTGTCTTCACAGTCCATAACGCAGAAAGTCAGCGTATCTCCGGTGTTTAGTGCGACGAGTGTTGTCCTGGCCGCCATTTCTAGGCCTCATTTTCCGAGTGGATCTGTTTGAGGCATGCCCCATTCGATTGCTTTAACGTTGAATTCCTCCAACGAGCACGTTTCCATCTGGTTCGAGACAGTGCCCTTGAAAAGCATTTAGCATGACAAAGAAATCCAAGATGTGTGAAATTGACGATGTGTGATTTCACACCAGATTAGGGGTTCCAGGAAGTGTTAACAAAAGGAGTGAAGAAAGCTGCAAAGAAACACCTTCAAAAAGTTCCATAAAGTAAAGTTCGCACCAACGCCCAAGAAGAAAAGAAACCCGATGCAAAAAAGGAGAGAAAGAAGCACCAATGAAGACCTCGGCAGCAGGCACTGCTCGTAAAACCCCAAGATGGTCGATTCTACGCGAAGATGCTGCGAAACGAAGACACTTACATTGCTATTAAAGCAGTACGACTAATGTGGTTGGGCCACATATTGGTCGAATTCGGAACAGAGGTCAACAGTAGGGAAGCATTCTGTGACGCAGTAGAAAAAGTCCTCGGCAAAAGCGCACCTAAGGCCATCAAAAGGGATTTCCAAAGCGTGGGTAGGATCAAGGCGATGTTGAGATCAGAAAACCATAGGGAACAACGCATGGTTATAATTGACTTGAATAAGGGCAAAATAAGAATAGGGTGGGCTGTCTGTAGGATCCCGTAAAGAACAGCTCTTCTTCAATGTTTTAAATGCCTTGGCTATGGTCACACCACACAAGTATGCGAAGGACCCAATAGGAGTTCCCTATGTTACAAATGCGGTGAAATAGGACATAAAAGATAAGAGTGTACGAAGGAGGCACACTGTATTCTTTGCAATGATGCTGATCCAAGACATGATTTTGGATACGTGGGATCAGGAAAATGCCGGGTGTTCTAGGAAACCCTAGCCAAGGCAAAATCAGAACTTAGATGACCAACATCCTGCAGTTAAATCCACACTGCAGTTCAACCTAGCAAAATCTGCTTGAGCCATTTGCGAGTGACATGAAGGCCAACTTCTTGCTGCTGAGTGAGCAACACCATGATAAAAGTCCTGCATCATGCTATCCTGATGAAACCGGTACTGCCGCGATCTGGGTTCGAAATAGTGATTTCCAAGTGGAGAGCTGCGGACGTGGGGATGGTTTTGTGTGGATTCGGTGCTCAGGGACCACCTTCTTTAGTGTGTACCTAATACCCAACGAATCAATATCATCTTTCCAAGCCAAGCTTAATGCCCTGGAGGGCACTGTTTCGAACTCAGAGGGCAACGTGCTCGTTGTAGGGACTTCAACGTGAAAGCAATCGAATGGGGCATGCCTCAAACGGATCCGCGGGGAAAATGAATCCTAGAAATGGCGGCCAGGATGGCGCTCGTCGTACTAAACACCGGAAATACCCCTACTTTATACCATGTGGGCTGTAGAGGAACCACACCGGACGTGACATTTACCTCAGAGTCCTTTATACGGAGGATACACAACTGGAGAATATTAGAGGACTATTCAACCAGTGCATTCTGCTTGAGATAAGCGATGTTATCTCCCGACGTCCGTGCTCTCAGTTTTCTACAATTGGATAGAACATCGGAAGGATAGACTTCGGGAGGTTTGTCGAGGTACTCATAGTAGGTGCACCGCTGCAGGGAGATCCGGAAGGGACGGAAAAACTGCCAGCCCTAAGATGTGGTGAACTCATCTATGAGCATCATCGTGACTGCTTGCAACGCTTCTATGTCCCATCAAAATACCCAGCATGACAAGCCCCAGTGTATTAATGGTCAACTGGAATCGCTGAAAAGCGAAGGGAGTGTCACAAGCTTGGGCGTGAGGCCCAACAGGCATGGAACCGTGACGAGACATGCAACTGGGTGGTAACATATAATTTGGCAAGGAAATGCCTCCGCAGACTGATCAACAACAGCAAAGCTCACTGCAAGCAAGACCTAGTGGACAATGTTAACAAGGATCCGTGGAGCCTTGGCTACATGCTAGTTATGCGGGAGCTTGGTGCCCTACGAAAACCTTGTACACATGATGCGGAACAAATGGACGAGAAAAAGCGAGCACCCTTTCCCACCCATCCCGTCCGTGTTGACGCTGTCTATGGTGAAACAACAGTCGAGTGTCCACTCTTCACGCAGCCGGAACTAGAAGAGGTAGTCCTTTCACTGAAAGCGAAGAAGGCTCCAGGTCCAGATGGTGTCCCGGCTGAGGTGTTGCGGCTTGTCTATCACCGTTTTCCTGACTTGCTGCTCAGCACATTCGACGCTTGCCTACGAGACGGTGCTTCCCCTGCACCATGGAAGGTGGCAAGGTTCGTGCTGATCAGCAGAGGGAAGGGAAATCCCAAATCACCGTCTGCATACTGCCCGTTATGCATGCTAGACACGGCTGGGAAAGTGCTAGAGAAACTCGTCAAGGGAAGACTCACTGACGCAATTCATGCTTCTGGGGACATATCTTCTCGGCAGCACGGCTTAAGAGCAGGACGTTCTACCGATGATGTGGTTGCAGAGGTGGTGAACGCGGTCCAAAAGGCAGAGGCTATAGTTGCACCAAGCGATGGATCGTCCTGTTGGTGACACTCAACGTCAGGATGGAATTCAACTCCACTAGATGGGTGGATATTCTGGATACGCCGGAAAATCCTTGTCAAGTTCCAGAATATCTAATGCAACTTTTGAGGAACTACTTAAAGGACCAAAGCCTGCTTTACGAAACGACACCGGTCCATCGAAGGATGGAAATTACATTGGGTGTTGCCTAGAGATCTATCCTTGGTCCGGACCTGTGGAGCGTGTCTTACAACCGGCCATTTAGGCGTTGTCTTCTATTGCTCCGAATGAGGGGCTGGATGACTGCACTCGGTTCAGTTCAGCACTGAAGAGAACCAAAGTGGTTTTCTTGACAAAAAAGAGAATCCCTAGAGTAAGGCTGATCAGTATTGGAGATATGCGAATCAAATCAAAGCCATCGTTATATTACCTGGGGCTACTGGTCAACTCGAAGATGAGCTTCTCTGAGTAAGTCAGGGCAACGGCTGAGAAGGCTGCTTTGGGAGTATTGGCTCTGAGTCGACTTATGGCCAACGTAGGAGGACCCAGCTCATCTAGAAAACGCCTCTTGATGAGTGCTGTAGGCTCAGTGCTATTGTATGGAGCAGAAGTATTTTGCGACGCTCTCAGTAAGGAGGTATACCTGTAATGTGTGGCACAGGTACAGAGAAGAGGAGCACTGAGGATTGCATCTTCGTATTCAATAGTTATTGCACGCGTGATAACGGTCAGTCTCCTTGCTAGAGAGCGCCGCGCTGTTTACCTGCGTTGAAACGAGGATGCGAGGAAGATGGTTGTCCGCGAGGAGAGACAGCGCTCACTCAACGATTGGCAGCCGTGTGGAGGGAAGGTGGACGGCTGCCTCATCCCGGATGTGAGGCCATGGCTCAATTGAAGGCATGGTGAGACTGACTTCTATCTGACACAGCTTTTGAGCGGGCAAGGGTGTTTTCAGTATTACCTGCACAAGATTGGTAAGCCACGGTTCCCCGATTGTCAGTATTGCCCAGGAGAGGAGAACAATACCTGCCATACATTTTTTCCGTGCACAAAATGGGTGAAGCTGTGAAAAGACCTCTACAAGGACACGGGAAAGCTCATGCCGGATAATATAGTCATGATGATGCTCGAATCGGTTGACAAATGGAACCAGGTGGCACATTATTTTCGGGCAGTCCGAAAAGATAAAGGGGACTTACAGGGGCCGGGGCCGATGGGGCTGGGGATCGCTTGTCTGGCACTTCCTCTTCTCCTCTCCCCTCCCGCTAGGAAAGGGATCTCTCAGCTTCAAGGCACCTCAGGGCGCAGCAAAACGAGACCTGGCCTGGAGTAATGTGTCAAACGGTTCCAGGCTGGGTCCTCAGGGTGACAGGGGAGGTGTATAGTGGTTAGTCCAGTCACCTTCTTGTGAGCATGGAAGTCCCTCACTCTGTGCGCAAATGGCATTCACCTCCCAAACACAAAAAAGCTTGCCTTGTAAAGATGATTTCGATTCGTTCAGCATTTGGCACACACTAAAGAAATTGGTCTCTGAGCGCCGAACCCACACAAAACCATCCCCCCGTCTACAGCTCTCCACTTGGAAGTCGCTATTTTGAACCCAGATGGCGGCAGTATCAGTTTCATAAGAATACCATGATGCCGAGCTTTTATCATGGTATTGGTCCCTTAGCAGCATAAAATAGGCCTTCATTTCCCTTGCAAACTGCACAAGCAGATTCTGGGCAGTTAAACTGCGGTGTGGCTTTAGTTGCAGGATGAGGCTTCGAAGTTATGATTTTGCCTTGGCTAGGGCTTCCTGGAAACCCCGATATCTTCCTGATCTCAAGACGTGTCCAAAATCAGATCTCAAATCAGCATCCCTGCAAAGAATACAGTGTGCCTCTTTCCTTTTATGTCCCAGTTCACCGCATTCGCAACATAGGGAACTTCTATCGGGTCCCTTGAATACTTGTATGGAGTGACCATAGCCAAGGCATTTGAAACATTGAAGATCGGCATTCCCCCAGTGGGGATTTCCTTGGGTACGTGGTGGTGGAACTTGCCAAAAAATGCTAGTCTCCAGTTCTTGTCAGCCAGCATTCCCCCTGCGGGGGCATTTGCTTAGAAATGAATTCACAAGAGGTACTTAGGTGTTTTAATACCATGTATCATCAAAAAAAATTACTAAGTAAAAATTATATATTTAAAAAGAACGATTGATCACTAATTTTTCAATGTAAGCCCAAAAATTATGCAAAAGAAGAAAAATTTCAAATATAAAAATTTGTCGAATTCGCATAAATTTTGTATAGATGTGAACAAGTTGGCATTCCATATAAGAGCTTCACCTCTTTCCATATACGTATGTGTACTTATATCCTGGTAATTTTTTAAAAATTTAAATGCGCGGGGCCTAGGTTTGGGTGGACATTATCAAATTACTCGTGGTTTTTCTTTTCTTTTTAAGGGTTTTGTACTAAAATACAAAACCCTATTGCAATCGCGACCTGCGTTCCTCTGTCCGTCCGTCCATCCGTATGTATGTCACAGCACTTTTTCTCCGAAACTATAGAAGCTACAGCAATGAAACTTTGTGAAAAAGTCAAAAGTGGTGACTTGGTGAAAATTTTTTGGGGTGAAAAAATTTTTCAAATGGGTTGAAGGGGGGTCTCCCCATATAGGGAGGTGGCCCTTCAAAAAAAAAATTTTTCTCTTTCGTAGTCGCGCAGGATGTCGTTGGAAAGGTCTTAAATTGATATTTGCAAAACAAGTCCTAAAATTTCCTTATTGGCGCCGTGGGGGGCAGGGGAAGGGGGAGTGTTCGAAAATTTCTACCCAACTTGTTGTTTATTGCTGCGTTAGTTTCGTTATTGCTACGTTAGTTGTTATTGCAAGTTCATTATTTTAAAAAAACTGAGATAATTTAATATGTGAGTTAGGAATTTCGTTATATGGCACTATTAGGATTAGTTAAAAATTTTTAAAAAATGAATTAGAATGAATTTAATGCCTGTTGATTGTAAGCTCAAAATATACTGATTTGTTGTGTTTCTTTCTTTTTCTTCTTCGTATTACTACAGCTCCTTTCGGGCCTTCGCTTCCTGCAGCAAGCACCTCCAAGAATCTTGGTCCATTGACCACATCCTCCAATTTTGAAATCCAAAATCTTCGTCGACCGAGTCGGACCAGCGTTTGTTTGGTTTACCCACTGGTTTCCGCGTTTCAGTTTTGCCAACTAATACCTTTGTGCTTTTTTAGTTTTGTATGGTTTGTAATGGAGTTGGCTGTTTTTTTCTCCTTTTTCCAATTAATTAATAATATTTAGTAGTTTGTATTTGATAATATATGATATTGTTTTTTGCCAGTTTTTTTATTTTAATCGCAACTGTGTGGATGTACTCGTACACACGGCTAAAGTGTATAACTGACCATATCGCCTTCGCGAGTGCCAAAATATCTGATCAAGATGATAAGATACTGTAATTATCTCTAACCGAAGACCCGAAAGTGGATGTAGTGCTAAAGCAAAAATTCCTTGAATTCACTGTGACATGAAGGCCATTATGTTTTTTTCGGTACTTCAATATTTTAAGATTTGCTTTGTGATTTGTAAAATTTACAGCGATTATACTCCAGAAATGAGTATCTCCATTGTAACCATTGATCCCGTGAGGTCAAAATTGAAGGAAATTTCATCTCCTCGTTAGGAGCTTACTTAAATATATGATATATAATCAGGGCACAATCATAATCAAAAGTATACCCAAATGGACATGAAGCACAAATGCTTTTGGAATAATGAAGCCAGTGGTGAGGCAAGTCTCAATGTGTCCGTCAATTGGTGAAACAGCTGTAAGTCCAGGGATTTTTGGTCACAGTTACAAAGTTTGTGGCATGTTTTTGAAAAAACTTTAAAAATGGTTTTATCGAGGCCTGCCACCCTAGCAATTTGATCAGTTCTTCGATCAACGTATAGTGGTTCCAATCAGTCTCAGGCTTTCTGTGTAGACCAGATCATGTGCGAAGACGTTTTCTGTGAGAAATTCATTGCATTTTCATTGTATTAGCCCACCAATTATCCTAAATATGATATTTATAAGTATGTCAAAACAAATCTAACCAGGGCCTTGTAACAGATAACTTTGACCATTTGCTCAATGCATTAGGAATGAAAGAGTCGTCGAAGAGCTACGGACAATTCAAAGGTTTTATAACGCATAGTTTTGACATGTCCATTATAGTATTGGATAATAATCGATATAACCATCTAGGTATCAAGCACAGGATTTATTTGGGACCCGTTCTCATCTACACACACCAGCCAAAATGTGGAACTATTTCCAATGCGCAATCAACCGCAGCGTTGTTCGACACAAAATTGTTTCATTCACCAATTGTCTGTATCAACCTGCACACCACTGAACATTTTGTGAAGATTCCTTTGAGTGACTGTTGCCTTTGGGTCTGGCATATAAATAATCTGGTCATCAGGAACGCCATATAGAAAAAAAAATCGATCCCTATGGTATTGAAGCTTCGTCTCGTTGAAGAGTTTCGGAGAAAGAATAGCAGGTACAGGAGCTTTGGACACGTATTCCTCGACATTTTCACGGAATTGACTCCATTTTTGTATTTCAGCAGTAAATTCAGTAGTATGTGGGCACGGGAAATTATTTGGCTCAGCTTGTGTCCACTATATACTGATATTTGCTGAATCGGCGTCAAATACTCCACTGTCCCGTTTACTGACTGCGTGCCAACTTTGGAATTTTCTTGGTAAATTAGTTGATAATGAAATAGATGGAGTGCAGGCATGAATAGTAGCAACAATTTTACCGGTACAGAATTCGATGTCGATAGTACTGATTAATGATTGATGGTCAACAGCTGCAAATGAACGAGGAATTGATTTCGAAATATATTTGAACGTTTTATTGAAAGTCTCGCTTTGACCTGGGTTAAAACACCTGTACACAGACTAAAATCGAATTTGAATAGTATTCCACACTTCCCAAGCTGTGATGATTCCTCCTGTACTAGTACACTTTTAAATTGTTTCAATATATTTGACTTTATTTAAGAAATTATTGAATACTGCTTTGTGTAACAGAGGAATAAAACTTACAAGAAACTTTTCATGCAAAGACTAAATGAATGCTCAGTATCTCAACACATTTTGTTCGTATTTATATTAGATTCTACACAAAGCCAGGTAAATGGGAATTTGTATTTGTGTGTCATTTTGTTTATACAAAGGCAATTAAACTAAGTGTTTTATTTGATTTTGCCATGAAATAATTTAATTGTAATATGATAATAATCATTACAGCCTCTAATGTTCGTGTTTGTGATACGTTAAAATTGAACTCATTCAATATGCTGCGAATGAATATGGAAAGAGCAGAGGAATAGTAACTGTTCCTTCCTGTAGACCTTGAAATCACACTCTGCTAACAGATTTCCATAAAATACAAGGAATCATTTTCCATACAGCATATTATACATCATGACGATAAGATGTCTGCATACCTTGTCCTGAAGGAGCTTAAAAATCAGTCCATCTGTCGAAACCTAACCAGAGCTACACGCTCCAGCATATTCTTCATTATTTCATTTCCAGTGGATGTTTAAGGTTACTTTCTTTATTGCACGTAGGGTCAAATGTCTGGCACGGAATCCAAACCAGCAATTTAGCGTCAACGCACATTTGTCAATATGGCGCTTTATGCTTATTTTAGTATCATTTCATCACCTCGCTGATGCTAGCGAACAAACTGATTGGCTATGAAGGCCATAAAAATTCTCTTGCTTTCTTCAAAATTGGAAATACCTTGGCCTTTTTCCATTGATTTGGGAAATATAGGTTGGTTTGAAAAATTTGATAGCGCAAGTGAAAACATGCGTACATTTCAATGAAACTATTTTAAATAGACATATTCAAACAATCCTCTAATTTTATCTCATCTTTGGAACGATTTTCCGGGAGCAGTTTTTGTTAAATTGTTAACGAATGTGGCGCTATCTTTCCCAATAGCTTTTTCGTTGGCAATTCTTCATGTAAAATATAGAGTACTTATTTCTCCGAGATGCTTATGGTATCAGTAATTTGACACTTGGTTGCACTTGGATCTTTACATCTTCAACGTTTGTACGACCACGTTGAAACTCTAGAAGCCATCAATGCACAGTTGAAAATTAAAGAGCACATTCCTTTAACACTTACACCATTTTCATATGAATTTCTGTTGTTGATGAATCTTTCAAAACAAAATATTTTATCACCGCACAATATTTGGTTTTATTCATTGTTTAAAAATTCACTGACAGGTCAACTTCAAATGGTTTGTAAACAAAAGCTGAAATGACAGATAGAAATAAACTTTTGTGTTTCTTCATATGATGATTAAATATTGAAATGGTGTATAAATTTTGATAACCGGTACTAGTTAATAGGTGTTGCTTTCAAAACTTTTCAACCAACCTCGATGTTAACTAATTACATATTATGGAACAATACGCAATACTTTTTAAGAGCTACCTCAGGCAAATGCCATAGTATTATATTTGGTATGCTATCAATACTACATAATTTCTTGCCAAATATGAGACGCAAGTCTTCATAGTTTACGAAATAATTAAGAAGATTTCCACCCAGTTAAGGGTGGAGTTCATTGTTTCATTGAAACGAAGAATGCATTTGCCATTCAGGCTTGATTTGAAGACAAAAAGCTTTTGTGTTAACAACTTTTCAAAGTAATTATATCCCTTTCTTAGGGTTCGGTAGATGCACCAACTTAACATGAGCTCCAAACAGAACAAACTTCTACAAACTATCACATGTAATCCTATTTCCATCTGGTTTAAGTAACATATCTGTTACCGCTGCAGTTTTTGAATTTGCATCCCCTTCTTGACTAGTTCTTCAAGAGACTGTGTCCGTAGCTTCAGTTCATCGTATTCTTTGCGCAGTTTATTGATTTCTTCTTTATAAAATAAATTGTAGCACTACAGCCCCTTCCGGGCCTGTACTTAGAGATCGTTAGAGTATCTAATAATCATGGTCGAATGTGTCGATACTCCACAAGATGATATGGTCAGTATCACGCTTTGGCTGTTCGGCTTTTAAACCAGCACGTATCATAGCTGAACGGGCGTATAGTCCGTCCAAAGAATCACTCGGATTAAATCTCGTTGCCGCCAACGAGAGTCAAACCAGAGACCTTCGGCTTATAGGAGGAATGCTCTAACCACTACACACGTGGGCTACACAATTTCTTCACTATTGGCGATTGTTAGTGATTGGCATCCGCCATCAGTGGTGTTTCTTGATGGTATTTTATTTTCGTGATTATTGTTGCTAGCGTACTATTTCATAAATCCTGGTAACTTATTATCAAAGGGTGAAATCAATACAAATCTTGCTTCAAAAACTCTTGAAAACAGAAATATTAAGCTCACACAGGCTATTAGAAACTCTTGGCACTTCATTTGAACTTTCTGGTACTATTTTTCATTGCAATTCGAAGTTTGTTTTAGGTTAAAAATTAAAGTAATTTTAGGCAAAAAGACAATATAAATAAACATTTTTTGGCATAGGAAAGAAGGTTATCAGTTTCATACAAATATTTCTCCGCTTCTATTGTTTTATATATACTCATGCATAGTTTTTGAATGAGGATCAGTAAATGAATCCTGTTAAATTATAGAGGTTCATATGAAGGGCACGTAAATCTAGCAATGGCAAAGGAAACAAGTTGGGTAGATAGACCTACGCTCATATCAGAAGGGTTTTGTACCCAACCTTTCAGAAATACGGTCACCAGCAACAAATAAAGTCAAGAAACATGCCAAAGAGATAAGCACGCTTAAAGGAAAATCCATTGTTTCTCCATTTTCAACGGTCGCCATTTTGTCCCAAACAAACAAAAATCACTCAAATTATGAATTTCAAAAAAAAATGGATTGTTATGAATCTTAACTGGAAATTTTAAGAAGATCAAATCAAAATTGCAGTGTCTGAACCGATGGAAAGTCCATAAAATACCAAAACCGTGTGTTATTGTTGTTGTAATTGCAAAAATTTCAAATGGCTGTAACTTCCGCGAATATGAGTTGATTTTCATCAAACTTGCAGAGTATAAGGTCCTTATGTGTAACCACTTGAATTTTGTTGAGTTTAAAGTTACCTATACGATTTTATTGCGGAAAATGTGTAGTTCGAAGTCATACTATTTGTTAATAAGTCTACAAGATAAACAATAACGATAATCAAAAACAAAATAAATTGCCTCAAGTTCAATAACTTTCATTCTAAATTTCTTTAGCTTGTATTGCATAATCACATTGCCTTGCATTAAATAAACATAAATTCATATTGTAAATTTTGAATACTTAAGCATTTTACATTTGCATTCAACTTTGATCAATTAATTGCAATATTATGAAAACATAAGCATTTTACATTGCCATTCAACTTTGATCAATTAACTATTATATTGTAAAAACATCATATCGCACCGCCAGCATAATCGTCATCGCGTGCACGATGACCCATTTCTCGCCGTGTGCCATATGATCAGCATATTATTGTTATAAATTACGAAGAAAGGTAAATAAAATGGCATTCAGTTTGTTGTATCAGAGAAAGAAGTGTTCTCATTCTAGCAATTGGTAATTAATTATTCCCATTTTTTCGTGAAGGAACCTTTTTAAACACTATTCTTAACAAAGTTGAGCGAATTTCGACTTCTAAGGTATTAGGTTTTGTTGTACTCATAAACATCTACCTCTATGATTTTTAAGATTTTTCGCATCACAGGTGTACGATAGCGAGGGGGGTGGGGACACAAATTTTTCGTGTATTTCCCCTTCGTATGCGCCCCTTGAAGCAAAAAATGTCAGTTTAAGACCTGTTTTGAAAAGTTCTCATTTAGACCGTTCATATGATACCCATATTGACTACCTTTAAACAATTTTTTTCGGGGGCCAATCCCCTATATGGGGAGACACCCTTAAATACCTCATATAATTTTTTTTGTAGTTGAATTTTCAAGAGAGCACCACTTTACACATACATGTAAAATTTGGTATTTCTAGCTTAAGTACTTTGCTAGAAAAAGTGCTGTGACACACGGACGCACGGACGGACAGACAGACGGACAGATGGACAGACAGGTCGCGATTTTAGTAGCGTTTTGTAAAATTATTTTACAAAACCCTAAAAATCAGTTAGGTAAAGCTCAATCTTGCATGCCACATATTGAGGTTGTATACGAGTATAAAAGGCAGAATACTGTAGTAAGATGTATCAGTTTTTTGTAATGATTCTATGATGAACTATGCAGATATTAATACTAACATATAGAGTGAATTGTCAGAAAACTGTTATTTTCAAACAAAGATAAAATTGAAATCTTTTTTGGAAAACTGTTGAATTATGCTAAGGTTAAGTTTCTTACAGAAGAAGTGTTATATGAGTTACTATAAAGGACAGTTATCATTAGAAGAAGGGTATTATCATGATTTTACCGTTCATTTTTTTTTTCCTTTACTAGTCATGCTAATTCATGTATTGACTAGTAAATTTTTTATTTGAAGCGTTCACTAATTAAATAATTATTATATCATCATTTATATTGTTATTTTGGTGAAAAAAAAGATGAACAAAATCAAAAAAATTATTTAATATTTGCTCAGTAATTTAGTTACAACATAGGATAGAATACACTTACTCCTTTATGACCTTGTTAATGTAATTTGTTTCTATAAATATTAGATGCAAATGGTGTGCAATCATTTAAGTTTTTTAAAAATTTAAGTGTTTTAGGAAGCTGAACTATATTTGAACTTTCCAGATGAATTTCAACTTGATTATGTACTTCATTTCCCCTCGCTAAGTTTTCTACATAAATGCTACTTCTAAGCTCAAAATTAAAATTTGTTATTTAGCACTGCATAGTTATGCAGCAGTTCAATGTTTCTCAAAATTGTTTCTACTACTTGGAAAATAACGTCCATAATTTAGAAAAGATGATTATTTATTCAGCATGAATCCAGGCCGACATATTGTTGCCACAAAAAATAATGAAATAAAAAAAAACTTTAAATAAAAAGAAAAACAATTATAAAATGCCCTAAAATGGAGTGAATAAAAATTTTCGAATCAACGGCAAATCAGTTGTCCCCTTTTAAACAAGTGGGTGGCAAGTACTTGCTAACGAATCTCAACTACAACGGACAAAAATTGATTTGGAGTCGATTCCAAAAATTAATTTCATCCCTTTTAGGGTATTTTTAAAGCCACTGAAAAGCAATAAACAAAAGGAAAAACTATTTGAAATAATTCAAACAATCTCTGCAACCATTAATAAAACCTTCCGTATTTAACCTTTGCATAATGCACAAGAATTGCTGATTGTTCAAGGCTAACATAACGGCAAATAATTATCTTAAGAAAAGCTCTTAATTTAATGAAGCTACATTGCTTGTACATAGAAGCAAACCCTAGAACAGAATTTATCATCAATCAGCCTAATTTGTGCTCTTATTTCATGAGCGACCTACCCATTACTCGTATCTAACATTGACAATTAACTCATTAATTTGTGCTTGTCAACTATCAATTTAGGGCGATGTTTTCAGAAATTTGGAACTACTTAAACAGTTAAGCATCAACTAACTTAAGAGTAAAGTGATAGGTTTGGTAATTGCGTGCCCTCCTTGTAATGAAACATAGCAATTTGCTGATTCTCATCCCAGCTCAAATTTAGTTAAATCGATTCATTTCATTTAATTAGTTGGGACCAATCAAAATACAATAGGCAAATCATATAAAGAATGACCTCCGAACTTCGAGGACAATGAAAATGCTATTTGATGTAGCGGATATCAAGTTCCATTGATTGATATAATATATTGTAAAATAAAAAGCTGTTATCCGTGGCTGCACCCCTGCTCGAATCAATATTTGGCTAGGAAACAAGAAATACGCAAATGATAAATGCCTGGTATTGTATTGAAGGGTAAATGGTAGTATGATTAGTGTTAAATATATTTTCGTTAATTTGCTAGAGACATGTAATAGCATCGTAAACATTTAAAGATGGAATAATCAAAAGTATGGAGTTGTTTGGTTAAAGTATGGGATCCTGGGAGTTGTTGCAATTAAGTGCCTTCACTTCCGCTTATATGTAAGTATTATAATGCCCATTCATACTTTTGAATTGGATTTTGATGGAAACTAAAATGAGTTTTAAACTACATGCAAACCCCTATTGTAATCAGTTGTATCTGTCCACCCGTGTGTGTCACTGCAGTTTTCCTCCGAAACTCTACTCGCTGCAGAAACGAAATTTCGTTGGTAGATCAAAAATATTAATAAATTAAAAGTTTAAATATTAAAAAAGATCTTCAAGATCTTCAAGAGAATCCCCCATATTGGAAGTTGATCCTTAAACAATTTTATTGTCGAAAATAGTCGTGTGGCATGCAGTGGCGTAACTACGAGGTATAACAATTAAGTAATGAGACTGATTTTATTTCCATCCTTGTGGGAAACCTGCGACCTTGAAATTCCCTTCCCCGGCATCCTTCCCCTCTCCATTTATATATTTACTATTGCCCTAGCTTGTTTAGTTAGCCTGCTGTGTCTCGTTGAGTAGACGTGTGTTGGTGGTGCCCGTGATTAAAATGGAGAAACGAAATCAAGAGCCATGCGTCACGCTAAAATTTTGCGCCAGATTTGGCGACACAGCTTCGGAAACTTACGCTAAAATTGTAAAAGTGCATGGTGATAGTGCTCTTAGTCGTGCCCAAGAGTTTCGATGGCATAAAGAGTTTGAGGAGGAGCGTGAAAGTGTCGAAGACGAGGCGCGGAGCGGGAGACCAGTCGAGGTGCGGAGTGTCGTGAATGCGCAGCGTGTGCGCGCCCTCATCCGTGAAGATTGGTATTTAACAGTTCGCATGTTGGCATGGGAACTGGGTATAAACCGTGAAATAGTCAGACAAATTTTAACCGACGATTTTGCGATGAAAAAGTTGTGCCCGAAGATGGTTCCTAAGAACCTTTCTGAGCAGCGAAAGCAGCATCGAATGACTGTCGTAGAAGACTGTTTGGAACAAGTGGAAAACGATCTCACGCTGCTTGTTCGTGTTATAAAAGGCAATGAGAGCTGTTTTTTGTTTCCTAGAACAAAATTCGGTGGTCAAGGGAACCCATTTTGAGTCGATTACGGACATTCAGGCGGTCGTAATGAGAATACTCGTGGGCATCCCAGTCGAAGCATTCCAGAAATGGTAGAAAGCATGGAAAACGCACTGGAATCGTTGTGGAGCTGCCCAAGGGGACTACTTTGAAGGGGATGGCAGATGGTAGAACAATTTTTAAATATACGGTTTTCATGGAACCAGTCTCATAACTTAAATGTCACACCTCGTAATTTAAGCGGCACGTGGGGTGGACTGAAGAAGGCCACCCAATTCTCACGCAAAAATTCATATGTGAAAAATAAACGCTGGTTGAATTTTTTTTCATATTTTATACTAAAACTATTCAAAAACCCCTTGCCTCTTGTTTGCAAGTATTTTTAAGTACCGCCAATCTTGCAGAGAATCTGACTTCAAAACCGAGATATAACAAAAATGTGAAAGACTGCATCGTTTTCACCAATAGAGCTGCATCAGACTGGGTCGTTATAGTTTTCTTAGCATCTGTCAGTAATCAAAACGTCTAGAATTCTTGAATATCAGCTGTTTAGTACACTGATAGGTTCATACCTAGCACTCCAACGTGTTTTAGGTAAATTTCTCGAGAGAAATTTACCTTTTGCGGAGAGAAGCTTATATATAAGTAGCTAGAGAATATCCGTTCTGGACCACTATTTCCATAGAAATTGGGATTGATTTTGTGCGCCACATAGTGGTAGAAATTGGAACTAATGGCGCATGTAGCGAATAGCAATGGAACTAATGTTCTGTGTCTTGGGTATGTGGAAGGGAGTCTCGGAAGTAGGGGATGCGTATATTAGGACTGTAAAGGTGGGTACCTGGGATAAGCCGGTTTGAGCCCGGGATAGACGAGGATGGCATGGGTGTGTGTCTAGGGTATGTGTGTATGTATAAGTGGAGGTGTGGGTCTTAGGTATGTGGGTACGTGTATTAGATTGGCATAGAAGGATGGCTGGGGTGAGAATATGTGGGCCTTAGATAAGTAAAGATTCGTGTCCTGATAAGAAGGTGTATTGGGTATGTAGGTGAGATTCCAGGAATAAGATGTAGCAGTCAATTGGTTTCCAGTCTCCCATATAAAGTAGAGAGTTGATCATAGTCTAGGATAGCTCCATATTTTTAATGTATAGATTAGAGCTCTAGATTTGACAGCGTGTGTTTATATAGAGTTAATATATGTGTTTAAAATCAATTAGAATTAGCCTTTGACGCCGCTAGTGGTAGCTAATTATCTATTCATGGTTGTTATTTCTCTATAGTGGAAGGATTTCTCATATATTCGTTGCTTCTAGTAGTTTTGTTATTCATAGTTGTTATAATATTTGGTGTAAGTGCTTCTCGTGTCTTTAACGCTTCTAGCGACAGATAATTTTATATCCATGTTCATTTTAATGTATAGTAGATTCGTGTCTAGGATTGATAGCTTGAAGTATTAGAGTTGCTTGTCCATTAAGGAAGCTCTATGGATAGGTGGCGTTCCAGGTGGTTGGTTCACTGTTTATAGATCTTGGGAATCTCTAGCATATCTGACTACAGAGAGGCTTCCTGGTCGACCGATTTACTTGATCGAGTTTGGCGTGCTGGACGTTTTTTATGGTGCGAGTGACTGCGTGGTGACGGTGGGCGCTTGTATAGATGGATGACTGCCTTATTGACGGATGATGGGTGATGTGCTTGCCCGTCAGCGCGTGTTCTACGGCATGGGAGTTTGTTTCATGGGCGCTTAGTTAAGGAGCGCCTTGCTGATCGATTGGTGTCCGTGGCGAAACATGGTTGGAAACGTGTGAAAATCACCGATTTGCTTGATCTTGGTGGGCAGACTCATTGATATCACATTTTATTGCTTTTTTGATTTCATGTCAAAAGTACTTCAAGAATTGTCTACAACGTATTTTGTTCGGTTAGACTACTATACTGATTGCTCAAATCTATGGATGCAGTCAAAAAGATCTTAAGGTTTGCTGTAATGCGTTCTTGATATTTAGTCTCGTGTTAAATTTTAGTTTGCTTGTAGCAGCATTTCGTTTTTCTTCATCATCATCACTTATTTCTTAAAGCAGTTTCTATAGTTCATTCTTTGATTTTAATATTATGTAGAAGTATGACACTATTTCATTCATTTTTTCTTTACTGTACGAGGCTCATTGGTTTTGTTCAAAAATTCTAATAATTGCTTCTAAGACGAGTCATTTTCTCAAATGAATAATCTTGTAGTGCATGAAATGGTGATAATTTTGTTCATACATATGGTTTTTCCCTTACGATAAGCGTATGCTAAAGATGCTATATTTTTTTAGATCACTATGTTGACATGTATGTTTTGGGTATCTATCCTAAATTTGAGATTATTTATGGATGGTCTAGGAAAGATATGGCGGTTTATGGCTTCTGGAATTCTACTTTTTTATGGAGTTTATGTATGATCGAATCGTCGGAGTGATCATAGTAAGTAAGAATATTAACTCATTTTCATTGATAATTTTTTTAAGTACGTACTGAAAGGATGAATAATATAGAAAATAATGTTAGATAGTAGATCATTGACATTAGGAGTTTGTTGGTATTATGTTATGATTCTTTGTTTAAGCCCATAATGGATGAAAAATTATTTTTGGTACTATATGATGACATGACATGCATGCACTAGATTGAATGAATTTTTATATTTGCTTTAAATTAGGTGTTGTTATTGTGCGTCTGTATTATTTACTTTCGCTAGTTTCGAGAGTTTCAGTGTAATATAGAGTAAAACTATTATTTAATGCTTGTCTCATATTCTTCACATCATGTTTTCTAGTATTGAAAAATTATTTTTGTATGGATTACACTTGTATGATTTTAGTCATTAACGAATGTTTTCTTCCATATCTTCAATAAGAACTTGTTGATGTTTGAGTATGGGAATCTCTAATTTATGATCTTACGAAAATGATACATGCTTGGATGATGTCACTATTTAATACTTTTTGGATGCATATTATCACTTTTAGTGCCTACGAGTATAGGATTGCATGAGAATTTACAAACCTCATACTTTGTATGCTTGTATTAAGCGTAAGTCACTGCTGCTATATTCATATACATTTTTTGAATATTTGAGCATTAAGTAAAATACGTATTTAATACATTTTAAATGACGTATTCACGTATGATTTTCACATAAATAAAATGTCTTTTTGTTGAATTGTTTCTTATCATAATTTTTCGGCTAGATACTTGAAGATCTAATTAGTTTTCAACATATGGCGTGTGTTTTGAGGTAGCACACTGCTACTATAGATCATTTAGGCAAATGATTATGTAAGATGTTTCGGTATTGATAACGACGTGCGGCTGCGTATGAGTTTATGGTACGCTATTTTAGATTGATCTCATCGTATCATGTATAGACGAGCAGCATATGTTATGGAGTGTTCTTGTTAATGATATTCACAAGTCTTTGAAGGATATTAAGGGATGATTATTACTTTGAGGAAATGTTTTTCTGCAAGTGATTATATAAATAGATGTAAATGTGAGTTGAATGAACTCATGACGGACTTTTTGTCCATCGTTAGATATTTATGAATGATAGAGTTAAGTGTTTGATGTTTGGAAGTTTTGGATATATTAGGAATGTTCAGACCATTATGCTTGGTTGTTTGAGGTATTTGTTTGCCTTAAACCGCTGAATTTTTTTTTTAATAGAAATAATTTATTCAGTAATACTATTTTTTGACATATATAAACTTATTGCAGATAAAATTTTTAACAGCGCATCTGACAAATAGTTTTGTATTTTTATGAATCCTACAGCATATTGAACAATTTTCAAGTGAACTTAACATACGTTTATTCAGCTGCACTATTTTCGCTGCAGGCCCATACTTATATATAATCAGTCTTCTAACGTCTTCTTTAATGTATACGATAAAATTGGTACTCAATATTCTTGGCATGTTATTGGAGCTTATGTCCCCTTGACTCTAGTGCAAATTGTTGATGTTTAAATTCCAATATTGTTTTGGTTATATGTTTTTGAAAAAGGGCTTAATATGATAAAGCATTGCGTTGGGGATCGATATGGAAGAATAGTAAATTCCTTGATGAATTACTGATGCGCATTTTGCGATACAAAACGAATATCGATGATAAACTTTTCCATTCTGATAGCACAGGCCACCAGTTAGTTCTAGTTTTGTTTGGACTGTTTTATTAGTGTGAAAAAATTTTTTGTATGGCTATCATATGAATGACAAATGCATGTATCAGTGCATGATGTTGTATAAGAGTTGGACCATTCACATATTTGATAGTGTATTCCATGTTTATTAGATATTTTTGCACTCATTTTTCCAGATTTAAGCATATAATTCTTTATACGTATTCGATGTTCAGGAAAAATATTATAGTACTATTCCAGAAAGTATAAGATGACCATTGTAATTGTAATCTTACCACGTTAAAACTATATCGACCTCTGACATATTAGTTTTCTTGACATTTTTTGAATGGATAGATTTAGGACTACTGTTTTGCTGAATTTTGAAAACCTCATAATAATCCGTAGATTCTACACTGCATATTATTCTACGGCGTAGAATAATATGCAGTGTAGTAATAGAAAAAACGACATGCTGCGTTTAAGTCAATATACATTCATGTTCTAGTTTGTTCAGTTCAGCTAAGATGAGGATACTTCAGTATTTTATAAACTAAAGAGATTATACATGATTACCAAGCCTTTCACAATGGTTTGTAGTTTACCAAGTCTAAATGCACAATTTCCTAATGAATTTTTTAGTGAAGTAAAACATTGCTTATAGCGTTTGTAGTATTTTATTTCATCACATGAAAGATTAAATCATTACAAAGTACTGGTATTTCATAAAAAAGTCTAGAGTAGTTTATGTTTATGAATGATGTTTGAGTTGGAGTGAAAAAGCCGTTGATATCCATCTTGCACAATATTGGTCATAGTATTCCTTCACATAATCGGTAAGCAAATTGTTGTATTGCATGACAATGTTGAAAAAATTCATCAAGATGGAAAGCATGAAGAGCTCGGTGTATTTAAGTATTAGTCTCTCGCCTCCAATAGAGATGTAGAAGAGTTCAAGAAGTCCAAGTTGATTTAGGGAGACAATTCATCTACTCTATCCTTGAGGTTAATGAGGCATTGGCGAAGTGAAGTCCATTGGATGTTATCTAACCCCAAGTGATTTCGTCCACTGTATCGGAAGATAATTTTGGCCTGAAATGTCAGCGGGTCAAATCCAAATATTACTTTGCTTTTGTGAAAACCTTCATCAAGATATATATATATATATATATATATATATATATATATATATATATATATATATATAGTTCAGCAAGGGTTTTTTTCATAAATTCGTTGTTTCTCTCGATTCTTTTTCAAATGTCTTCTCAATCTTGTTCACTTATCAGTCTTATCAGTCTGCCTGGCCTTTTCTGCTTCTGAACAGCTAATAAATTTACTGGAACTGCTCCGATCATTTTCATTAACTGCTACTAGTAGTAAAACTAAAGATGTATATTTATTACACCAGCAGATACATATATTCACTTCTCTGAATTTGTAGATAGAGAGGGGAGTTCAAGTTCAATATGTGTTGATAACTCTATAAGTAAACATTTTAACCCTTTGATGCTGTAATGTTGCTTACTCCCATGATTTAAATTGAAAGATAAGAAAGTGCTATGGAGTAGGAGTCAGTAGCAGGAAATGAAACTTTGCTATGTATTTTTTTTAGAATTTTCGAGAGTACTGTTGGGCTATAATAGATTGCTTGTAGGCTAATGAGCTACCTGTTTATCTGTAAAACTGTCTGTTTAGCTATCGCGTTTGCTGATGAGCTGTCCATGTTAAGTGTAATGCTTTCTGTTGAGCTGTCTTTTTTGACTGATGACCTATCTGTATAGTTGATGTGCTGTCTGCTGAGCTAACCGTTTAGCTGATAAAGCGATCTGTTTAGCTGGTAAGCTATTTATGCAGCTATCTTTGTAGCTGATGCCCCATCTATTTAATTGATATGCTATCTCTTGACCTGTCTGTATAGCTGTCTTTAGTTGATAAGTTGAGCGTTTGTCCTAACCTGCTATCTTTCATTCGTTAAATTTATTTGTTTGTTGGTAAGAATCTATTCATAAGAAAACTATTATGACTTTCCATACATTTACAGTCAGCAATTTTTTACACCTTACTTTAAATGTTATATGCTCGTCACGATTCACTTTAAGCCTATTGGTTACCAAGACTGCATGTTGATCATCTTCCAAGTTATTCGTAAGCGTACATAGGTCAGACAAGAATATTCACGTCTAGGTTGTGTCTGGTAAGCAAATCTTGATTAGGAGGAAGCCATTGTTAGTGGCTCGAGAATTAATTGATCTTATTTAACGCTGATATATTCTTCATAAGTTTGAGTCAATACACCATTCCGTTTTTATGTACGTCAGTTTTTCTCTTGACCCCTTTCCATCTAATTGACTGGACCCTCTTTCTACAGTAATTCAATTTCATTTTTCCAGTCTTTTTATGTCTTCTTAGTCAATAATATTTGGGAATCTGGCTGCCTGCATTGATGTCCCCTTCCATTGAAATCATGCTGCTACACTTATGCACTTATCCTGAATGATCGAAAATCGTATGATTACTTTGATCAGCCATCTGAATCATTTTGTGAAGCACAAACTTGTTGAATAAATCTCTGTTTCATGTAGACCATTGCTGGAACCTTAAAATGAATTCATTAAGCCTGTTATTTAGTCGATGTATTTAGTGCTTATAGTGGAACTTATTAACTATATTGAACCATCTTGGTGTTCTCAACCCTTTTGGATTATCCAGGATATGCAGGAAGATGAGTATGCTATGATCGGAATAATTTTTCCCTTATCATTGAACAATTGAGTAAAATTTTGGTATCTCCAACTGACTAAAAATCTGTCATTTATCCATTTTCAGAAGAGTTTTGATGGATTTTAATGACTTCAGGCTGTATCATTTAATATCACTGACAAATATCTCTAGATACTATTTTATTTTTGTTTTTTTTCGTAGGTCTACAACCACTTTCGAGCCTTCGCTTAGAGATATTTAGAGTCTCTCATCATCATGATCAAATTTATCGGCACCCCACAAAGTGATATGATCATTATCACGCTTTGGGTGTGTGCGCCCACCCAGCTGTGATAAGTTCTGATTTCAAACCAGCACGTATCATAACTGAACAGGCTTAAAGTCTGTCGGAAGAATCACTCGAACTAAATCTCGTTGACGCCAACGAAACTTGAACCAGAGACCTTTGGCTGACGGGCATAGTGCTCTAAACACTACGCCACGTGGACTATACATTATAATAGCAATCAAATGTCGATGTATAAGTATCTTATGATCTACTGGTCTCTTTATCATGCAAAGAGGATTATCCACAGTCACTGATCAGTTGAGCCGCCTGCTAGGGTCAAGAGTGATCTGTTCAGCAGTTGAACAATGATCAACTTCACATCAATATGTTCTCTCTTTTGCACCTGTTAACCCAATTGCCTGGTGAACTCTAGGAAGTTTTCTCTTTTACAACTACTTACCGTGTCGATTGGCGGGCAAAACGGGGTGAAGGAAGAAACAGAGATGCAGGATAACCTTCTACTCAGCCTACGCCTTACCAATGACCGGTCATCATGCGTTATGACCGGTCATAATGCGTGATGATGGAAAACCCCTTGTTGAACTGTATATATATATCTTGCTGAATGTTTCCACAAAAGCAAAATTATACTTGGATTTGACCCGCTGACATTTCAGGCCAAAATAATCTTCTGATGCAGTGGACGAAATCACTTGGGGTTAGATAACAGCTAATGGACCTCACTTCGCCAATGCCTCATTAATGTCAAGGATAGATTAGATGAATTCTCTGCACATCAATTTGGACTTCTTGAACTCTTCTACATCCCTATTGGAGGCGAGAGACTAATACTTAAATACACCGAGCTCTTCATGCTTTCCATCTTGATGGATTTTTTCCAACATTGCCATGCAATACAACAATTTGCTTACCGATTGTGTGAAGGAATACTATGACCAATATTGTGCAAAATGCAGAGAAAAAAGCACACTTTAACTGGATATTTACAACTTTTTCACTCCAACTCAAACATCATTCATAAACATAAACTACTCTAGACTTTTTTATGAAATACCAGTACTTTGTAATGATTTAATCTTCCATGTGATGTAAAAAAATACAATAAACGCTATAAATATTTCTCGCAGTTTCATACGAGGTAACCGAAATACTCCTCAGGAGCTGCCACATCAGTCACCTCGGGGCAGCTCGACTGCGGGGTTCCAGATGACCACGAACCCATATATATATATATATGTTGCAGCATGGCGGTGCTGCAAGCTCTATCGAGCAGTAATTTCCACATTTACGCAGTGGTGGCGAACTTATAAGAAAATTTTGTTTGAGGATTGCTGGTTGTCCTAAGTGAAAGAACTACATTGTTCTTTCACCCGAGCATTTTAGCTATCAACATGAGCTATCAACATAATAGCATTATTCGCTCGATGGACTTCAGCTGGTTCCAGCATATAGGCTGGTTCCATTAAAAATCTCGCAGTTTCATACGAGGTGACCGAAATACTCCTCAGGAGCTGCCACATCAGTCACCTCGGGGCAGCTCGACTGCGGGGTTCCAGATGACCACGAACCCATATATATATATATATATATATGTTGCAGCATGGCAGTGCTGCAAGCTCTATCGAGCAGTAATTTCCACATTTACGCAGTGGTGGCGAACTTATAACAACATATATATATATATATATATATATATATATATATATATATATATATATATATATATATATATATATATATATATATATATATATATATATATATATATATGGGTTCGTGGTCATCTGGAACCCCGCAGTCGAGCTGCCCCGAGGTGACTGATGTGGCAGCTCCTGAGGAGTATTTCGGTCACCTCGTATGAAACTGCGAGATTTTTAATGGAACCAGCCTATATGCTGGAACCAGCTGAAGTCCATCGAGCGAATAATGCTATTATGTTGATAGCTAAAATGCTCGGGTGAAAGAACAATGTAGTTCTTTCACTTAGGACAACCAGCAATCCTCAAACAAAATTTTCTTATAAGTTCGCCACCACTGCGTAAATGTGGAAATTACTGCTCGATAGAGCTTGCAGCACTGCCATGCTGCAACATATATATATATATATATATGGGTTCGTGGTCATCTGGAACCCCGCAGTCGAGCTGCCCCGAGGTGACTGATGTGGCAGCTCCTGAGGAGTATTTCGGTCACCTCGTATGAAACTGCGAGATTTTTAATGGAACCAGCCTATATGCTGGAATCAGCTGAAGTCCATCGAGCGAATAATGCTATTATGTTGATAGCTAAAATGCTCGGGTGAAAGAACAATGTAGTTCTTTCACTTAGGACAACCAGCAATCCTCAAACAAAATTTTGCTATAAATATTGTTTTAATTCACTAAAAGCAATAATTCCTTAGGAAAGCGTACATCGAGGTATGGTAAACTACATACTACTGTTAAAGGTTTGGTAACCAGTATAATCTCTTTAGTCTATAAAATACTGAAGTTTATTGAGAAACAGATCCTCTTCTAAGTTGCACTGGACAAACTAGAACCTGAATGTTTATTAACTTAAATGCAGCATGCCATTTTTTCTATAATTACACTGCATATTATTCTACGGATTATTATGAGGTTTTCAAAATTCAGCGAAACAGTGTTCCTAAATCTTTCCACTCAAAAAACGTCAAGAAAACTAATATGTCAGAGGTCAATATACTTTCAACGTGGTAAGATCTATTACAATGGTCATCCCATACTTTCTGGAATACTCTTTTAACATCCTTCAATGACTCGTGACCATCCTTATCAAGAACACTCTATAACATATGCTACTTGTCTAGACATACATGGTACGATGAGATCGATATAAAAATAGCCTACCATAAGCCCATACGCTACTGCACATCGTTATCAATGCCAAAATATCTTACATAATTATTAGCCTAAATGATCTATAGTAGCAGTATGCTAACCCAAAATATATCCCATATGTTGAAAACTAATTAGATCTTCTTCAAATCTATAAAAAAAATCATGTTTGAATATGCCATTAAAAATGTAGTAAATACTACCTCGGTGGAACAAATTGGTTACACGCATATGTAATTAGGCAAATCGAGTGAAAGCTTGAGCTTTGTGGATGCATCAGTCACAGAGAGATGGCATTAAAACACATTACATTTTTGAACTTTGATTATTGACTATTTGAAATTGTCTTCATTATTTTAGTTGATAAGCAATTAAGTCAGCATGATTATGCTATAAAAGAATATTAAAAAAGCAAGAAACTTGTGAAGTTTTTCTCCATTCGCTGGCTTAAGGCATGCGCCGGAGGCACTTAGCCCGGGATAAGCGAATTAAGAATGCGTTCAACTGCATAATCAAGGCGTCAGCCTGAGTATTAGCGACTAAAGCAGTTACGCCCGGGGCCTGCAGATGAACTAATAATTGATTGATTTATCAATCTGACTGCATACTCAAGGCACCAGCCCTAGTATTAACGCCATCAGGGAATTACGCCCAGGGCTAGCAGTTAAAGTCTTAAAAGATTGGTTACCTAGAATTTCCTTTTCCCTCTGAATAACGTACAAATATAATTAAAGTAAATATAAATCATAGAAATTTTACAGCTCAATTAATGCTCCCACTTTATACGTATGCAAACATAAAACTCATTAATTGTCTCTGTAATAAACTAATTATTAGACGAATTCATTAGTAAAATATGTTATTAATAATATATGGATAACTGAACGTGTAATTGCATAAAGTAACAGGAAACGAAATAAACATTAAATCATTACATAAACGAACACCTTTTCACTGATCTAATTGACAAGTATAAAGTAGCAGGTAAGTGTTATACAGGGATATCCTTCTCTCCCCGGGAGCCTTGATGTGTATTTAGGATACATATCAAATCAAACTCCCAGTTCATGGCAGTAAACATAGGGTATGCTGGTATGAAGCACTATATATTATGCTGAAACTCTCGAAACTAGCTGAAGTAAATAATACAGACCCACAATAACAACACCCAATTTATAGCAAATATAAAAATTCATTAAATCAAGTGCAGGCATATAATGCCATCATATAGGATATTTTTATTTTTTCGTGCATTATGGGCTTAAACAAAAAATAATAACATAGTACCAACAATCTCCTAATGTCAATGATCTACTATCTATCATTTTTTTTCTATATTATTTATCCTTTCAGTATGTACCAAAAAATTATCAATGAAAATGAGTAAATATTCTTACTTATTATAATCACTCCGACAATTCCCATAAAAGAGTAGCATTGCAGAAGCCATAAACCGTTGTTGCGAGCGAACACATACAACATACTCGTGTATAGTTACGCTTCATCACTGAAGTAGTTGCGAGCGAGCAAACACTACCTATGTACTCGCACTGCGCCAATGAAATTAGTCAAAGAAGTACATACGCCCATAGCTATTGAAGCATGTCATCCAATGTGTAAGCGCAAAAGTAAATAAGTGAGCGGTAAAGTAAACTAAATAGATTTAACCCGCAACGCGCTCCATATGATATTCACATCGTGAACAATAAGCTTTGGGTGTGCTTCGAAGAGAGGTAAGCGGAAAGGAAAACCGAAAGTTCCGGCATATACGCTCTCTTGTTCAATGTCCCCAGGTTCGCTATTTCACCTCAAGAGATCGAGGGAAAGCCGAAAACTTAAGCGAAAAGCACTCTTTCGAAGCCAAAAGCTTAAGCAAAAAGCACTCTTTCGCTCAATTTCAGTTTCGCATATTCACCATCCGAACAAGCAAGAGGAAGCGGGGAGGGAAAACTTTTGTGGAACGAGAGCGCACGTGATCGGCTACTCAGCACCATTAAAGATAATTTATTTATTTATTCAGTCGCCAAACAAGGCCCATTTTAAATTAAAATACAAATCAAATTTAACTGAAGTAAAATACCAATACAATAATACAATCTTAATTATGTAGTCGATGAATTGAGGACTTTTAAAATTTTGGATTTAAAACAGGACTTGGAAGTGGTTGGGGAATACAGATCGCTAGACTTATTGAATGCCTTACAGCATCTGTTAACCGGCTCATTGTCTGCATAATTGGTGTGGTGTGTACTCCTGGTCAACATGGGAATGTATCTCGTGACTCTAATAGGATCGTGAAAGTGCATCTTGTCTGACAAAACAGTAACTTGAATATTGTACCTTATTACGTTGAAAGGTAGACATGCAGACAAAGCGACTCTACTGGAAGCGAATGATGTCAGGTTTAATGTTCGAAGTCGATCCTCATAAGATGGTAGGTTGTGAAAAGAAGTCGGGTCGCACAGAGATCTTAAGGCAAAGAGTAACAATTGTTTTTTTACAGACTCAAGCCTACGGCTATAGATGTCGTATATAGGGTCCCAGACTATGCAGCCGTATTCGAGAATAGGACGGCCTAGCGAGGCGAACAAGATTTTGTGGCCCAAATATTCATGAATTCTTTCACCCTCCGTTTAATTAAACCCAGCATCTTATAAGCTTTGCACAAAATTTTATCGTAGTGAAGGTTGAATCTGAGTTTGGCGTCTAATACTATGCCAAGGTCTACAACTTTATCAACTCTTCGCAGTTGTGTGTTGTTAATTTCATAGTTATATGTGTCGACATTCCTTTTTCTTAAAAAGCTTATCACGTAACATTTTTCCAGATTTAGTTCAGGATGGTTCATATCGCACTATTGGTGGAGGGCGATTAGTTTGGATTCAAGAAAATATACATCAGTTAAAGATTGTATACTGTGATATAGTTTGAGGTCGTCAGCATAAACAAGTTGGGTAGACAGACCTATGCTCATGTCAGAAGGGTTTTGTACTCAACTTACACAATGCAGTAACCAGTAATGAATAAAATCAAGAAACATGTCATGTTCGAGGATCATACTATTATTAGCGAAGTTAAAAGAATTTTGACTTCTGAGGTATTTGTTATAGTTATACCCACAAATATCTCCCTTGATAATTATTTCAGATTTTTTAAGATCACGGGTGTCCATTTTTCATGTATTTCCCCGCCCCCCATGTTCCCACAGAAGCAAAATATGTGAGTTTAAGAACTGTTTTGAAAAGCTCTCATAGAGAACTTTCAGTTGATACTCATATCAGCTACCTTTCATGAAATTTTTTTTTCAGGGGCCACTCCTCTGTACTGTAATCATCGATTCATGGCCTGTTTTTTAGAATCTTAGAATGGTTACAAAGCCCTTTTGCTAGGAGCTTTCTCCTGCCTTTCCGACTTGTTTCAATTGTATGTACTCATCTTCATGATACCTATCATTCCTGAAATTTTCATGCAAATCCTAGCAAAGCTGTAGTTTCTAAGTCGGTAAAAAGCGCATATGGCTCCATAGCCATATGTTTCCATAGTAATACAGGGCATATTGTTCCATAGTAATGCAGGAAAATTCAAATCGCTATAACTTCGTTAAATATTATTCGATCTTTATGAAACTTTCAGAAAAGATCAACCTTTTAAATAGTCATCTGTGTGCTAAATTTTATTGAATTTAAGGGTACCGTCTAGATTTTATTCAAGAAAACATAAAATCAATAAATCATACTATTACTAACAAAGTTGAGTGAATTTCGACTTCTCATGTATTTGTTGTTGTTGTACTCATTAAGGCCTACATCCATGATTTTTTTCAGATTTTTCGGATGGAAGGTGTCCAATCGCGAGGGGGGGGTACGCGAAAAGTTCGTACATTTCCCCTTCCCCTGCCCCCCTCGGTACTCATAAAGCAATTTTAAGACTTGTTTTGAAAAGATCTCATTGAGACCTTTCCAATGACACCCTACTCGACTACCAATGGTGAAATTTTTTTTTTGGGGGGTCACTTCCCTATATGGGGAGACCCCCCTTAAACCCCTTTGAAAATTTTTTTCACCATTGAACTTTCAAGAGGTCACCACTTCTGACCTTTTCACAAAGTTGCGTGACTGTAGCTTCTATAGTTTCGGAGAAAAAGTGCTGTGACATACAGACGGACGGACGGACGGACGGACGGACGGACGGACGGACGGACGGACGGACGGACGGACGGACGGACGGACAGACGGACAGACGGACACAGGTCGTGATTGCAATAGGGTTTTGTATTTCAGTACAAAACCCTAAAAAGGTGCGAAATATCAGAAAGCGCTTCCGAAAGATCTGAGATGAAAATATTGAAGAGAAGTGGACCGAGATGACTACCCTGAGGGACCCCAGAGGCGACATTAATCTCACGCGACAACTGCCCTTGAAACTTGACAAATTGTGTGCGGCCTTTCAAATAAGACTGAGTCCAGCTTAGTATTGAACCTCATATGCCGAAGCTGCGGAGTTTCTTCAACAAAATTCCATGGTTCACTCTATCAAATGCTTTGCTAAAATCTGTATATATGGCATCAATCTGATTTCCTTGCTCCATTCTACAAAGATTATCTGACGTCAAAGTGATTAGATTAGTGGTAGTAGATCTGTTTTTACGGAGACCATGTTGCTCTTCATTAAGAATTGGTTCGATAATGGGAGAAATTTTCTGCAAATAATTTTTTCAAACAGTTTTGGCATAGCAGATAAGATAGGAATGCCCCTGTAGTTCACCACAAGCCATTTTTTACCTTTTTTATGTATTGGTGTTATAAAGGATGGCTTCCAAATTATAGGAAAGATACCACTAGATAGGGATTTATTGAAAATAATCAAGTGGGGTCTAGTCGGTTCACTTTTGCAGAGGGCCAAAAAACAGGATGGAATCAGATCTAGGCCAGGTCCTTTATTTAAATCGAGATCCTCGATAGCTTGGAGAGTTTCATCTTCTGAAATCGACATGTTCTCTATAAGGGTTCCAGACGATTGTTCCGGAAGCTCTAGGTTTAGTGGAGTAGCAGAGTTCGAGTAAACATGCTGAAAGTAGTCTGCAAAATACTTGCAGATCTGTTCTACACAAGATAACGTCGAGTCTTTGTAAGTCATAATCGAAGGATAGCCATGAGTTTTACGCTTAACGTTTACGAAGTCAAAAAACTTTTTTGGATTGGAAATAATTTCCTCCATTTCAACGTTAACGTACGATTGATATGCCTCTTGGGATTTCAGTTTAAATTCAAGAGCTATCTCGTTATACTTACTCTTGATCTCATCGCTGGCATCATTATTGCGTTTAAGGAGCTTGTAAAGTTTGTTTCTCTCGTTGCGTAAATGCCGGAGATCTCTTCCTAGCCATGGCTCTGAAGTCTTGTCTTTTTTTTATTTTAGGTATGAATGATTCAACGGCGTCAAAGATGATGCTAAAACAGGTGGATAATGCTGTATCCAAGTCTTACGTTGACAAAGTGTCATCCCTATTTACTCAGGATAAAAGACAATTGATTTGATCGTAATTGCCATTTCGAAAGTCATATACAATAGTGAAATTGTACGATATAGAATTAGAAGTATCAGAAGTGGATAATTCAACGGTAAAAGCGGAGTGATGAACTGAATTAGAAAACAGATGCTCGTTGTCATCAGTTGAACTGACCACTACTTCGTCGTAAGAGTTAGAGAAAATAAGATCTAGCCATCTGCCATTTTGGTTGGGTATAGGAGCTACTTGCTGCAAATGGTTCCTGTAAAAGGTGCTCATGAGATTGAAACCATTACTATTTAGGAGATTGTTAGGAAGTAGGAGGCCATCTTGTTCATCGACAACAAACTTTAAGTTTGGACGATTAAAGTCACCAGTAATTATAATCTTATCTTCTTCATTTGTAATTGCACCAATTTCAGCAACAATTTAACAAACATCGTCGTAGACGGTATCGCTAGAATTTAGGGGGACATGAAAAGCGCCAATATATAAATAAGATCTTCTCAACTTTATTTTAACCACTTTATGCTGGAATAATTTGAATTGCGTGGAATTTACTAGCTCACTCATAAGGGAGTTGTGTCATGCAATTAAACACCACCTTCTCGTGATTGTCCTGTGCTGTGACGATCTCTATCGTCTCTGTATATATTCCATTCACTATCAAGGATATCTTCGTTAATGTGAGAATCATTCAACCATGTTTCGGAAAGTGTTAGGATATTAAAATGGCACGACTTTGCGTCAAGAAAAAGTTTGTTTAACTTACTACGAATACCATCACAGTTATGGAAAATAATTTTAAAATCTTCTGCTTATTGGGGACGAAAAAGTTTAAGGTGCTGTTCCCTTGCCCTTTGCAATGACGAGATATGATTTGAACTAACATGTGATGCGAAGGTTTCGAGATCTGTTTTGCCTGGTTAACGGTGATACCTAGTTCTTCATGATAGGAAAAATCAGAAGCCGGAGAGCGTCCAGATCAATTGGAAGGCCTTCTCTCTGAATCACGATTTTTAAACTTGTTTTCGTTTTCCCATCTATGCAAGTGGTTTCTGATGCCTTGTGCATATATTACAGGTAGAGCCGAACCGATTCGTAAATTTTATTATCTCTAAGTCGAGCTATTAAATATCTTTTTTCGAGGTCAGCATCCGAAACTAAAAGGTCTAAAAAGGATTGGTTGTTATTAGTAAGAGCAAGTGATATGGGCGGTAAAATTGATCCGGATGAATTTGGAATTAAATCTTCTCCATGCACGATTTTATTATAAGTGCCCTGTATAGTAGAAGATTTATAGTTTAAAGAGGAAGCTGCTTCTGGGTTTTGTGTAGTAGACGCCTTTGCGTCTATGATTGTTTCCAGTTAACCAGCACTAAAGCTAATAGAGTGAAGTTTGGGGCCGAAAACCGAAGTGCTACAGTTATCCGAAGCGTTGAAGGCTTTCAAGCATTCAGAAGGAGAAAATAGAGATTGAAGTTCAGGATTCATGTTGGAAGTTGCTAATGGACCATTAGTAAGGGTAATGGGCTTACATACATAATTAGCGCTACTTATTTTTTACTGTCCTTGGATCCAAGGCTCGCGATTTGATCAATCCATTTCTTAAAAACCATGCCGTACCAGGAACAACTACCATTCTTCTTCTTGAAACTCGTGAAAAGCCAGGCATATCGCGTTAGAATCAAAACTTTGAAGCCACGTCTTTGCTGATTGCGGGTAGGTAGCTGCTCAACTCTACATCCACTGATTAGAAGGTCATTTTCAATTATTTTCGAATTATGCCCTCATTACAAATCCTTCTACTTCCTTTTACATAGAAAGTGCAGAAGTTTTCCTTTTGGTTTGGATCCGCAAGTCTTTTGATGCGATTATCCCACTCTTCTGTTGACCAGAAGGTTCCAAGTCTGTAGATGAACTTAGGGCTTTTTTGACTTGGTGATAGTGGACTAATGGGCTGTGTATCAGTTAAACAGGGAACATGCGGCGCGTTGATTTCGGGAAATATTGCGGTTTTTTGAGTTACCGAAAAGCCTTGCACTGTTTCTTCTAAAGAGGCGAATCGTTTATCTAGAACTTCGATTTTCGCTAATACCTCAGAGAGGAGTGTGCTACTTTGTTGTTGCGCTGGTATCTTCATCAATAGATTTTCCAGTAACTCTTTCATGCTGTCTTTGTTCAAGTCTCCAGTGCTCGGAAGATGAAGATTGGAAATTAGGTTTCATGTTGAAAGCTCACGAAAGAATGGTATTTAAAGTTCTTGGGCAAAGCATGCCAGGCAGTCTTGTACCATCCAGTAGGGGGCGTGCTGCTACCCAATTATCATTTACAAGGTTAAAATATTCGTGATGAAAGTTTAGACGGGGTATTGTATAGAGTCCAGGAAAATGGTTAGGGGTGAGGTGTTGGCTTGAGCCGCGATCCTCAATCAGCCTTTTGGCGTTCTACGCCATGTGGCCACTCCGAAACATTAGCACATCAATAACTGATTCCCTCTAAAGGCTGGCGCTCACCTGTGAAGCATGACAAGTCAAGTGAAAAGCGCTTCACTTAATATTTATAGAAGTTTAAAATAATTAAATAATCGAAAATGTAATTTACAAATTCAGTTGTAATATAAATGCTTTAAATGGCGCACAATAAAATAAAAGCAATTCTTAAAAGTTTCTTCTTCTTCTTGCCTTGGTTGATGATGTATAAAGGATACACATCAAATCGAGCCCCCAGTTCATACCAATATACATAGGGTATACTGGTTGTATAACGAAATTGGTGCAGCCAGTAGGCTATCGGTTTTGCCGCGACCACTATGTAGCACATTGTGAAGCAAATTTAAATGTGCTGAATTTAAATGTGCTGATTTTCCCAGCCGGTATCCGAAACCGTTTAACTCCTGTATGACACCATTGCTACTCATACTGTGCTTCAACCTAGATCAGCCTTTCTAAAAAAAAATAATAACTAATAATTTTAATTATTTAAATAACAAAAATATAACATTAATATCTAAATAGAATATTGATACAACTCATACTGTCCATCAAACTCGACCAATCTTCTTAAAAAAAATCAAATAATTATTTTGATCATTTAAATAATATAAAGAAAGTATGAATATCCAAATATAATATTATTGATCAAACTGAATCAGTCTTCCTTTAAAATAAACTCAAATAGTTATATTGATCATTCTAATAACCAAAATATAATATCAGTTTAACGCTACCCATACTGATCATCTACCTATATCAGCCTTTAAACGAAACCAATAATTATATTGATCATTTTAATAACTAAAATACAATATCAACATTCATATATAGTATTATTTCTATTCATAATGTCCATCAAATAAAATCAGTCCCAAAATCATTCATATATCTTAAATCTCATCTTTCTTATGTGTAGGTCATTCAAAGTAACTCATAACTCATTCAAACCCAAAGTACAATTTATAGGAGATATACAGTTTCAATCAACTAACATACAAAACACAAAATATTACAAGTAAATATTAAACACAAATAAGCAAAACGAAAACTTAATAACGAGCAAACAAACGCGTGCCCATCGTTATCGAAATATGATACCATTTATCACTCCAACTACTTAAACAATAATAATAGCTATCTTTCGAACTGAAGGAGCATTCAAATTGCCTAAGATGCAATTAAAAGAGCAAACAAAACAAACATTTTACTTCAAATTAAATAGATAGACATCTGGGCAATAATTTTTAAATACAATAACATTGAAGAGCAAACGAAATAAATTAACTGCGCTAATCAATCATTAAAAAATAATTTATAGGAGAACGGCAATTTACCAACGCAAATAAACATGAAACTTAGTTAATCTCAAGTTACACTGAAACAATTTAAGTATATAAACTATGAAACAACAGAATTTTAGTTATTAGAACAATATAACAATGCAAACGATTTTACTCCGAAACCAAGTATCTCTTTCAAGTTCCACTACAATTTACTTTCATATCACCAAATTTACATTCATCACGAAATGTGCGATTTCACAATGTTAGCAGTAAGGAAACGGAAAAAGTGGCAGTCAAGTCGATAAACCCTGGCAAAACTCCAAACCAAAACCAATAGCAGACACGCTTTTCCTATGCCTAAATTGCACAATCACTGGAATGACCAGTAGATTTAACAACAGCCTCTGAGATGTTGACACAAGCTGTCGGCGGACACGCTATTTTTAATTATAAGCCCCTAAAGATTTGTTTCTCAGCCTCTGAGCTTCACGACCTCAACTTTGGGCAGACACGCGGCATTTAGTATTAAGTCATATGCAAAACAGACATCGATTTACTATTCAGTCATAGCATCTGAGCTGTTGATCCAAAACGCTTTGCAGATATGTTATTAACCAAGTATCCTTTAAACAAGCCACTACATTTCCTTGCACAATAAAAACATTATAACTGCTAACTACAAAAAAAGGTCACCAATAAAACTCCTGTAGGAAACGCAAGACAATTCAAACCCCAGCCATTTCCCACCCTTTTTTTCACAAAGATTTCAAATTACATTTTGGAATGCTATAATATGTACTTTAAGATTCTTTAAACAATCGTTTTTTTGAGATCGAGATTAAAAAATTTTATAAACGGGTTATGAAGAGACTTCGCACGGCACTGTACTGTCTTCCAGCAAGGTCTAGGACAGCATTATGCCAAACTAAGCAGACACGCACTAGGGAAAAATTAGACGGAACACATATAGGGTCTTGAATGAAGGCCAAAACTGTATGTTCCCAAGCCCATCATATAGTGATATTGTCGCTTCGATCATCTTTTACGATAATCTTTCTCGCATGATATCTTCATAGCAGTATTTCTGTTTAACAGTTCACTAAAATCAATAAAAATAGATACCAGAACTTTTAAGCTTAGAATCTCTCCTTTTAATTTCAATTTAATAAAACAGATCATCATCATTCACGACTCATACAATATTTTTATACTTAACAAAAAACCTTCGTAATGAAAAGTAGATTCCTATTTATAAATAACCCACTACTATTTACACATACTGCTGAATACATTTCTAATAACCCTCCCTGTATGTAATAGACAACTTAGCCAATTAAACGACAATTAAATGCATATACCTTAAAAGCTCTTCCTCCTACACAATCCCACAGCATAGATAGATTAAAAGCCCTGCCCACTACGAAACGCATTAAACCGACATAAATAGAAACAAATGCTCTTCAAGGCAATTACCAGCCAACCACGAATTAGTACATCCATATCATACACTTCACATACTTCCTGGCAATCAGCGCATGTAAAAGCTGGGCAATTCAATACCCTGCTGGGGAAGAGCTTTTTAGGACAAAATTTTGCGCCTGAGATTAGCAGATGAACATTGGTGAAATTCAAGCGCGGCAAATACCTGCGAGTTGAATAGCATGGGTGAAGGTATATGATAGGATAGCTCCTATCGTATTTAGCGAAGATGATAACCCATCAGCTGTACTTGTGATATTGACATTGACAGCATTAAGTGTCAAAATGTCAAAATGTATTTTAAATTCTTAGAAATAGTTTAATTTACTGGTGCGGCGTATTATAAGGGAGGCGCAGAGCAATTTTGATAGCCAGGTAAGTGTAAGCAATCATATTTGCTCTGGACATTTGTGCGAAATGTCTGTGGTTTTCGAGGAAACAAAGCTTAAAAATTCTAATTTTTCCTCAAGGAAACTTCGGTTGTCGATTGTTTTATCGAATAATTACCGCTGGACCAATTGGGCTGAAATTTTATATGCCGTAGCACTCACTTGCCGTAGCACTTTTTGATTACATAACCGATGAGGTGAGGAAAAATTAGATTTAAGTATTTTTTCAATTGCATTTAATGTATTTTAGTTTTGACATAACAGCTGAAAAGCGCCACGTTCTTTCGTCAGTTTACAGCTACCAAATTTATTTCCTTGAGAAGGGTGTCCTTCTAAAGGAAGGAAGGGTGTCCTACAAAAAACAAAACAGGTGCCCTTCTACAAAATACGATTAGAAGGGTGCTCTCTAAACAAGAAGTTTACATCGAATGTCTCCTCACCTTAACATATTCATACTAACAGAAGCCCGATGGCGCTGAAATAGTTTGTGGCAAATACGAGTATATCAAGATGAGGAGACATTCAATGTTAACTATTCTTCTTTAGGAGGGCATCTGTCTATTTTTTAGAAGGACACCCTTCTTTCCTCTAGGAGACTTTTCCAAAAGAAATAAATTTGGTAGCTGCAAACCGACGAATGAATGTGGTGCTTCTTATCTGTCATGTCAAAACTAAAATACGTTAAATTTAATTGAAAAACATACTTAAATCCAATTTTTCCTCACCTCTTCGACTTTTCAATCAAAAAGTGCTCCGGAATATAAAATTTCAACCCAATCTGTCCAGCGGTAAACATTTGATAAAACAGTGCTTCAACAGAAAATTCCATACACAAGTAGTTTTTTTGTTTTTTAAATGCCTCCATTTCCTACGACTCTCTCCATCACACTTTTTCGCCGCACAACGCTCGTGCGATCTGCACTTCACATTTCGTCGCTTCTTCTAGTGTAACACCCAGACAATGTTTAGAACATCGGTATAAGGGTGCACACAAAAATATGTGAAGTGATTCTATTATTCTTTCCTTGTCCAATTCGTGATCAGCTCTCAGAGATAAACAAGTTGAGTAAGCAGGAGAGTGCTCCTACCAGCAGGTCTTTGTAACCATCCTAAGGTTAGAAACAAGTTTTCTAATGGCGTGAATCGATAACTTGAATTATTCATCCAATACTTGGATATGAAATCGTTCAAAGTTATACAAAAGATGCACAGTTTCTTTCATAAGCTTTCTGAATGCGCGGCTGATTGAACATGTTCAAGTTAAACACTATTCCATAAATTTTCATGAAAATTGAAAGAAAATAAAAGTGCCTAAGTCAATTTTAAATATATATAGGGTTTTCCAATAAGAGGTGTTATTTTGAATAGATCTTGTGATTTAACACCTTGCGACTTCTTCCTTTGGAGCCACGTGATAGAGGAAGCCTACGCCGATAGCCCAGCGTCGATTCAAGATCTCAAGGATGAGGCTATCGAGGACATAGGGCAGCCGCTTTGCGATTTGGTTATGGAAAATTTCATGAAGAGGATATGGTCCTGTAAGCGTGTCGTAGTGGTTATTTGCCTGATGTTAATTTTTTCTATTAACGGCATATCTTCTTTACAATAAAATAAAGATCCGATCATTTATATTAAAAAATGGCATTTTTCTTTTAATATTAAAATAACACCTCTTATTGGAAAACCCTATATCAACCATAAACACGTGTTATTGTCGTTGTAATTCCATAGAATTGAAATGGCTATAACTCACTTGATTATGAGATTCGATCTCAATTAAATGTCAGTCTATATAATTGCAAAATTTCAAGAAGTTTAAAGGTACCGTTTTGGTTTTATGGGCAAAAATGTAAAATCTACAAATCATACTATTATTAACAAAGTTGAACGAATTTGGATTTCTAAGGTATTTGTTGCCCTTGTACTCAGAAAGACCTACGTTTGTGATAATTTTCAGATTTTTCGGCTGAAAGGTGTCCAATCGCGAGGGGGGGGACACAAATTTTGCCTACATTTTGCCTTCCCCTGGACCCCTGATTCATAAAATGATTTTTTTATTTCAGATTATAAGAGTTCTAATCAAGACCTTTCATTTGATACCCCACTCGAATACCTCTGATTAAAAAAAATTTTTAAGGGCCAATTCGTCATTAGGGGAGACCCCCCTTAAAAATTTTTTAAATTTTTGTTAAGTCCTTAACTTTTGAGAGATCATCACTTCTGACCTTTTCACAAAGTTTGAGCATTCTAGCTTCTATAGTTTCTGGGGAAATCAGCTGTGACGCACGGACAGACGGACGGACAGACGAACGGACAGACGGACAGACAGGTCGCGAAACTAGTAGGTCTTTGTAAAAAAAATTTTTACAAAGACCTAAAAATTACAAATTCGACGCAGTAAAAAAATACTCTGAGTTATAAAATAGCTGTCTCTTCAAGCATCTCGACAATAGGGTTTCAAAAATGCCCTAAGATGCTATGTTGAACTTTACTGAACTGAATTTGAAACGTTATTAATTACATATTCTTTAAGCCTTTTCTTAAAGACTATAAGTCAGTTTGCTTCCTTAACTGAATCAGGAAGATTGTTGTATATTCGCAGCGCACCATTTGCAGCATCGTTCTTCAGACGGTCCGTTCTTGCAAAAGGTATTACTTTTGCGATACTTTAATAAATTGAAATTGTGATGACGATTTTGATAGTAAACATTTGAAGATAAACTTGGCTTTCTCCATTTCAATGATTTGAGGAAAGGTTAATGCTTTCACTGATTGGTACACTAATCTGGTTTGATGGAGCATCGGAAGATTTAGAATGTTTTCATACGCTTTGGTGAGCATTCTACAGATGATATTAAGGTGCTGCTTTGATGACTGGCTCCAAATTACTACTCCATAATGTAGTTTTAACAGTACGAATGCATTTAGGATCATCTGCTTGCTGTTTTTTGGAAAACCTTCATATCTTCTAAGTAGTCCGACAATAGGAGCTAATTGTCTCCTTAGGTTATTAATGTGTGATAACCATGTTAGTCTATGGTCAATGATAAGTCCAAGATACTTGATCTCCGTTAACCTTTCTAGTTTTTCGTCATTAATTTTTATGTCAATGTCACCTTTATTATTTTGCTTGAAAATGACGAATTTTGTTTTTGAAGTATTCAGTGCTAGTTTACTATCAAACAGATCCTCATTAATGGTGTTTTCGAGGTAATCTCTTTCGTGTCCCGAGGAAAGTAGTATTGTCTCATATGTGTATAGTGCATAGTGTCCTTTAAGTCCACATGTATTCAAATTATTAATGTATAACAAGAATAAGGTTGGGCCAAGTATCAAGCCTTGTGGAACGCCCGATTTCATAGGAGCAGCATCGCTCAAAACTTTATTGACTGCTGTTCTCTGCGATCTGCCTTTCAAGTAATTTCTAAATAGCTGATTTGCATTGCCTTGAATACCATATAATTCAATTTTACGAAGTAGAAGAAGTAGTTCACCCTCAAATCATACTCGTACCAAGATCCGAACAAAGTATCCATCACTGACTTTTTCGGCTCGATTCGGCCCTCGAGCTAATACCGAAAAAATCAATACTACCCCAGCGAAGTGTAAATAAAAAATTGTAAGTTAACTCCGTAAGATTGTTTCATGTTGAGGATTTGCATCATAAGCATCCGCCAGTTGCCGTTGCAGATTATAAATTTGTGGTGCGCTATAGATACGTTTATATGAGCGAGATGAGTGAGCCCAGAAAAAACTAACAGCACGAAAAAATAATTGTGCCGCAAAACATTTTCCACAACACTTTTCGGCGACGCTGTCTCAACTCCTCCAAAGCTGTTTTTGCTCGCCCACGCTGTCTTAGCTCGTCCTCCCTAAACACTCCAAGAATGATCCACCACGTTTACTCGTTCCAATGTCGCAACACCTACACGCCACAAGAAGATTACGCCAAAACAGTAGTGAGGCACTCTGGGTGTGTCCGGTTGCAAATGATTATGTAAAGGATAAAAAGTTGTGTATAGATAAATGCTGGGAAAACTCAGGAATTAATGTGACAAATTTGAAAATCTAGGATGTATATAATTTTTTATTTTTCATATTAGATTTTTGAATTTGTCACAGTAACTCCTGAATTTTTCACACATTTATATATATATATATATATATATATATATATATATATATATATATATATATATATATATATATATATATATATATATATATATATATATATATATATATACAACTTTTTAATCCTTACATAGTCATTTGCGAAAAGAAACTAAACTTCCGACCGGACACTCCCAGAGTGGCTCACTGTGATTATATGGGCAGTACTTATATAATTCTATAAATTTGTTATCTTCGTTTTACGTAGGATAATTTTTAGCATGTTATAACCAATTAAGTCGACACCAGGAGTAGTGGGCTTCCTTTGCGCCTTGAAAATTGGTTGTACCTCTTTGGCTTTGTATAGGATTCTTGGAGTTATTGGCTGTTACAGCTTCCTTGGTAATATTGGTGTTAGAATGTTGCTTGTTCCAGATATCCTGAAGATATATAGAGGTCCAGCAGCATTTAATATTACCTCCTTCGCGGTCACTAAGCATAATTTTTAAGGTCTTTGCAAAAAAAATTTTTCATGAAGACATATTAGTTTCTGTGCCTCCGTCCGTCCGTCTGTCCGTGCGCCACAGGAGTTTCCTCTGAAACTATAGATGCTAGAAAGCTCAAACTTTGTGGAAAGGTCAAAAGTGGTGGTCTCTCAAAAGTTAGGTCTTACCAAGCATTTCAAAACTTTTAAAGGGGGGTCACCCCTTATAAGAAAGTGGCCCTTAAATTTTTTTTAATTAAGTAGTAGTAGTCGAGTAGAGTATCAAATAAAAGGTCTTGATTGAAACTTTTAGAATCTGAATTTATAAAGCTATTTTGAGCATCAGGGGTCCAGATGGAGGCATAATATACCAACATTTTCTATCTCCCCCTCGCGGTTGGTCATCTTTGAGCCAACAATCTGAAAAAATCAAGAAGATAGGTCTTTATGAATACAAGGGCAATGAATACCTCAGAAATCGAAATTCACTCAACTTTGTTATAATAGTATGATTTGTAGAAGTCACATTTTTGCCCATAAACTCAAAACGGTATCTTCAAATTTCTTAGAATTCAGCAATTATATAGATTGAAATAAGATCCTTTATGGAAATCCAATCATAACCAAGTGAGTTATAGTCATTTCAATCGTTTGGTATTACAACAACAACAACACGTGTTCATGGGTGATACATACTCTAGGGTGGTTACAAAGACCTTCTGGTAGGCCCACTCTCCTACTTATTAAATTTGTTTCCACTCATGTTTTGCTTCATTCTTTCCCAGACCTTCATTAATTCTTTCGACCACCAGTACTTGTTGTTGTATTTAACTCTCTTGTGTGTGGTATTATTGTTGATCATTTGGCTCAAGTCATTGATGATCTCCCTGAAATTTCTGTTGAAAGAACTAGTCGCGATATCATTACTCATATTGTCCTTGTATCGACACAGCCGCCAAGTATTCGAGTCCGTTTTTATTGTGATCTTTATTGGACAATGACTGATTTTCACAGATCATAATATCCGGAGAGGACAAAATACATTTGCCGTTAACTGTAATTCTTCTAAAAGTATAGATTTTCAACCCATTAGAGAAGAATTTCGCCTTTGATATTGAGAGATTGTTACCCCAATATGTGTGTCTCACATTAACATCACATCCGATGACAATGCGTCTGGTGTGTTTGGTTTTATCTCGAATCAATGACACGTTACCATACGTTATAGGTGAAATGGCCATCGCTTCCATCGCTCCGTAATAAAGTGATGAAACCAAGAACTACTTGTGAAAGGAATTCTTTGAGGAAAAATTAAATTTTTAAGTTTCATTTTCTAGAAAGCCAAGGACATTTCGCGCAAGCTTGCGATACAAACACGATTGCTTACACTGATCTGGATTGAATGCCATCAAAATTGGGCCTTGTCTCCCATATCGTACTCATAATGTGAAGCAGATATTCTGCACGTTTCCGTGCGATGTTACATCAATTTTGACTTATTCAAAGATGCCAGTTCGTGCGATATTCACGCTAGGCATATCACCATGATGATCAACTTGTTCGTCATATTCATGGTGAACGTTCGCAAAATGATTGAAAAATGGCCCTTTTCAGGGCTGAAAAACTATTTCCAAAGAGTAAATTCACTCAAGGTGTGTGATGGTTGGTTTGTTCAGAGATGCCCATTTGTGAAGCGTATCAGCATCATGGCCAAGGATTTTATGTACTTTTCCATAGTTTGGATGTGATGGTTCCTCAATTTGGTTTGTTCGTTACATTCGTGGTAAGCGATATATCATAAAATAATTTGCAAAGATTAAATTTAATGATCTTACAGGAAATATTTAGGCAATCTAAAAAGGATAGTATTCAACGGATTCACTGATCCATGGACAACTGTTTATGTACTATTCATATTAAGTGTGTCACCATCGTGGCCAAGGATATCAACTTACTCGTTGCATTTGTTGTGAACGTCCCTGAATTTTTAATTCTTACTTCAACCAGCATAAAATTATATACTAACTACAAATTGTAGTTCCTACACACGAATAAGAATATATGTGCGCAGGAAACCAGTGTTTTATAAACTTAAATTTGCTTTAAACTAGAGAATATAATATTGAAAGTAAAGTAACATATAAAGTGAAATTTTAAAGCAGAGATATTATAAAGAAAATTTAGAGATAATAGTACCTAAAACCAAAAACGAGGGAAAATATTAGCCAGCGTTCTTAAGAATTTCAATTTCTAATTTTTGTAACAGTAGTAATAATACAAAACATTTTTATTGCTTTAGTTTCATCTTAAGATATTTATTCATTTCAATTGGTACTTTATAATTATTAGAAAATTGATTGAAAAATTTTATAAAACTTTTATATATGCTGTTTCTTGTTGACATTTCATATTGATTTGTAAATTTACAGTAAAATAGTAAACACGCTAAATACATAATTCGTCAGTATTATGTGGATCGTTTTTAAGAGCAGATTGTTTTTTGTTTATAATTGGTAAAACCGCTGCAGTAGATTTAGATTTTTTGGATATGCTCCACCCTAAGCAGTTATTTCAGATTGTAGTCCATTTGAAAGTTAAAAATTTTAAGAAGCAACCCCTCAGGCCATAATAATATAATTTTTGCAATTATATTTCATGATTTATAGTATCAAAAGCTTTAGCGAGATTATGAAAAGTAACAATAATTGAGTTAGTTTTATCGAAAAATTTGTTTATTGCATTACTTATATAAGCACAAGCGTCTTTTGTTTCTAGTCTTTTAATGAATTCGAACCGCTTATTGGACAATATTTTATGTTTCTTCAAAAAATTCTGTCATAAATATTGTAATCCTTTCAAAGATTTTTGCCACATTTGAATATAAGAATATAGGTCTATAATTTATTGACTTGCTTATATCATTAGTCTTGAAAATTGGAGCAACTACAGTTTTTTAAAGATATGTGACCATATCAACAGTTCAATGCACACATTGATAATTTGTGCTAAAAGTTCAGATATGTAATTGGAAATAGCTTTCAGGACTCTCGAATGAATATTGCCTAATTGTTTCCTTAGCTGTTGGATCTAGAAAAATGCTATTTTGAGTTATATGTGGCATTTCCAAATTATTCCTGCTAGATGTAATTATTTTGTTACTTAAATTTACTCATATTCCACAGAAATATATATTCTTATATTCAGCAATATTGTCAGGCTTATCTGTAGTTCTTTATGATCACAAGGCCGACCAATATTTGAAAATGGAAATCCGATCAACTTTTTCAATAATTTTACATTTAATGAATTTTACTTTTATACCCATAAAATCAAAAGGAAGTCCTTAAATTAGTCAAAAACATGTATCTAAGTTTCATAGTAACATATGTATGTGTCCTGAAAATTTCTCAATAATCGTGCTATAAACAACTAAGTTACAGCTGATTGAAAATTTAACAATTACATGCAATACATGATTTTGTTCAGATACACATTTGCAAACGACCTACACCCTACAGATATGTAGGAATTTCGATAAATATTTTATAAATGGTTTATAAAATTGATATGTTACTATACTCCTGAAACAATGGAATCAGCAAACTGGAAACAAAATGGAATTCAAATGCATATTAACCATATTTAGTTTTTTGAACTCAATTTATGCTATCTATATATGGCGCGTTTTGATATTTATAAGAACTTGTTTAATTTACTAATTAGTTATGAACACTCTCCATCTACTCCGACTTGTTTTCTATTAAATCTCTTCCATATTTGATCTTAGCGGTAGCTATAAGTTTATTTAAAAATTTTACATGTTTTTTATATTAAGCCTTCAAGGTTTCATAATCAGGATCCAATCGCGAAATTTAATATAATTGCGAGAATTCATAATACCTTTAGTTATCCACGATTTTCTGGGAAGGTACTTAGATTTGTTTATTCGATCAGCATTACTAAATCGATATTTTAGAACGTTGAAGGCTATTAAACATTGAAGGCTAAATTAGGCTCGTTAAGTAAAATTTGATTCCATTTTGGTTTGCAAGCAGAAATCTTTATTTTTTTATAATAGATTTTATAAAAGGCACTACTTCATTTCTTACTAATGTTCTGTTTAATAGTAATATGGAGGGGATAATGTTCAAGAAAAACTATACTAAGCCTTAGAGATTGAATATTGATAGAATTTGGTTTAATGAACATATTAGCAACACAAGAACCTCCTACTTAATTGTCGGAAGGCCTTGTTACCTCTTGAAAAAAAGTAGCGTATCCTCTTTCCAAAAGATTACTCAAACGTTCTTGGGTTATCATATAAAGATCTAATAAATCAATACAATAAAGTCATTTTTGGAATTAGGATAGTATTCCAAATTCTAAGTCTCAGAACATACAATACAATAATAACCGGTTTATTATTAAGCCTTTGTATAAAGATTCATAGTTGATCATGATTTGAATTTAAACTTTTGATACTAATATAAAATATTAAATTATTATTAGGTATAGTCAATTATTTTGTTTAATTCATATCTGCAGGCCAATTCTCTTTTTTCTTCAAAAGCCGTCGGGCCTTGCCTTTTTAGGTGAGCAGATGCGCTTCGACACCTTCAAGATATAGAAGATGACTCAAAGGAGTCGAAATGCATCTGCTCAGTTTAAAAGGCAAGGCCCGACGGCTTTTGAAGAAGAAAAAAAAATTATTATTATTATATTATTGATACAAAAAATGTTGGATTAATACAAAAAGGGTCCTATTCAAGATTACAAAATTTTATTCAAGGAGTGAAATTGATGATTTTTTGGTGAATACAAAGTGGGGAAATTTACGGTGGATATTCAACGTATTTGCAAATCCATAGTTCGGAAGTGTTGACTCTTCAAGAAACTAGTGAAGCTTATTTGGTTGGTTTGTTCGAAGATACCAAGCTCGTGCGCTATTCATGCTAAGCTTGTTACCATAATGGCCAGAAGATCAATTCCCTCGTTACATTCATGGTCAATGTGCCTAAATTGATTCAAAAAATATTGAATTCATTAGAAATTGTCCTTTTCAGGACTAGAAAATTGCATTTAAAGAGATTTATTCGAGAACACAAATTCATGCACTATTCATGCTAAACTTATCACCACCATGCCGAAGCATATTCAACGATTTTGTTTATTTGATAACCGCAGGCAATTTTTTTTTCTTCAAAAGCGGTCGGGCCTTGCTTTGTTGTATGTGCTCACATAACAAAGCAGGGCCCGACGGCTTTTCAAGAAAAAAAATTAAATAAAGTTTATAGTTCCAAAGTCAGTAGTGTGTTGGCGCTTGAAGAAGCAAGTGAAGCTCATTTAGTTTGTTTGAGCTTAGGAAAAATATTTTACAGGTAGGTTAAAGAATCTTGCAAGGCATAAAAAATATAGCAGCATAATGATTCTTCTTCATTCATGGATCAGTCAAATGGATGAAATTGCAGAAACTACTGGCGATTCAGCCAACCAATGAGGACCCATTGAATTAAACAGGTACAGAAGGAATCAATACAATCACAAGAAATGACATCGCTTGTTGCAGGAATTGAAAAGAATCTTTCAACAAAATATTTTCAGAAGCCTATGCAAATTTAGAAGATGCAATGAAATATTTTGAACCAGTGATATAAATTTGGACAGAAGTCTTAACGTTAATAACAAAATTTGTGCAGCTTATGAATGCTATCGAGACCTATATGATAATTGGAAAAACAAGCTCAAAAAGTTCGAATTGGAACATTCTTCAAGCCTAAGGTAGTATGCATTGTATTTCGTATATTTTTTTCCATAGTGATAAAACCAATCAAAAAGTTCTACGAAAGTAAGTAATTAAAAATAATTACTGATTGGATAAATATGTACTCAGAGGTCAAATTCAAAATCAAAAGTACTTTATTATAAATTTTCAAAAATTATAAAGCAAATTCCAAACAATATAAATACTAAAAACTTAATGGCCCAAACGGCTCTCTAAATTTATACATAGTTAATCAATAACATTTAATCAAAAAACACTATCAAATTCAATTTAATTAAAATCAACAAACAAATACTATTCAAAAATTAATTATAATATTAACAGAACACAACTTTTACCCTACATCTATATTAATATCTTAAAACCTAATTCTAAACAATTTAATTAAAAGCTTTATCTTAGACTAATACAATCCTATGACAAAATTCCTAGCCTAAACGTTTAACCTTATCTCTAATATGTATAAAAAAAAGCCTAAATCTAATTTTCGCCAGCGAGCCCTGGAAGGTAATTAATCATTAAATCTTTCACAAAAATAGTTATTGTTTTGTTTATTTACCTTTAAATATCGTTAGAGTTGAATATTTCACCAGCCCACTTGAAAAATTCCAAAGTAGGGTCCAACTTCATTTGCTTTGCCCGTTTGAGGAATATATATTTGGCAAAGTAGCCAGGAAGGTCTGTTTTCCTAGCTCCAAAGCTGGGAAGCGATCGTTTTAAATGTGACCACTGCCCCTCTATCGTATTGGTATGTGCACCACTCTCGGGGTCAACAAAATTCAGCGAGTGGTTCACTTTTAAATGGCTGAACCCTTCGTCCTCAAGGCAATCGTAAGCCTGTAAGCAATATTGAAATGCAATACTTATCCTTAATTAGAAATAAAAAAACTTACTTTCCAGCAATCTGAAATGATTGTGGTGCCGGGCAATATATACATACGTTTTTATTATTGGGAGTAATTCTCCTTTACTCCTTTGTGGAACGGGGACAAAAAAACATCTCCCCGTTCCTCTCTCCACACCTCCAAACACCCATTGCCCTTTGACAATTCGCCCTCTATTGTATTTTCGCTTCCCGAATTTAGATTCGTCGATTTCTACAATGTGGTTCACCCCTGAAAGAAATAAAAGAATCAGAAACATTCTTAGTAATAAGAATTTTCACAATAAGTTACCGCCAATTTTTTCGCTTCTTTCTATCAAGCCCATTTCCACTATTTCCCTACACAGTTTCCCCCACAAAACCGCTGTGCGGGAGGCAATTTTGGCATTTTTTATTACCTGCAGCTGGGTGAATCGGTCGCACCACGTATGAATCGCGACCAGACACTTCCACATTGGAAGATTGCTGTTGCCAAAAATGGTCCCCTGCCGTAAGCTTCGCCTTATAAACAATAAAATGATAGTTAAAAGTTAAACATTTTATGCTATTTAAATACCCATAATTGCACATTTTGCCATTATTTAGTAATTGGCGGCATTTCCAGCGCCAGCCATCCGCTTTCAACCTATCGGCCTCAATTTTTAGTGGGGCTTGGCATTTTTTACAAGCTGCTTGCCTAAGAACAAGCTCCCACTCATGTAACAAAACAATGGCATGTTCGAATGATATCCATACGGCGATGTCGTTTATGATATGTACATATATATATATATATATATATGCCCTAAAGGGGTAACGGGAGCAATTATTTTGAGGGAAATTCACCCACATTCAAACATAACGGCTGGTTTCCCATGTATCATCAAACGTACAATGAATATACACGTTGTCATCTTCCTCAGGCCCATAAGGAAATCAATTAACGTGCCTGACGTCACTTCCCGTACCGGAAATAGCTGATCAGTATCTCTAAATTTCGATAAACAGCTACAGGCCCAAAAGTGGAAGCATGACGTCACAATGCGCACCAGGTTTTTAGACCTATTGACCGCTGTGACGTCGTGCTTGTTTATTGCTTTCCTTCTGGGCCTGAGTAAGCAGGCGTTGGTACAATGAATATGCAACGAAGTTATTACGAACAAGGAATATTTTGGGATTCCCCGTTATTTTCTTGGTTTACCGATGGCTTGTTAATTGCTTTCCTTCTGTGCCTGAGTAAGCAGGCGTTGGTACAATGAATATGCAGCGAAGTTCATCACATATGCAACGAAGCTCATCACATATCAAGTTATTAGCGACCAAGGAATATTTTGGGATTCCCCCGTTAGTTTCTTGGTTTACCGATGGCCACCTGCTGGTGTGTTGCAAATACAATCGAAAATCCTAGAATAGCTAATAACTTGATATGTGATGAACTTCGTTGCAACAAACCAACAGATGGCGATCGGCGATCTTACGTTTGATACATGGGAAACCAGCAGTTATGTTTGAATGCCCTAAAGGGGTAACGGCAGCAATTATTTTGAGAGAAACTCACCCACAACTAGGAGATTAGGTTGGGGTATAACGATGAATATTCTTTGGAGTTAAAGTTCTGCAAGCTCGTTGGCTATCAGATGGCCGTTAAATTTTTGTGGTGAGCATAGTGTCGCGATTTGCTTGCGGTTGTGTAGTGTTTCGGAAAATTAAATATTGTTGTTGTTGTTTTGTTGTAGTTTGTTCAATAAATTTTCGTGGTCGAAAAAGACGGAAAAGTCTGCAATTCTTAAAAAGTAAGGTTTTTCATGTACTTTATTAATAAAATTTACCAAAATGTGTACAATGTACTCGTACGTGAGTCAACAAGTACTTAGCCTCACCGCCCAATGATGCTGCTATTACAAAAGAGTTTTACCATCGTGCAGTGCATTCTTTTACTAGCCTACTGCCAAAGTTTCAGTCAATTCCCTTAATAAGTTTTGTTGTATGTACTGGTAAAACTCTTTTATAATAGCAGCGTCAGTGGGCGGTGAGGCTAAGTACTTGTTGAATGACCCACGTATATATATATATATATATATATATATATATATATATATATATATATATATATATATATATATATATATATATATATATATATATATATATATATATATATATATATATATATATATATATATATATTTGTGATAAACTTTCTTGAAATAGATAAATAGCTTTTAGAATGAAAAGAAATCTGACTTTGAACTACTCTAAAAAGGTTGAAACGAATTTCATGCATGCGGTGCCAAATCAATTTCCCCGTTTCAACATCAAAATTACCAACGCGTGGTAAAAATTAATTAAAACCGAGAAAGAGTGACTAACACCGCTTCCTTGCAATTTATTTCACGCTTTTGGGGGTACTTTGAAGTCGGTTTTCCATTTCTTCAAAAAGCTATTTTTTATATTCATAATACATATAAAAATATACATATATATGCATATATGTATGTATATATATATATATATATATATATATATATATATATATATATATATATATATATATATATATATATATAAATATAGTATATATATATACATATATATATGTGTGATATATGTGTGATACGAAAAATGAGAATAATTAAAGAACAACGAAAATGTTTACCAATTGCGAAAATGAATACACTTCTTTCTATGATACAACAAACTGAAAAGCAATTTTATTTACCTCTCTTCGTAATTTATAACAATAATATGCTGATCATATGGCACACGGCGAGAAATGGGTCATCGTACATGCGATGACGACTATGCTGGCGGTGCGATATGATGTTTTCACAATATAATAGTTAATTGATCAAAGTTGAATGACAATGTGAAATGCTTAAGTATTGAATACAATATGAATTGTATTGAAATTTAGAATGAAATTTATTGAACTTGAGGCAACTTATTTTGTTTTTGATTATCGTTATTGTTTATCTTGTAGAACTATTAACAATATATATATATATATATATATATATATATATACATATTTATATGAATATATATACATATATATATATATATATATATATATATATATATATATATATATATATATATATATATATATATATTTATATATATAGATATAGATATATAGATATATATATAGATATATATATATATATATATATATATATATATATATATATATATATATATATATATATATATATATATATATATATATATATATATATATATATATATATACATATATATAGATATAAAGAGTGCCCCAGAAAGAGATTGTAAATCTGTGTTCATAGTCTTATATATCGATTGAGAGTGACATTTTTACGTGAAATAAATATGTACTCGTATATTAAATCTTTTTCTGCTTACAAAGTTACAAAGAATATATTGAAATGGACCTCCGATAAGTTAATTTTAATAGACTTGTAAAACTGATTTTAAGCTCTAAAACAACAATACAAATAAAAAAACATACAATGCATCTCTTTTGAGGAATTTCTTGAATATTTGAGTTTCTAATCAACGATGGTGCAGTTGCTTCCTTAATTGCGACTATTTGACTCTCGCCGTTATTTTCTAGTTCTTTTCATAGCATTTACCCTCGTTATTCATGGTTTAATTTGGTATCATTTATAATGGCATTCGTCACTGAATATAATCAATGATACCCCGTATGTAATTTTACACCCATGGATTATACAAATAGATTATACTAAGTTATCTGAGTCTGTAAAATTATTCTTTGCAATAAATATTACCGATCTAAGTGACTAAAACAGATGGATTTTGCGTTTTGGTCCTGCTCATAGCTATTGTTGTTGAGGCAATGTGGTCTATCGATTGGAATGGCTACTTTCTAATGTCCTACTTATTAGTGGTGCTGGCGGTGTCGTTGCAAACACAATGTTTGTATATATATACATATATACATATATATATATATATATATATATATATATATATATATATATATAGATAGATATATATATATATATATATATATATATATATATATATATATATATATATATAACATATATATATATATATATATATATATATATATATATATATATAAATATATATATATATATATATATATATATATATATATATATATATATATATATATATATATATATATATATTTATATATATATATAAATATATTTATATATATATATATATATATATATATATATATATATGTACATATCATAAACGACATCGCCGTATGGATATCATTCGTTCAGGTGATAAGCTTGTTGAACATTTTTCTCTTCATTACAGTGTCTATTAATATCAAAAATATAACTGACAATTTTGACGTGGAAAAGTCGAACGGGGTGTTGGCGAAGCATGCCATTGTTTTGTTGCAAGAGTGGGAGCTTGTTCCTAGGCAAGCACCTTGTAAAAAATGCCAAGCCCCACTAAAAATTGAGGCCGATAGGTCGAAAGCGGATGGCTGGCGCTGGAAATGCCACCAAATACTAAATAATGGCAAAATGTGCAATTATGGGTATTTAAATAGCATAAAATGTTTAACTTTTAACTATCATTTTATTGTTTATAAGGCGAAGCTTACGGCAGGGGACGATTTTCGGCAACAGCAATCTTCCAATGTGGAAGTGTCTGGCCGCGATTCATACGTGGTGCGACCGATTCACCCAGCTGCAGATAATAAAAAATGCCCAAATCGCCTCCCGCACAGCGGTTTTGTGGGGGAAACTGTGTAGAGAGATAGTGGAAATGGGCTTGATAGAAAGAAGCGAAAAAATTGGCGGTAACTTATTGTGAAAATTCTTATTACTAAGAATGTTTCTGATTCTTTTATTTCGTTCAGGGGTGAACCAAATTGTAGAAATCGACGAATCTAAATTCGGGAAGCGAAAATACAATAGAGGGCGAATTGTCAAAGGGCAATGGGTGTTCGGAGGTGTGGAGAGAGGAACGGGGAGATGTTTTTTTGTCCCCGTTCCACAAAGGAGTAAAGGAGAACTACTCCCAATAATAAAAACGTACATATTGCCCGGCACCACAATCATTTCAGATTGCTGGAAAGTAAGTTTTTTTATTTCTAATTAAGGATAAGTATTGCATTTCAATATTGCTTACAGGCTTACGATTGCCTTGAGGACGAAGGGTTCAGCCATCTAAAAGTGAACCACTCGCTGAATTTTGTGGACCCCGAGAGTGGTGCACATACTAACACGATAGAGGGGCAGTGGTCGCATTTGAAACGATCGCTTCCCAGCTTTGGAGCTAGGAAAACAGACCTTCCTGGCTACTTTGCCAAATATATATTTCTTAAACGGGCAAAGCAAATGAAGTTGGACCCTACTTTGGAATTTTTCAAGTGGGCTGGTGAAATATTCAACCCTAACGATATTTAAAGGTAAATAAACAAAACAATAACTATTTTTGTGAAAGATTTAATGATGAATTACCTTCCAGGGCTCGCTGGCGAAAATTAGATTTAGGCTTTTTTTTATACATATTAGAGATAAGGTTAAACGTTTAGGCTAGGAATTTTGTCATAGAATTGTATTAGTCTAAGTTAAAGCTTTTAATTAAATTGTTTAGAATTAGGTTTTAAGATATTAATATAGATGTAGGATAAAAGTTATGTTGTGTTAATATTATAATTAATTTTTGAATAGTATTTGTTTGTTGATTTTAATTAAATTGAATTTGATAGTGTTTTTTGATTAAATAATATTGATTAACTATGTATAAATTTAGAGAGCCATTTGGGCCACTAAGTTTTTAGTATTCATATTGTTTGGAAGTATTGTTTGTAGTATTTATATTGTTTGGAATTCGCTTTATAATTTTTGAAAATTTATAATAAAGTACTTTTGATTTTGAATTTGACCTCTGAGTATATATTTATCCAATCAGTAATTATTTTTATTTATTATTTTATTACTTTTATCACTATGGAAAAAAATATACGAAATGCAATGCATACTACCTTAGGATTGAAGAATGTTCCAATTCGAACTTTTTGAGCTTGTTTTTTCCAATTATCATATAAGTCTCGATAGCATTCATAAGCTGCACTAATTTTGTTATTAACGTTAAGACTTCTGTCCAAATTTATATCACTGGTTCAAAATATTTCATTGCATCTTCTAAATTTGCATAGGCTTCTGAAAATATTTTGTTGAAAGATTCTTTTCAATTCCTGCAACAAGCGATGTCATTTCTTGTGATTGTATTGATTCCTTCTGTACCTGTTTAATTCAATGGGTCCTCATTGGTTGGCTGAATCGCCAGTAGTTTCTGCAATTTCATCCATTTGACTGATCCATGAATGAAGAAGAATCATTATGCTGCTGCTATATTTTTTATGCTTTGCAAGATTCTTTAACCTACCTGAAAAATATTTTTCCTAAGCTCAAACTAACTAAATGAGCTTCACTTGCTTCTTCAAGCGCCAACACACTACTGACTATGGAACTATAAACTTTATTTAATTTTTTTTCTTGAAAAGCCGTCGGGCCCTGCTTTGTTATGTAAGCACATACAACAAAGCAAGGCCCGACCGCTTTTAAAGAAAAAAAAATTGCCTGCGGTTATCAAATAAACAAAATCGTTGAATATGCTTCGGCATGGTGGTGATAAGTTTAGCATGAATAGTGCATGAATTTGTATTTTCGAATAAATCTCTTTAAATGCAATTTTCTAGTCCTGAAAAGGACAATTTCTAATGAATTCAATATTTTTTGAATCAATTTAGTCACATTAACCATGAATGTGACGAGGGAATTGATCGTCTGGCCATTATGGTAACAAGCTTAGCATGAATAGCGCACGAGCTTGGTATCTTCGAACAAACCAACCAAACAAGCTTCATTAGTTTCTTGAAGAGTCAACACATCCGAACTATGGATTTGTAAATACGTTGAATATCCATCGTAAATTTCCCCACTTTGTAAATATTCACCAAAAAACTATCAATTTCACTCCTTGAATAAAATTTTGCAATCTTGAATAGGACCCTTTTTGTATTAATCCAACATTTTTTGTATCAATAATATAATAACAATAATTTTTTTTTTCTTCTTCAAAAGCCGTTGGGCCTTGCCTTTTAAACTGAGCAGATGCATTTCGACTCCTTTGAGTCATCTTATATATCTTGAAGGAGTCGAAGCGCATCTGCTCACCTAAAAAGGCAAGGCCCGACGGCTTTTGAAGAAAAAAGAGAATTGGCCTGCAGATATGAATTAAACAAAATAATTGACTATACCTAATAATAATTTAATATTTTATATTAGTATCAAAAGTTTAAATTCAAATCATGATCAACTATGAATCTTTATACAAAGGCTTAATAATAAACCGGTTATTATTGTATTGTATGTTCTGAGACTTAGAATTTGGAATACTATCCAAATTCCAAAAATGACTTTATTGTATTGATTTATTAGATCTTTATATGATAACCCAAGAACGTTTGAGTAATCTTTTGGAAAGAGGATACGCTACTTTTTTTCAAGAGGTAACAAGGCCTTCCGACAATTAAGTAGGAGGTTCTTGTGTTGCTAATATGTTCATTAAACCAAATTCTATCAATATTCAATCTCTAAGGCTTAATATAGTTTTTCTTGAACATTATCCCCTCCATATTACTATTAAACAGAACATTAGTAAGAAATGAAGTAGTGCCTTTTATAAAATCTATTATAAAAAAATAAAGATTTCTGCTAGCAAACCAAAATGGAATCAAATTTTACTTAACGAGCCTAATTTAGCCTTCAATGTTTAATAGCCTTCAACGTTCTAAAATATCGATTTAGTAATGCTGATCGAATAAATAAATCTAAGTACCTTCCCAGAAAATCGTGGATAACTGAAAGTATTATGAATTCTCGCAATTATATTAAATTTCGCGATTGGATCCTGATTATGAAACCTTGAAGGCTTAATATAAAAAACATGTAAAATTTTTAAATAAACTAATAGCTACCGCTTAGATCAAATATAGAAGAGATTTAATAGAATACAAGTCGGAGTAGATGGAGAGTGTTCTTAACTAATTAGTAAATTAAACAAGTTCTTATAAATATCAAAACGCGCCATATATAGATAGCATAAATTGAGTTCAAAAAACTAAATATGGTTAATATGCATTTGAATTCCATTTTGTTTCCAGTTTGCTGATTCCATTGTTTCAGGAGTATAGTAACATATCAATTTTATAAACCATTTATAAAATATTTATCGAAATTCCTACATATCTGTAGGGTGTAGGTCGTTTGCAAATGTGTATCTGAACAGAATCATGTATTGCATGTAATTGTTAAATTTTCAATCAGCTGTAACTTAGTTGTTTATAGCGCGATTATTGAGAAATTTTCAGGACACATACATATGTTACTATGAAACTTAGATACATGTTTTTGACTAATTTAAGGGCTTCCTTTTGATTTTATGGGTATAAAAGTAAAATTCATTAAATGTAAAATTATTGAAAAAGTTGATCGGATTTCCATTTTCAAATATTTGTCGGCCTTGTGATCATAAAGAACTACAGATAAGCCTGACAATATTGCTAAATATTAGAATATATATTTCTGTGGAATATGAGTAAATTTAAGTAACAAAATAATTACATCTAGCAGGAATAATTTGGAAATGCCACATATAACTCAAAATAGCATTTTTCTAGATCCAACAGCTAAGGAAACAATTAGGCAATATTCATTCGAGAGTCCTGAAAGCTATTTCCAATTACATATCTGAACTTTTAGCACAAATTATCAATATGTGCATTGAACTGTTGATATGGTCACATATCTTAAAAAAACTGTAGTTGCTCCAATTTTCAAGACTAATGATATAAGCAAGTCAATAAATTATAGACCTATATCCTTATATTCAAATGTGGCAAAAATCTTTGAAAGGATTACAATATTTATGACAGAATTTTTTGAAGAAACATAAAATATTGTCCAATAAGCGGTTCGAATTCATTAAAAGACTAGAAACAAAAGACGCTTGTGCTTATATAAGTAATGCAATAAACAAATTTTTCGATAAAACTAACTCAATTATTGTTACTTTTCATAATCTCGCTAAAGCTTTTGATACTATAAATCATGAAATATAATTGCAAAAATTATATTATTATGGCCTGAGGGGTTGCTTCTTAAAATTTTTAACTTTCAAATGGACTACAATCTGAAATAACTGCTTAGGGTGGAGCATATCCAAAAAATCTAAATCTACTGCAGCGGTTTTACCAATTATAAACAAAAAACAATCTGCTCTTAAAAACGATCCACATAATACTGACGAATTATGTATTTAGCGTGTTTACTATTTTACTGTAAATTTACAAATCAATATGAAATGTCAACAAGAAACAGCATATATAAAAGTTTTATAAAATTTTTCAATCAATTTTCTAATAATTATAAAGTACCAATTGAAATGAATAAATATCTTAAGATGAAACTAAAGCAATAAAAATGTTTTGTATTATTACTACTGTTACAAAAATTAGAAATTGAAATTCTTAAGAACGCTGGCTAATATTTTCCCTCGTTTTTGGTTTTAGGTACTATTATCTCTAAATTTTCTTTATAATATCTCTGCTTTAAAATTTCACTTTATATGTTACTTTACTTTCAATATTATATTCTCTAGTTTAAAGCAAATTTAAGTTTATAAAACACTGGTTTCCTGCGCACATATATTCTTATTCGTGTGTAGGAACTACAATTTGTAGTTAGTATATAATTTTATGCTGGTTGAAGTAAGAATTAAAAATTCAGGGACGTTCACAACAAATGCAACGAGTAAGTTGATATCCTTGGCCACGATGGTGACACACTTAATATGAATAGTACATAAACAGTTGTCCATGGATCAGTGAATCCGTTGAATACTATCCTTTTTAGATTGCCTAAATATTTCCTGTAAGATCATTAAATTTAATCTTTGCAAATTATTTTATGATATATCGCTTACCACGAATGTAACGAACAAACCAAATTGAGGAACCATCACATCCAAACTATGGAAAAGTACATAAAATCCTTGGCCATGATGCTGATACGCTTCACAAATGGGCATCTCTGAACAAACCAACCATCACACACCTTGAGTGAATTTACTCTTTGGAAATAGTTTTTCAGCCCTGAAAAGGGCCATTTTTCAATCATTTTGCGAACGTTCACCATGAATATGACGAACAAGTTGATCATCATGGTGATATGCCTAGCGTGAATATCGCACGAACTGGCATCTTTGAATAAGTCAAAATTGATGTAACATCGCACGGAAACGTGCAGAATATCTGCTTCACATTATGAGTACGATATGGGAGACAAGGCCCAATTTTGATGGCATTCAATCCAGATCAGTGTAAGCAATCGTGTTTGTATCGCAAGCTTGCGCGAAATGTCCTTGGCTTTCTAGAAAATGAAACTTAAAAATTTAATTTTTCCTCAAAGAATTCCTTTCACAAGTAGTTCTTGGTTTCATCACTTTATTACGGAGCGATGGAAGCGATGGCCATTTCACCTATAACGTATGGTAACGTGTCATTGATTCGAGATAAAACCAAACACACCAGACGCATTGTCATCGGATGTGATGTTAATGTGAGACACACATATTGGGGTAACAATCTCTCAATATCAAAGGCGAAATTCTTCTCTAATGGGTTGAAAATCTATACTTTTAGAAGAATTACAGTTAACGGCAAATGTATTTTGTCCTCTCCGGATATTATGATCTGTGAAAATCAGTCATTGTCCAATAAAGATCACAATAAAAACGGACTCGAATACTTGGCGGCTGTGTCGATACAAGGACAATATGAGTAATGATATCGCGACTAGTTCTTTCAACAGAAATTTCAGGGAGATCATCAATGACTTGGGCCAAATGATCAACAATAATACCACACACAAGAGAGTTAAATACAACAACAAGTACTGGTGGTCGAAAGAATTAATGAAGGTCTGGGAAAGAATGAAGCAAAACATGAGTGGAAACAAATTTAATAAGTAGGAGAGTGGGCCTACCAGAAGGTCTTTGTAACCACCCTAGAGTATGTATCACCCATGAACACGTGTTGTTGTTGTTGTAATACCAAACGATTGAAATGACTATAACTCACTTGGTTATGATTGGATTTCCATAAAGGATCTTATTTCAATCTATATAATTGCTGAATTCTAAGAAATTTGAAGATACCGTTTTGAGTTTATGGGCAAAAATGTGACTTCTACAAATCATACTATTATAACAAAGTTGAGTGAATTTCGATTTCTGAGGTATTCATTGCCCTTGTATTCATAAAGACCTATCTTCTTGATTTTTTCAGATTGTTGGCTCAAAGATGACCAACCGCGAGGGGGAGATAGAAAATGTTGGTATATTATGCCTCCATCTGGACCCCTGATGCTCAAAATAGCTTTATAAATTCAGATTCTAAAAGTTTCAATCAAGACCTTTTATTTGATACTCTACTCGACTACTACTACTTAATTAAAAAAAATTTAAGGGCCACTTTCTTATAAGGGGTGACCCCCCTTTAAAAGTTTTGAAATGCTTGGTAAGACCTAACTTTTGAGAGACCACCACTTTTGACCTTTCCACAAAGTTTGAGCTTTCTAGCATCTATAGTTTCAGAGGAAACTCCTGTGGCGCACGGACAGACGGACGGACGGAGGCACAGAAACTAATATGTCTTCATGAAAAATTTTTTTTGCAAAGACCTTAAAAATTATGCTTAGTGACCGCGAAGGAGGTAATATTAAATGCTGCTGGACCTCTATATATCTTCAGGATATCTGGAACAAGCAACATTCTAACACCAATATTACCAAGGAAGCTGTAACAGCCAATAACTCCAAGAATCCTATACAAAGCCAAAGAGGTACAACCAATTTTCAAGGCGCAAAGGAAGCCCACTACTCCTGGTGTCGACTTAATTGGTTATAACATGCTAAAAATTATCCTACGTAAAACGAAGACAACATATTTATAGAATTATATAAGTACTGCCCATATAATCACAGTGAGCCACTCTGGGAGTGTCCGGTCGGAAGTTTAGTTTCTTTTTGCAAATGACTATGTAAGGATTAAAAAGTTGTATATATATATATATATATATATATATATATATATATATATATATATATATATATATATATATATATATATATATATATATATATAAATGTGTGAAAAATTCAGGAGTTACTGTGACAAATTCAAAAATCTAATATGAAAAATAAAAAATTATATACATCCTAGATTTTCAAATTTGTCACATTAATTCCTGAGTTTTCCCAGCATTTATCTATACACAACTTTTTATCCTTTACATAATCATTTGCAACCGGACACACCCAGAGTGCCTCACTACTGTTTTGGCGTAATCTTCTTGTGGCGTGTAGGTGTTGCGACATTGGAACGAGTAAACGTGGTGGATCATTCTTGGAGTGTTTAGGGAGGACGAGCTAAGACAGCGTGGGCGAGCAAAAACAGCTTTGGAGGAGTTGAGACAGCGTCGCCAAAAAGTGTTGTGGAAAATGTATTGCGGCACAATTATTTTTTCGTGCTGTTAGTTTTTTCTGGGCTCACTCATCTCGCTCATATAAACGTATCTATAGCGCACCACAAATTTATAATCTGCAACGGCAACTGGCGGATGCTTATGATGCAAATCCTCAACATGAAACAATCTTACGGAGTTAACTTACAATTTTTTATTTACACTTCGCTGGGGTAGTATTGATTTTTTCGGTATTAGCTCGAGGGCCGAATCGAGCCGAAAAAGTCAGTGATGGATACTTTGTTCGGATCTTGGTACGAGTATGATTTGAGGGTGAACTACTTCTTCTACTTCGTAAAATTGAATTATATGGTATTCAAGGCAATGCAAATCAGCTATTTAGAAATTACTTGAAAGGCAGATCGCAGAGAACAGCAGTCAATAAAGTTTTGAGCGATGCTGCTCCTATGAAATCGGGCGTTCCACAAGGTTTGATACTTGGCCCAACCTTATTCTTGTTATACATTAATAATTTGAATACATGTGGACTTAAAGGACATTATGCACTATACACATATGAGACAATACTACTTTCCTCGGGACACGAAAGAGATTACCTCGAAAACACCATTAATGAGGATCTGTTTGATAGTAAACTAGCACTGAATACTTCAAAAACAAAATTCGTCATTTTCAAGCAAAATAATAAAGGTGACATTGACATAAAAATTAATGACGAAAAACTAGAAAGGTTAACGGAGATCAAGTATCTTGGACTTATCATTGACCATAGACCAACATGGTTATCACACATTAATAACCTAAGGAGACAATTAGCTCCTATTGTCGGACTACTTAGAAGATATGAAGGTTTTCCAAAAAACAGCAAGCAGATGATCCTAAATGCATTCGTACTGTTAAAACTACATTATGGAGTAGTAATTTGGAGCCAGTCATCAAAGCAGCACCTTAATATCATCTGTAGAATGCTCACCAAAGCGTATGAAAACATTCTAAATCTTCCGATGCTCCATCAAACCAGATTAGTGTACCAATCAGTGAAAGCATTAACCTTTCCTTAAATCATTGAAATGGAGAAAGCCTAGTTTATCTTCAAATGTTTACTATCAAAATCGTCATCACAATTTCAATTTATTAAAGTATCGCAAAAGTAATACCTTTTGCAAGAACGGACCGTCTGAAGAACGATGCTGCAAATGGTGCGCTGCGAATATACAACAATCTTCCTGATTCAGTTAAGGAAGCAAACTGACTTATAGTCTTTAAGAAAAGGCTTAAAGAATATGTAATTAATAACGTTTCAAATTCAGTTCAGTAAAGTTCAACATAGCATCTTAGGGCATTTTTGAAACCCTATTGTCGAGATGCTTGAAGAGACAGCTATTTTATAACTCAGAGTATTTTTTTACTGCGTCGAATTTGTAATTTTTAGGTCTTTGTAAAAATTTTTTTTACAAAGACCTACCAGTTTCGCGACCTGTCTGTCCGTCTGTCCGTGCGTCACAGCTGATTTCCCCAGAAACTATAGAAGCTAGAATGCTCAAACTTTGTGAAAAGGTCAGAAGTGATGATCTCTCAAAAGTTAAGGACTTAACAAAAATTTAAAAAATTTTTAAGGGGGGTCCCCCCTAATGACGAATTGGCCCTTAAGAATTTTTTTTAATCAGAGGTATTCGAGTGGGGTATCAAATGAAAGGTCTTGATTAGAACTCTTATAATCTGAAATAAAAAAATCATTTTATGAATCAGGGGGTCTAGGGGAAGGCAAAATGTAGGCAAAATTTGTGTCCCCCCTCGCGATTGGACACCTTTCAGCCGAAAAATCTGAAAATTATCACAAACGTAGGTCTTTCTGAGTACAAGGGCAACAAATACCTTAGAAATCCAAATTCGGTCAACTTTGTTAATAATAGTATGATTTGTAGATTTTACATTTTTGCCCATAAAACCAAAACGGTACCTTTAAACTCCTTGAAATTTTGCAATTATATAGACTGACATTTAATTGAGATCGAATCTCATAATCAAGTGAGTTATAGCCATTTCAATTCTATGGAATTACAACGACAATAACACGTGTTTATGGTTGATATAGGGTTTTCCAATAAGAGGTGTTATTTTAATATTAAAAGAAAAATGCCATTTTTTAATATAAATGATCGGATCTTTATTTTATTGTAAAGAAGATATGCCGTTAATAGAAAAAATTAACATCAGGCAAATAACCACTACGACACGCTTACAGGACCATATCCTCTTCATGAAATTTTCCATAACCAAATCGCAAAGCGGCTGCCCTATGTCCTCGATAGCCTCATCCTTGAGATCTTGAATCGACGCTGGGCTATCGGCGTAGGCTTCCTCTATCACGTGGCTCCAAAGGAAGAAGTCGCAAGGTGTTAAATCACAAGATCTATTCAAAATAACACCTCTTATTGGAAAACCCTATATATATATTTAAAATTGACTTAGGCACTTTTATTTTCTTTCAATTTTCATGAAAATTTATGGAATAGTGTTTAACTTGAACATGTTCAATCAGCCGAGCATTCAGAAAGCTTATGAAAGAAACTGTGCATCTTTTGTATAACTTTGAACGATTTCATATCCAAGTATTGGATGAATAATTCAAGTTATCGATTCACGCCATTAGAAAACTTGTTTCTAACCCTAGGATGGTTACAAAGACCTGCTGGTAGGAGCACTCTCCTGCTTACTCAACTTGTTTATCTCTGAGAGCTGATCACGAATTGGACAAGGAAAGATTAATAGAATCACTACACATATTTTTGTGTGCACCCTTATACCGATGTTCTAAACATTGTCTGGGTGTTACACTAGAAGAAGCGACGAAATGTGAAGTGCAGATCGCACGAGCGTTGTGCGGCGAAAAAGTGTGATGGAGAGAGTCGTAGGAAATGGAGGTATTTAAAAAACAAAAAAACTACTTGTGTATGGAATTTTCTGTTGAAGCACTGTTTTATCAAATTTTTACCGCTGGACAGATTGGGTTGAAATTTTATATTCCGGAGCACTTTTAGATTGAAAAGTCGAAGAGGTGAGGAAAAATTGGATTTAAGTATGTTTTTCAATTAAATTTAACGTATTTTAGTTTTGACATGACAGATAAGAAGCACCACATTCATTCGTCGGATTGCAGCTACCAAATTTATTTCTTCTGGAAAAGTCTCCTAGAGGAAAGAAGGGTGTCCTTCTAAAAAATAGACAGATGCCCTCCTAAAGAAGAATAGTTAACATTGAATGTCTCCTCATCTTGATATACTCGTATTTGCCACAAACTATTTCAGCGCCATCGGGCTTCTGTTAGTATGAATATGTTAAGGTGAGGAGACATTCGATGTAAACTTCTTGTTTAGAGAGCACCCTTCTAATCGTATTTTGTAGAAGGGCACCTGTTTTGTTTTTTGTAGGACACCCTTCCTTCCTTTAGAAGGACACCCTTCTCAAGGAAATAAATTTGGTAGCTGTAAACTGACGAAAGAACGTGGCGCTTTTCAGCTGTTATGTCAAAACTAAAATACATTAAATGCAATTGAAAAAATACTTAAATCTAATTTTTCCTCACCTCATCGGTTATGTAATTAAAAAGTGCTACGGCAAGTGAGTGCTACGGCATATAAAATGTCAGCCCAATTGGTCCAGCGGTAACCATTCGATAAAACAATCGACAACCGAAGTTTCCTTTAGGAAAAATTATAATTCTTAAGCTTTGTTTCCTCGAAAACCACGGACATTTCGCACAAATGTCCAGAGCAAATATGATTGCTTACACTTACCTGGCTATCAAAATTGCTCTGCGCCTCCCTTATAATACGCCGCACCAGTAAACTAAACTATTACTAAGAATTTAAAATACATTTTGACATTTTGACACTTAATGCTGTCAATGTCAATATCACAAGTACAGCTGATGGGTTATCATCTTCGCTACATACGATAGGAGCTATCCTATCATATATCTTCACCCATGCTATTCAACTCGCAGGTATTTGCCGCGCTTGAATTTCACCAATGTTCATCTGCTAATCTCAGACGCAAAATTTTGTCCTAAAAAGCTCTTCCCCAGCAGGGTAGTGAATTGCCAAAAGCTGTAATACATCGCTTCATTCAATTTTCTCATGCGTCATTGCAGAAGCAATGTTAATCATATCTTCAAAGCTCGTTAGCAGCGAGCAAAAACCATCACATAAATCTTGAATCTTCAATCCATGATTCCCACTACTATTAGCAACATTAACCGTACATATTAAGGGGAAAGTTTATTTATTACACTCACTATGTCGCACCCTATAAAGCCAAGATAGCATATACTAAAGTCTTAGGAGTACAAAAACAACGACTCCCAAGCTACATAAATGGAAAGCTATTCTCTCGGCAAATCTTCTTCCGAGGCGAAGCAATTCCCGAACGTAACGATCGTGTGAAATATTCATTCCCCGTTTACATATTAACTCATTTCCTATTGAAACTTCCCTACTAACCTATTCGTACAATACATAATTTAAGTAAATGCTAGCGAAGCTTACGTAAAGAGCTTTTGTTATAGCATTCAAGAAAGTAATTCAATAGAATATTAATAAACCATGAATGGAATAAAAAACGAATTTCTTTGCACATTTAAACTATTTTGAAAGCCGGCCACATTAAGTCCTCACGAATGCTAACTGTTTGTAATTTACTAAAACCTGCACTAATCGAACAGTAACACACTAATAATAACCACTAACCAAACAAAATGTAAAATTCTATCTTTGGCAATTACAGTTAAAAATAAAAAAAGAGAAATGCAGAATATGTAACAATTAAATATCAAAATCTATTTTGAGATGAAAAATGCTGAAATACGAGTAAAAGCAAATCATTAACTTCCAAAAAGAAAAATCGGCATTGAATGTGGATGTTAAAAGAAAATGTATTGTATTACCAAGTAAAGCCGATTATACACCTATTGCAAAGAAGAAATTGTATTCTTTAATTGTAAAAAAAAAATTATAATAGTATATTCTTCAACATTACATATTAGTAAAACGAAACAATTTATAATCCTGTAGTTTACGGCAGAAATGAAATATTAACATCTTAATTTATAATTGTATCAAATGAAACACAGATTATTTACTGTACAGAATCAAACCAAACACAAACTTGTTGACTTAAAATTTTATCAAACAAAAACAATAGTGAATAATTACATAGACTGATTAATGATTGAAGCAAACAAAATATTAATCCACGATTATATAGAACCAAACTAGATCTTAGCTCATTGCATTCAAAGAAATACTAAAGTATCATTACAGTAACTTACGGCTCAATCAAACAAAACATTGTATAAAATCAAACTTCAACTTATTAATTTATAATTATAGTAGTTTATGAATGCAGCATTTACATGTAACACATATTAATTAACATTAACTCAAGGTACCAAACAAAATATTATATTGTATTATATTGTGTAAAATCAAATCTTAACTTAGTATATTAATTTTTAATTGTTGTAATTTATAAATGCAACATTGACATGTAATACATATTGATTAGCATTAACTTATGGTACCAAACGAAGTATTAAAATATGATTATATCAAAACAACGATTGAATCAAACATAACATTAAAATATAATTGTACAAAATCAAACTTTAGTTAACGGCAATTAGAAGATATAACGCCTACCAATAAAAATAAGAAATTAAGCGATAGAACTAAGTTACCATCTAGTAAACGACGCAAACCAGCAGCAGAACAACGGTTAAAGATACGTCGTGAGAAGTACAGTGGACAACAGCAATGGCGGTAACAGCACGAAATATAAGTACGAATGATTTGCACAAAAGGGAAGGTAGCGAGAATCAACCAACAACAAAATTTGCGAAAAAACCAAGAGCGAGCATAATCCATTGGGGCTACATTAAGTAATCCAGATCACCGGAATAGAGCGACGATTTATTGTACTCTCCAAGTACACTAAATCCTATTTTCAACTGCCGGAGGAAATGTTGCGAGCGAACAAATACCACCTATATACTGCTGAATACATTTCTAATAACCCTCCCGTTTTATCACCACAAATGGATAAACAAGTATGTAATAGACAACTTAGGCCAATTAAACGGCAATTAAATGCATATACCTTAAAAGCTCTTCCTCCTACACAATCCCACAGCAAAGATGGATTAAAAGCCCACTACGAACTGCATTAAACCGACATAATCAGAAACAAATGTTCTTCAAGGCAAAAACCAGCCAACCACGAATTAGTACATACTCGTACATATCATATACTAAACTTCATATACTTCCTAGCAATTAGTGCATGTGAAAGCTACAATATATCGCTTCATTCAATTTTCTCATGCGTCATTGCAGAAGCAATGCTAATCATATTTTCAAAGCTCGTTAGCAGCGAGCAAGAATAATCACGTAAAGCTTCAATCCATGACCTCCATTCCCATTAACAACATTAACCATACATATTAAGGGGAAAAATTATTTATCACACTCATTATCTCACACTCTATAAAGCCAAGATCGCTTATACTAATGTCTTGGGAGCACAACAACAACGACTCCCAAGCTACATAAATGGAAAGCTATTCTCTCGGCATCACTTCTTCCGAAGCGAATCAATTCCCAAACGTAACAATCGTGTGAAATATTGATGCCCCATTTACATATTAACTCGTTTCCATTAAATAACCCCTATAGATTTAACAATATTTACTATTTAAATTTCCCTACTAACATATTCGCACAATCATTAAAGAGAATGGTGGCAAAAGCATACATAAAGAGCTTTTGTTATAGCATTCAAGAAAGTAATTTAATGGAGTATTAATAAGCCATGAATGGTATAAAAAACCGAATTTCTTTGTACATTTAAACTATTTTGAACATCGTTCACATTAAGTCCTCACGAATGCTAACTGTTTATGATTTACTAAAACATGCCCTAATCAAATAGTAACACTAATAATAACCACTAACCACACAAAACGTCGAATTCTATCTTTGGCATTCATTTGTAATTGCAGTATTCAAAAAGAAAATAAAACAAAAGAAAAATGCAGAATATATAAAAATTAAATATCAAAAACTATTTTAAGAAAAAAAATGCTAAAATAAAAGCAAATCATTAACTTCCAAAAATATAAAATGGCATTGAATGTGGATGTTAAAAGAAAGTGTATTGTATTACGAAATAAACCCGATTATGCACCTGTTGCAAAGAAGAAATTGAATTCCGGTACTCTTTAATTGTAAAAAAAAATAGTAGTTTATTCTCAAGAAAAAACGATTTAAGTACGGAAAATATGTTCTGTATGTTCTTCAATATTATAGCAAAAGGAAATAATTTATAATCCTGTAATTTACGACAGAATCAAACGTAACACTATTCCATTATTGTATAGAATCGAATGAAATATTAACATCTTAATTTATAATTGTATCAAACGAAACACAGATTATTTATTATACAGAATCAAACCAAACTAAAATAATAGTGAATAACTATACTGATTAATGATTGAAGCAAACAAAATATTAATACACGATTATATGGAACCATACTAGATCTTAGCTCATTGTATCCAAAGAAATATTAGAGTATCATTACATTTACTTATGACTGAATCAAACAAAACATTGTATAAAATCAAATTTCAACTTATTAATTTATAATTATAGTAGTTTATGAATGCAGTTTTTATATGTAATACATATTAATTAACACTAACTTATGGTATCAAACAAAATATTAAAATATGTTACATAATTGTATAAAATCAAACCTAAACTTACTAATTTATAGCTGTAGTAATTTATGAATGCAACATTGACATGTAATACATATTAATAAGCAAATTAAATTATGGTACCAAACGAAGTATTGAAATATGATTATATCAATTAACGATTAAATCAAACAGAACATTAATATAAAATTTTACAAAATCAAACTTTAGTTAACATCAGAATTACGTTACCATCCAAGCGATAGAATTAAGTTACCATCTAGTAAATTACGCGCAAACCAGTAGCAGAACAATGGTCAACAATAAGTAGCGAGAAGTACAGTGGACAACAGCAATGGCCGTAACAGCGCGAAATATAAGTAGAAATGATTTACACAAAAGGGAGTGTAGCGAGAATCAACTGACAACCAAATTTGCGACCAACCAAAAGCGAACGTAATCCATCGAAGAAACATTAGGTAATCCGGATCATCGGAGCAGAGCAACGATTTATTGTACTCTCCAAGTACACTAAATCCTATTTTCAACTGCCAGAAGAAATGTTGTGAGCGAACAAATACCACCTATATACTCACGCACAAGCAAGCACATATGCCCATTGTTATCAAACATATACTTGTCGTCCAATGGGTATACGCAAAGATCAATCCGCAATTCACTTCATATGCACATGATAAGCTTCACTACGATCAAGCACATAAGCTTTGGGGTGTTCTTCCAGCGAAGTGATGCCGAAGAGAGAGCCAAAAGATGAAACAAAAGCTCTTCCCCGCTCAATTTCCCCAATTTCGTCATTAAAGTCTACAAACGAGACGGAGAGTAAGAGCTTCCGTGGAATGGGAGCTCACATGTTGCATTATCGGCAAATTTCGGCGAAATATGGAACTAAAACTCGTTTCGTGACCATATATAAACACTTGATGGAGCACTAAAGAGCAGTCTTATACCATCCAGTAGGAAGCGTGTTGCTACTCATTTACTATTAACAACGTTCAAATAGTTAGAAGTGCTATTCAGTGTACGACTAAGTGGTAAAGAGTGAGGTGTTGGTTTGAGCCGCGATCCTCCATCGGCCTTTTGGCGGTTCACGCCGTGTGGCCACCCCGATTCATGAGCCCGTCTTCTTAGTTCCCTTTACAGGCTGGCGCTCACCTGTGAAGTGCGACAAGTTAAGGTGGAAGTGAAAAGCGCTCCACCCAACACTGATAGTAAGAGATTTAAATTAATAACTGAAAACGTAGTTAATCGAATCAGTTGTAGCTAAATGTTTAAAAAATGGAAAGTTAACTCTGGTCTTTGTTGATTTGGTTTAGATGGATAGAGTGGCTATGATCTCTCTCTCTTCTCAGGAGCCTTGATGAAGTATATAGGGGATACACATCAAATTGAGCTCCCAGTTCATACCAGTATGCATAGGGTATACTGATTATGTAACACTTTCCTAGACAATATTCATAAATAATCTCAATTTTAGAATAGATACCCAAAACATGCATGTCAACATAGTGATCTAAAAAAAATAGCATCTTTACAATGCGTTTATCAAAAGGGAAAAATCATATACAAATGATACGATGTATGAACAAAATTATCACCATCTCATGCATTACAAGATCATTCATTTGAAAAATAACTCGTTTTGGAAAAAATTATTAGAATTTTTGCACAAAACCAATGAGCATTCTATAGTAAAGACAAAATGAATGAAATAATGTCACACTTCTACATAATATTAAAATCAAAGAATGAACTATAGAGACTGCTTTAAGAAATAAGTGATGATGATAAAGACAAACAAAATGCTGCTACAAGCAAACTAAAATTTAACACCAGACTAAATATCAAGAATGCATTACAACAAGCATAATATCTCTTTCACCGCATCCATAGCTTTGATCAATCAGCATTGTGGTCTAACCAAAAAAACTAGATTGAAGACGACTCTTAAAGTACTATTGACATGAAACCAAAACAAGTCATAATCACAGAGCCTTAGGACCTCGTCTAAGGTTGGGTTCAAAGGAATCCATTCGATTTTATTGGAGAAAATGCGAAATTTGAAGATCATACTATTATTAACAAAGATGAACGAATTTTGACTTCTGAGGTATTTTTTATTGTTGTCTTCATAAATATCTTCCTTAATTTTCAGTTTTTTTTTTAGATCAAAGGTGTCCAATCGTGACGGGGGAAACACATCTTTCGTGCTCCCAATGAAGCAAAAACTGTCAGTTTAAGGACTGTTTTGAAAATCCCTCAAAAAGACCTTCCATTTGATACTTATATTGGCTAACTTTGATGAAATTTTTTTTCAGGGGCCACTCCCCTGTACTGTAATCATCGATTCATGGCATCAACACTTTTTTTCGATCCCTAGAGTGGGTACAAAGCCCTTCTGTTAGGAGCTCTCTCCTGTCTTCTCGACTTGTTTCACCTATGAGTATTAATTGTAGGTACTCATCTTCAGTCATTCATTAAATTGAATCAACTGTTAAAAGCATGTACCTTAAGCGTTGAAGTTGGGAAAAAATATCTCAAAATTATTCAACCTTCGCATTTAAAACAGCCCCCATTTTGTCGTACGATTACTGATACCACTACCTGAACTAATTCTCAAAGCTATTCACAATACCTGTCGTTCCTGAAACTTTCATGCAAATCCTAGCAAACCTGTAGTGTCTGAGTTGGAAAAAGAGCATATTGTTCCATAGCCATATGGTTCCATAGTAATACAGCGCATATTGCTCTATAGTAATTCAGGAAAATTCAAACCACTATAACTTTGTCAAACAATATTCGATCTTTATGAAACTTACAATCTTATGAATAGTCATTTGTATATCAAATTTCGTTGAATTTAAGGATCGTTCAGATTTTATTCAAGAAAATGTAAAATCGATAAATCATACTATTACTACCAAAGTTGAGTGAATTTCGACTTCTCATGTATTTGTTATTGTTGTACTCTTAAAGTCCTACATTCTTTTTCAGATTTTTGGGATGAAAGGTGTCCAATCGCGAGGGAGGTAGGCGAAAAGTTCGTACTGATACGGAAATTTTACAGACTTGTTTGGAAAAGATCTCATTAAGGCCTTTCCAACGACACCCTACACGACTACCAATGGTGAAAATTTTTTTTTGAGGGGTCACCTCCCTATATGGGGAGACCCCCTTAAACCCCTTTGAAAAATTTGTCCACCCCAAAACTTTCAAGAAGTCACCACTTCTGACCTTTCCACAAAGTTTCATGGCTGTAGCTCCTATAGTTTCGGAGAATAAGTGCTGTGACATACAGACGGACAGACGGACACAGGTCGTGATTGCAATAGGGTTTTATATTTTAGTACAAAACCCTAAAAAAGCAATAAAATGCAATAGCAATGAGTCTCAGAACAAAGAAACGACTTACCCAAGCAAGAGAAAACCAAAAACGATCAATGTAAACAATAATCAGCAAACAAGAACATGAGCATCTGTGAATGAACATTTATGAAAACATGTTTCAATGCCACGGATCACGTTACCCACCAACCCACGTTCACCATACGAAACCAAAATAGCAATGAAATGTGATAGCAAGTAGTTGAAAAATAAAGAGACAACGTTCTCGAGCAATGAAAGACCGAAAATAATCAATGCAAATAATAATCAGGAAACTAGAACAGTAGGGGTAGTTTACCAGTCCTGGCTCACTTTTTCCATACGAATTGAGATTGATTTTGCGCGCCCCCTAGTGGCGGAAATTGGAACTAATAACGCTTGAAGCGGCCGGCAATGGAACTAATGGTTTGTGTCTTGGGTATGTGGGTGTGTGTGTCTCGGGTGTGTAGGTGCGTGTATTAGGGTGGTATAGGTAGGTGCCTGGTATAAGAAGGTATGAGTCCGGAATAGGTGTGGATGTTATGGATGGTTGCGGCGAGGGTGTGTGTCTAGGGTATGTAGATAGGTGTATCAGATTAGTGTAGGTGCGAGCTAGGTGGCGCTCTGGGCGGTTGTTCGCAGGGCTTGAGATCCTTTAGTGTGTGACTTATTGAAGGCGTTTGGTTCGAGCGATTTACTGGGTCACGATAGGCGGGCTGGATTTTTTTATGATGCGAGGGGCTGCGTGGGGACGAAGGGCGCTGCTATAGACGGGTGACTACATTATTGACGGGTGATGGGCCTGCTCGTCAACGAGTGCTCTAAGGCATGGGAATTCGCTGGGTGCGTGCTTGGTTAAGGAGCGCATTTCTCATCGATTGGTGTATGTGGCTAACGATGGACGATGTTGTAGGCGAGTAAACGTCATGCGTGTCGATTGTTCGAACATGTAATTTGAGGTGTAGTTTTTATGGCGCGAATGGTTGCATGGTGACGGAGGGCGCTGCTGTAGATGGGTGACTTTGCACTATGGATGGGCGATGGGTTTGCCTTTCGACGGGTATTCTAAAGCGTTACAATTTGCTCCGTGGGTGCTTGCTTAAGGTGCGCGTTGCTCTTCGATTGGCGTCGGTGGATAAGGTTGGGCAGCAGCGTGTGGAAATCACTGATTTGCTTGATCACGTTAGGCGCGCTGGACGTTTTTCATGGTGCGAGTGGTTGCGTGGTGACGGAGGGCGCTGCTGTAGATGGGTAACTTTGTATTATGGATCGGCGATGGGTTTGCCTTTCGACGGGTATTCTAAGGCGTTACAATTTGCTTCATGGGTGCTTGGTTAAGGAACGCGTTGCTCACCGATTGTTGTCTTTGGCTAAGGATGAACGGCCGCGTGTGGAAATGACCGATTCGCTTGATCATGCTAAGCGTGCCGGAAGTTTTTATGACTCGGTCAGTTGCGTGGTGATGGAGGGCGCTGCTATAGAAGGGTGGCTTTGCATTATGGATGGGCGACGGGGCTGCCTTTCGATGCGTGTTCTAAGGCATGAGAATTTACTTAGTGGGTGCTTACTTAAGTTACGTTTTGCTCCTCGGTTGATGTATGAAGTTAAGGATAGATGGTGTTGTGGGCGAGAAAACGTCGCACGTGTTGGTTGCGGGAGGAAGTAATTTAAGGTGTCCGTTTCCACCGAGGTGGATGTTATGAGCCATAAAAAGTTGTCTCGTGAGCGTTTGGTTAAGTTTCCGCGTTGCTCATCAAAGCGTGCCTGTCTTCAAGTATGAACGGCCTTGTCAGCGATTTGGAATGATTTGCGTCGCTTTTTGGAGGATCGTGATTGGGGTGTAGATTTGTTCGGCGGTGAATTCTGTTAGGGCATGGAAATTGAGGTCGGGAACGCTTGAGATATGTAAGTGAGTTTGCTTTTTAAGAGTAGTGGTTCATACGCATAGACTTCCCTGCCGGCGGGAGTTTTACGGCATCGGAATCTACAGCGTGGAAGAGAAGTGGCATGGCATACATTGCATTGCAATATGGTTTTGCTTGATTGAGGCGGTTTTTTGTTGTGTTGGCCGTGGGCAGCGGGTGACGTGATGCGCGGCATTGAGACGTGTTTTCATAAATGTCCATTCAAAGATGCGCCTGTTCTAGTTTGCTGATTATTATTTACATTGATCGTTTTCAGTTTCTTTTTGCTTGGATACGTCGTTTCTTTGTTTTGTGACTCATTGCTATTGTATATTTTTGCTTTTATCGGTTTCATGTCAATAGTACTTTAAGAATCGTCTACAATGTATTTTGATCGGTTAGGCTACTATGTTGATTGCTCAAATCTATGGATGCAGTTGTAGTAATCGAGGAGCTATGGCTCAAAATGCCAGCGCAGCAACCACAAGAACTGTTCCCACCGCCACTGAGGATGCGATGCGTATGTTCAATAAACAAACAACACAGCTCTGGACGATATTCGTGCAACATTAAATCTGTGCAAATCCAAATTCGAAAGTTTGGATGCCGCCAGCAAAGAAAACATAACGAATTCGCAGAACTCAATGCGAAACTATGTTAATGTTGAGCCACAGGCGGAATTATCTTCACAATCGCAACCAGCTTCTTCTCCAATAGTAAGTATGTTTAGTCGGAAGTATTCAGCGCCATTTAATGTAAATCAAAACAATGATATCTTGCAATTTATTTTGTACACTGCCTCCAAATGAAAACCCTGATTTCGATCCTGAAGAAGATGATCCGACTCTAGAAGCGTCATGGCCACACCTACAATTAGTCTACGAAGTATTCCTGAGATTTTTGGAATCACAGGATTTTCAAGCAACGATTGGAAAACGAGTTATTGACCAAAAATTCGTGTTACAGTTATTAGAACTATTTGATTCGGAAGATCCACGAGAAAGAGATTTTCTTAAAACAGTTTTGCACAGGATTTATGGCAAATTTTTAAGGACTACGTGCTTTTATTCGAAAACAAATTAACAACATATTTTTGCGCTTTATATACGAAACCGAACATTTTTAACGGTGTTGGCGAACTACTGGAAATTTTGGGAAGCATAATCAACGGCTTTGCGTTACCATTGAAAGCTGAACATAAACAGTTTTTAGTGAAAGTTCTGTTGCCCTTGCACAAAGTGAAATGTTTGTCATTTTATCATGCTCAACTTGCATATTGCATCGTACAGTTTCTTGAAAAGGATGCAACATTAACAGAACCGGTAGTTCCTTTTCAGACAAATAGCCAAATGTGTATCAAGTCCTCATTTTCAGGTCGCCGAGCGAGCCTTATATCTATGGAATAATGAATATGCCATGTCACTTATAGAAGAGAATAACGCTGTTAATATTTGTAATCGAATTCATTTTCGCCTTCACAAAATACTCCAACTGAAAATAGAAAAAGACAGCTTCCTTTTAATTTTGTGTATTATTTTTATTTTTATTCTCGAAATCGATTTTCGACCGTAATCGATCGGTCTTCTTCAGCTGAAGAAGACCGAACGATTACGGTCAAAAATCGATTTTGAGAATAAAAATAAAAATAATACACAAAATTAAAAGGAAGCTGTCTTTTTCTATTTTCAGCTGTTAATATGCCAATCATGTTTCCTGCTTTATATCGAATAAGTAAAGAGCACTGGAACCAAACAATAGTTGCGCTTGTCTATAATGTTCTAAAAACGTTTATGGAGATGAATTCGAAACTATTTGATGAATTAACAGCCAGTTATAAAGCCGAACGACAAAAAGAGAAAAAGCGTGAACGGGATCGTGAAGAATTATGGAAAAAGCTACATGACTTGGAAATTAGTCGTAGCGGAAACAATCGATCGCGGCAAGATTCATCAAATAGTTCATTGTCTGGTTCACAGCAACAAACATTAAATTCGTCACAACACCACAATCCGCTTCATCAACAAAATAATGCAGGACAGAACCCAATTCAAATATCGACTATTACGTCAACTTCATCTTCTACCAACAATCCCAGCATTGGTGGAGGCATCAGCAGCGGAGGATCGACTCTAGCTAATCAGCAGCAAGGAATTGCTGCAAATACGGGTGCTGGCGTTGCCATTTCGGCGACAAAGTGATGTAGTACTGATTTAATAACATTGCATTAACGTGTTTATGTAAATTATGCAAAACAGAAATAAAAATTAGACATAATTAAAGAAGAAAAGAAAAACATATTACAAATCGAAAGAGTAAAGCCAACTGCTAAGGAAGAAACCTGCGAAATTAATCATTTCACATTTTCATCGCGTTTTAAGTTGTTTCTGCGTTCTTATGATATTTTCATATCTTCTCATTGTTATATTGTAACAATGCTATTGCTTCAAGATTTTCACACGAAAGTAATAATAATAATTGTATATTTGAGAGATGAAAACTCCTGAGTACACACAAATATACAAACATACACGTAGTCAAATAATTTTACAGCGCGCCATGTAAAAACTCGTCAGTTTTTTTAAGTCTTGATTTGTTTACTACCACAAGTGAAGTCAAAATGCAATCAATGCTTCTTACTAAATTATGAATATTTAAACACATTTATCGCCTCTAATAAAATTATATTTATAAAGAGTAAATATGAGATAATTGAAATGAAAGGAAAGAAGAAGAGGAAGAGCGGTGGCGAGAGCGGGGGTAGGACGGTTGGGGTTTTTGGCGAGGAGGAGGGTCGCGAAGATAATATCGTGAAGGCTGTCGCTGCTCGAATTATTGGATATTTTGTCGGTTTTCGCGGTCGTGAACTTGTGAAAATAATAAGATTGCATGGATTTAACGAGCTGAGCATTTGAGTGAACGGAAAAATTCATATGTGACGAAAAAACGCGTTAAAACGGACGAATCTGAAATAGTAGTTTTCTCTCTCCTCTGGCTCGGATTCCGTTAATCGTTTTTGGAGTGTTGTTCGGGAGTTGGGTGCCTGCCGTTGGAAAAAAGACCGTTTCTTGCGCTTGCTTAGCCACGGGTGAGGAGAAAATATCCGACAAAGCAAAAAGAAAATGAGGAAAGATTCCGGGAAATTGTGATAATGTAAAAAAAAAAAAAAAAAGAGTTCGAAGTACATTGAATGCGCCTGGGATCAGATTCGGTCGGACTTGCGTTTTTCAGTGTTCTATTTGGTCCAGTTTGTCGGAAGTGTGGGGAAACCAGAGCACAGAGGTGTCTCATGCCGAGTTCGTCGTTTTTTGTCGCGATCAGTGTTTCCGAGCGTAGTTTACGTCGAAACCAGTGAAATTCGTAGGACTGACAAAGTCACAGTTCGAAGATACAATATAACTCTGAAATCTCAAGTGACGGAAAAGTTGGATCGCAAATTATATTTTGCAAGTGTCGAGAAATCGGAAAAGAAAATATTTCCCACACAGGGCACGTATCGCGTATCGTCGGACGTGAAGGAACAAAAACACAAGTCAGAAGAGAACAGTGTAGGCGAAAAATGCCATAAAACAAGTGAGATGCAAGAAGTTGAGAGCATATAAAAGAGATGCTGGTGTATGGAATTTCTCCGCGCGCGTAGGGCTGCTAGTGTGCGTTAGTGATTTTTCAACTGGGGAGCGCGACGACATTTTTAGTTGTGTGTGGAGTGGATATGTGTGTATTCTACCTTGTCGTGCTTCGTTCTAGCCCAAAGAGTACACCAAAAAGTTTTTTCGTCCGAAGAAAATTTGGTGTCCCGTCTAGCGAAATTGTTTATATGGTGCATACGAGGTAGATTAATTTTTCTACATAATTGACATTGTTGCATATTGTCGCGCTGCATAATTGAAGCGGTTGGATCGCGCGGAACCCAGCAAAAGCATTTGTTTGACGCAATATTCATAAAGAAAGTTGAAACGTCGTCGCGGCACAATTGTTAATTGAATGGAAGAAGAATGAAAATGTGGTGAAAATTGGCGGAGGAAGCCCTGAAATCTGATCCCCCGTCTCCTGTACCTGCCTATAAAGCGAAATTACGGACATTTTTAGGGTTTTGTACTGAAATACAAAACCCTATTGCAATCACGACCTGTGTCCGTCTGTCCGTCTGTCCGTCCGTCCGTCCGTCCGTCCGTCCGTCCGTCTGTATGTCACAGCACTTTTTCTCCGAAACTATAGAAGCTACAGTCACGCAACTTTGTGAAAAGGTCAGAAGTGGTGACCTCTTGAAAGTTCAATGGTGAAAAAAATTTTCAAAGGGGTTTAAGGGGGGTCTCCCCATATAGGGAAGTGACCCCCCAAAAAAAAAATTTCACCATTGGTAGTCGAGTAGGGTGTCATTGGAAAGGTCTCAATGAGATCTTTTCAAAACAAGTCTTAAAATTGCTTTATGAGTACCGAGGGGGGCAGGGGAAGGGGAAATGTACGAACTTTTCGCGTACCCCCCCCTCGCGATTGGACACCTTCCATCCGAAAAATCTGAAAAAAAATCATGGATGTAGGCCTTAATGAGTACAACAACAACAAATACATGAGAAGTCGAAATTCACTCAACTTTGTTAGTAATAGTATGATTTATTGATTTTATGTTTTCTTGAATAAAATCTAGACGGTACCCTTAAATTCAATAAAATTTAGCACACAGATGACTATTTAAAAGGTTGATCTTTTCTGAAAGTTTCATAAAGATCGAATAATATTTAACGAAGTTATAGCGATTTGAATTTTCCTGCATTACTATGGAACAATATGCCCTGTATTACTATGGAAACATATGGCTATGGAGCCATATGCGCTTTTTACCGACTTAGAAACTACAGCTTTGCTAGGATTTGCATGAAAATTTCAGGAATGATAGGTATCATGAAGATGAGTACATACAATTGAAACAAGTCGGAAAGGCAGGAGAAAGCTCCTAGCAAAAGGGCTTTGTAACCATTCTAAGATTCTAAAAAACAAGCCATGAATCGATGATTACAGTACAGAGGAGTGGCCCCTGAAAAAAAAATTTCATGAAAGGTAGCCGATATGAGTATCAACTGAAAGTTCTCTATGAGAGCTTTTCAAAACAGTTCTTAAACTCACATATTTTGCTTCTGTGGGAACATGGGGGGCGGGGAAATACATGAAAAATGTGTTTCCTCCCTCGCGAATGGACACCCGTGATCTTAAAAAATCTGAAATAATTATCAAGGGAGATATTTGTGGGTATAACTATAACAAATACCTCAGAAGTCAAAATTCTTTTAACTTCGCTAATAATAGTATGATCCTCGAACATGACATGTTTCTTGATTTTATTCATTACTGGTTACTGCATTATGTAAGTTGAGTACAAAACCCTTCTGACATGAGCATAGGTCTGTCTACCCAACTTGTTTTTTGTTTGTGCACGAATTGAATCGAAACGATTGCTCGCGGAATGTTTATATCAAACCGAATGGCTTTACACTGCATAGATTCAGCATAATTGTTAGAGGTTGCAGCACCGTTTTACCGAATTGTTACCTGTAGTGATTGTATCGGGCGATTCTGAGTTGAATTATTCCGGCAATACTTTTTAAGATTGATAATTATCATAATCCTTTTTTTTCTGTCCAATGTCCAGCAATTTAGAGGATACCTGCACCCATCGAGCGCTCGACGGACCATGCAGGTGAGTACCGTTTGATTTACCTATACTATTAAAACATTTTTATTCTAAAATTTACTTATCACAACAACAATTTTTTTTTGTTAAAGAAATAACATTTCAATTGTCTCATACGTTTTCATTAATAATTACTACATACACATGATAGCAAACTTATTTAGAGGTCTAATATATTTTTCCTTATAAAATAAACAAGTTGGGTAGACAGACCTATGCTCATGTCAGAAGGGTTTTGTACTCAACTTACACAATGCAGTAACCAGTAATGAATAAAATCAAGAAACATGTCATGTTCGAGGATCATACTATTATTAGCGAAGTTAAAAGAATTTTGACTTCTGAGGTATTTGTTATAGTTATACCCACAAATATCTCCCTTGATAATTATTTCAGATTTTTTAAGATCACGGGTGTCCATTCGCGAGGGAGGAAACACATTTTTCATGTATTTCCCCGCCCCCCATGTTCCCACAGAAGCAAAATATGTGAGTTTAAGAACTGTTTTGAAAAGCTCTCATAGAGAACTTTCAGTTGATACTCATATCAGCTACCTTTCATGAAATTTTTTTTTCAGGGGCCACTCCTCTGTACTGTAATCATCGATTCATGGCCTGTTTTTTAGAATCTTAGAATGGTTACAAAGCCCTTTTGCTAGGAGCTTTCTCCTGCCTTTCCGACTTGTTTCAATTGTATGTACTCATCTTCATGATACCTATCATTCCTGAAATTTTCATGCAAATCCTAGCAAAGCTGTAGTTTCTAAGTCGGTAAAAAGCGCATATGGCTCCATAGCCATATGTTTCCATAGTAATACAGGGCATATTGTTCCATAGTAATGCAGGAAAATTCAAATCGCTATAACTTCGTTAAATATTATTCGATCTTTATGAAACTTTCAGAAAAGATCAACCTTTTAAATAGTCATCTGTGTGCTAAATTTTATTGAATTTAAGGGTACCGTCTAGATTTTATTCAAGAAAACATAAAATCAATAAATCATACTATTACTAACAAAGTTGAGTGAATTTCGACTTCTCATGTATTTGTTGTTGTTGTACTCATTAAGGCCTACATCCATGATTTTTTTCAGATTTTTCGGATGGAAGGTGTCCAATCGCGAGGGGGGGGTACGCGAAAAGTTCGTACATTTCCCCTTCCCCTGCCCCCCTCGGTACTCATAAAGCAATTTTAAGACTTGTTTTGAAAAGATCTCATTGAGACCTTTCCAATGACACCCTATTCGACTACCAATGGTGAAATTTTTTTTTTGGGGGGTCACTTCCCTATATGGGGAGACCCCCCTTAAACCCCTTTGAAAATTTTTTTCACCATTGAACTTTCAAGAGGTCACCACTTCTGACCTTTTCACAAAGTTGCGTGACTGTAGCTTCTATAGTTTCGGAGAAAAAGTGCTGTGACATACAGACGGACGGACGGACGGACGGACGGACGGACGGACGGACGGACGGACAGACGGACAGACGGACACAGGTCGTGATTGCAATAGGGTTTTGTATTTCAGTACAAAACCCTAAAAATGGATTAATACAGTACCCGATGGTCTTTCCTTTCTTCCGACTCTGACCGGGTATAGGACTCGGTACGGTGGCAGGCTGCCCCCCAAAACCATGAGACAGCCACCGGGTACTTACTAATTCCTTTTTCTGTTTCAGGTGACTTTTTGGGTTGAGTGGCCCAAGCAAAGTGCCTTTTTATGGCATAGAGTTATGCAATCAAATCGTATAATTCTATGGCATATATTGGTCACCGGGGTACTCCCCTTCTGATGGGAAAGTTCATACAATTCAAGTTGTATGAGTTCTCCACTCAGAAGAGGAATACCTGGCCACTTCAACAAGATATCTATGGATTTATTCCGGTTGGGTGGGTACGAAGGGGCTCCACCACCACCCGTTTGCCCCTCTTTCATTTGTGGGCCATGAATTTAGTTGGGTAATGACGAGGTCACCCCAAGTTCGCCTTTCTTTTCAGGTTCCACTTGTTCTAGTAACAAGTTCCATTCCCCTCTGTGAGGTTATCTACAATTTTTGCGACTTCGGTCGCCTTTTGAGCTGTAGTCCAATTCGTGAATGCGAAATTTTTTGTAGTGGGTCCTCGTGCTGGGGAAATGAAGCCGCCCCACGACACCGCAATGCTAGCCTGCCAGCGCATTCACGCGTCTCCAGACGAGGGCATTCTCGGCAGATACCGACACCTTCCTCGGCCGAGGCAGCAGAACATCGCTGCAGTCCTTCACGGACCTTTTGAACAATCATATTCACTACACAGTGAAAGAGATCTTATTGTTTGTTGTAATGCGTTCTTGATATTTAGTATAGTATTAAATTTCAGTTTGCTTGTAGCAGCATTTTGTTTGTCTTCATCATCATCACTTATTTCTTAAGACAGTTTCTATACTTCATTCTCTGATTTTACTATTATGTAGAAGTATGGCACTATATTCATTGATGTTTTGTTTACTATAGGATTTCAATGATTTTGATCAAAAATTCTAATAATTTCTTCCAAGACGAGTTATTTTTCCAAATTAATGATCTTGTAGTGCATGAGATGGTGATAATTTTGTTCGTACATTATATGATTTGTCCCTTTTGATGAGCGCATGGTGAAGATGCGTTGTTTTTTTAGATCACTATGTTGACATGTATGTTTTGGGTATCTGTTCCCAATTTCAGATTATTTATGGATGTTGTCTAGGAACGATATAACCATTTATGGTTTCTGGGATGCTACTTTTTATTGAGTTTATGTATGATGTATGTAGAAATCATTGTGGTGGTCCTAATGAGTGGAAATCTTTACGAATTTTTATTGATAATTTTTTATTACTTACTGAAAGATAAATAATATAGAAAAAGTGGTAGGCGTCAGATCATTGACATTAGGGGTTTGTTAGTATTATGTTATTATTCTTTGGTTTTATCCATAATGCATGAAAAAATATTTTTAGTCCTATATGGTGGCATTATATGCATGCACTAGATTGAATGAATTTTTATATTTACGTTGAATCAGGTGTTGTTATTGTGGGTCTGTATTATTTATTTTAGGTAGTTTCATGAGTGTCAGTATAATATAGAGTAAAACTTTTATTTTATGCTTGTCTCATATTCTTCACAGTATGTATGATTTTTTGACATTTCCGGATCGCTTTAGCCATATCTGCATTAAGAACTTAATGCTTTGAGTATGAGAATTTTTCATTTGTTATCTCCCTTGGAATGCTTGCATGCATGGATGATGCCATTTAGTTGATACTTTTCGGATGCATATAATCGCTTTTAGTGCCGATATGATTGCATGAGAATTTACAAACCTCATACTTTGTGTGCTTGTATTAAGCGTAAAGTCACTTCGGTTATATTCATATACATTTTCAATATTTGAGCATTAAGCAAAATACGTATTTACTACATTTTAAATATGCTAGATTTATCATCATAGGGATTTTCGGGTATGCTTATTGACATATTCAAGTATTATTTTCACATAAGTAAAATATATTCTTGTTGAGTTTTTTCTTATCAGAATTTTTTTCTGCTGGATGCTTGGTTGATTTTTATAGGTTTGAAGAAGATCTAATTAGTTTTCAACATATAGGGTATGTTATGGGTTGGCACACTGCTACTATAGATCACTTAAGCTAATGTTCATGTAAGATAGTTCGGTATAGATAACGATGTGTGGTAGCATATGAGTTTATGGTAGGCTATTTTCAGATCGATCTCATCGTATCATGTATAGACAAGTAGCATATGTTATGGAGTGGTCTTGATAAGGATGGTCGCGAGTCATTGTAGGATGTTAAGAGATGATCATTTCTTTCAAGAGGTGTTTGTCTGCTGGTAATTTGATGAACAGATGTACGCTTGAGTTGAATGATCTCATGCGGGTTTTTTTTGTCCATCGCTAGATATTTTTGAATGGTAGAATTAAGTGTTTGACATTTGGGAGTTTCGGATATGCTAGGAATGTTTAGGCTTTTTTTTTAGTTTGTTGTTTGAGGTGTTTGTTTACTTGAGCAGTGTTAGATTAGTTGTTAAAATGAAAAGACTGTGTTTCTTTCTAATGGAAATAATTTATTGAGTAATGCTATTTTTTTGTTATATATAAATAAATTTTGATACAATTTACAACACATCTGATAAATGGCTTGATATATTTATGAATTCTATAGCATATTGAACAATTTTCAACTTAAATTAACCTATGTTTATTCAGCTGCACTATTTCTGCATTAGGACCATACAAATGTATAATAAGTCCTCTCATGTCTTTTTTAATGTTTATTGTACAATTTATATAGCAATTCAATATCCTCAGCATATCATTGTAGCTTATGTCTTCTTCACTTTAGTGCAAACTGTCGATGTTTCAATCCCAATATTGTTTTGGTTGTATTTTATGAGAAAAGTATGTTCCTTGATGAATTACCGGTGAGGATTTCCCGATACAAAGTGTATATCAATTATAAACTTTTTCATTCTAATAGCGCTAACCACCAGTTGGCTCTTATTTTGTTTGGACTGTTTATACTACCCGGTGCTATGAATTATTACTTTATCGTTTGTACGCGAGACTGCAGGAGTATGTACTGTTTTATTAGTGTAAAAATATTTCTTGTCTGTTGATCATATGAATGACAAATGCATGTATCAGTGTCTGATGTCGTATTAGAGTTGAACCATTCACATATTTGATAGTGTACTCCATGCTTGTTAGATACTTTTTCACCCATTTTTCCATATTTAAGCATATAATTTACGATGCGTATTTGAATATCAGGGTACTCTTCCATGAAGTATAGGATGACTATTGTAATAGATCTTATCACGTTGATAGTGTATTGACTTCTGTCTTATTAGTTTTCTTGACGTCGTTCACTAGAATTTTGTTTTTTTTTTCGAATGTGTGTACTTAGGACCACTGTTTTGCTGAATTTTAAAAACCTCAAATAATCTGTAAAATAATATGTAGTCTAGTGATAAAAAATGACGTGCTGCGTTTGAGTTAACATGCATTCATCTTCTAATTTGTACAGTGCAGCTAAGATGAGGATCTGTTTCCCAATATTAAACTTCAGTATTTTATAGTCTTAAAAGATTCTACTTGGTTACCACGCCTTTCACAATAGTATGTTGTTTTCACAAAGTCTTAATATACAATTTTCTAATGAACAATTCCTTTTAGTGATATAAAACATTGTTTATAGCGTTTGTAGTATTTTATTTCATCACATGGAAAATTAGATCATTACAAAGTACTGGTATTTCATAAAAAAGTCTAGAGTAGTTTATGTTTACAAATGATGTTTGAGTTGGAGTAAAGAAGTCGTTGATATCCAGTTTAAGTACACTTTTTTCCCTGCATCTTGCACAATATTGGTCATAGTATTCCTTCACACAATCGGTAAGCAAATTGTTGTATTGCATGACAATGTTGAAAAAATCCATCAAGATGAAAAGCGTGAAGAGCTCGGGATGTTTAAGTATTAGTCTCTCGCCTCCAATAGGTATGTAGAAGAGTTCAAGAAGTCCAAGCTGATTGCAGGGAATTCATTTACTCTATCCTTGAGATCAATGAGATATTGGCGAAGTGATGTCCATTGAATGTTATCTAACTCCAACTGATTTTGTCCACTGCATCGGAAGATTATTTTTGCTTGAAATGTCAGCGGGTCAAATCCAAGTATTACTTTGCTCTTATGGAAGCCTTCATCAAGATAGTATGTATAGTTCAGCAAGAGGTTTTTCTCATAGATTCGCTGTTCCTCTCGATTCTTTATTAGTTTCTTCTCTTTCTTGTTCACTTTTCTGGTTGAAGTAGTCTTATCAGTCTGGCAGGCCTGTTCATGCTTCTGACTAGCTGACAAAGTTACTGTATCTGCTCCGAGCATTTTAAATGACTGCTTCTAGTAGTAAAACTAAAGATTTATATTTGTTAAACCATATATATTCACTTCTCTGCATTTACGGATGGAGTGGGGGCAAGTTCAATATGTGTTGATAATTCTACTGTATAAGCAAACATGTTTAGCCCTTGGATGCTGTAATGTTGCTTACTCTCATGATTTAAATTGAAAGATAAGAAAGTGCTATGGACCACCAAGCTAACAGGAGTAGGAGCCAGTAACAGGAAATTACACTTTGATCCGTATTTTCTATAGAGTTTTTCGGAGTTCTGCTGGGCTACAATAGATTGCTTATAGGCTAATTAGCTGTCTTTTTATCTGTAAAACCATCTATTTAGCTGTCGCTTTTGCTGATGAGCTATCTATTTTATGTATAATGCTGTCTATGCAGCTGTCTATTTAGCTGATGCCCTGTCTGTTTAGCTGATATGCTATCTCTTGAGCTGTCTATGTAGCTGTCTTTAGTTGATAAGTTGAGCATTTAACCCTACGTGCTATCTTTTATTCGTTAAATTTATTTGTTGCTTAGGAAGTATCTATTCATACGAAAATTCTATTGCTTTCCATACAGTTACAATCAGCATTTTTAAACCTTACTTTAAACGTTATATGCTCGTCACAATTTACTTTAAGTCTACTGATTACCAAGACTGCATCGTCATCATCCTCCAAGTTATTTGTAGGCATACATGGGCCAGACAAGAACATTCACGTCTAGGTTACTAATCTGGTAAACAAATTTTGATTAGGAGGAAGCAATTGTTAGTTGCTCGAGCGTTAATTGATCGTATTTCATGCTGATATTCTTCATAATATTGAGTCAATACATCCTTCTTTTTTCATTTGCATTAGTTTTTCTCTGGACTCCTATCTATCTAATATATAGGAATCCCTTTCTACAGTAATTTGAGCTCATTTTTCCAGTGTTTTCATGTCTTCATAAGTCTTGCGGTCCGTCATTTTTTTTGAAGTGAATAATGCTTGAGACTCTTATCGCCCAGTATGATGTTCCGTTGTATTGAAATCATGCTGTTACAGTTATGAACTCATTCAAAATGCTCAAAAATCATATGATCCCTTGGATCAGCCGTTTGAATCATTTTGTAAAGCACAAACTTGTTGAATAGGTCTCTACTTCATGCAAACCATTGCTAGGGCCTTAACATGAATGAATTTAGCCTGTTGTTCAATCGATGTATTAAATGCTTATAGTGGAACTTATTAAGTATATTGAAGCATCTTGGTGTTCTCATGTATGATCAACCCTTTTGGATTATCCGGGATATACAGGAAGATCAGTATGCTATGACCGGAACGATTTATTCCCTATCATTGAACAATTGAGTAACATTTTGATACCTCCAAATGACTAAAAATCTGTCATTGATCCATGTTCAGAAGGATTTTGAACGGTTTTGATGACTTAATGTTGCATCGTTGCTCAGAACTTATGAAATGAAGAAACATCACGGGCAAATGTCTCTAGGTATGTACATTATAAAAGCTATCAAGTGGCGATGGCTAGTATCATATGATCAACAGGTCTCTTTATCATGCAAAGAGGGTTATCCACAATCACCGATCAGTTGAACCGGCTGCTAGGGTCATGAGTGGTCTGTTCAGCAGTTGAACAATGATCAACTTCCCACCAATATGTTTTCTCTTTTGCACCTATTAACCCAATTGCTTGGCAAACAAGGCAGCTTTCTCTTTCACACCTACTACCCGAGTTGACTGGTGGGCAGAAGGTAGCGGAGGGCCTCACAGAGATGCAGGATAGCCTTCTCCCAGCCTACCCCATTGCCATGCAGGCATGATGACCCATCCTCATGCATGACCTGTCATCATGCCTGCATGGCAATGGGGTAGGCTAAATAGATGGTTTTACAGATAAAAAGACAGCTAATTAGCCTATAAGCAATCTATTGTAGCCCAGCAGAACTCCGAAAAATTCTATAGAAAATACGGATCAAAGTGTAATTTCCTGTTACTGGCTCCTACTCCTGTTAGCTTGGTGGTCCATAGCACTTTCTTATCTTTCAATTTAAATCATGAGAGTAAGCAACATTACAGCATCCAAGGGCTAAACATGTTTGCTTATACAGTAGAATTATCAACACATATTGAACTTGCCCCCACTCCATCCGTAAGTGCAGAGAAGTGAATATATATGGTTTAACAAATATACATCTTTAGTTTTACTACTAGAAGCAGTCATTTAAAATGCTCGGAGCAGATACAGTAACTTTGTCAGCTAGTCAGAAGCATGAACAGGCCTGCCAGACTGATAAGACTACTTCAACCAGAAAAGTGAACAAGAAAGAGAAGAAACTAATAAAGAATCGAGAGGAACAGCGAATCTATGAGAAAAACCTCTTGCTGAACTATACATACTATCTTGATGAAGGCTTCCATAAGAGCAAAGTAATACTTGGATTTGACCCGCTGACATTTCAAGCAAAAATAATCTTCCGATGCAGTGGACAAAATCAGTTGGAGTTAGATAACATTCAATGGACTTCACTTCGCCAATATCTCATTGATCTCAAGGATAGAGTAAATGAATTCCCTGCAATCAGCTTGGACTTCTTGAACTCTTCTACATACCTATTGGAGGCGAGAGACTAATACTTAAACATCCCGAGCTCTTCACGCTTTTCATATTGATGGATTTTTTCAACATTGTCATGCAATACAACAATTTGCTTACCGATTGTGTGAAGGAATACTATGACCAATATTGTGCAAGATGCAGGGAAAAAAGTGTACTTAAACTGGATATCAACGACTTCTTTACTCCAACTCAAACATCATTTGTAAACATAAACTACTCTAGACTTTTTTATGAAATACCAGTACTTTGTAATGATCTAATTTTCCATGTGATGAAATAAAATACTACAAACGCTATAAACAATGTTTTATATCACTAAAAGGAATTGTTCACTAGAAAATTGTATATTAAGACTTTGTGAAAACAATATACTATTGTGAAAGGCGTGGTAACCAAGTATAATCTTTTTAGTCTATAAAATACTGAAGCTTAATATTGAGAAACAGATCCTCATCTTAGCTGCACTGTACAAATTAGAAGATGAATGCATGTTAACTTAAACGCAGCACGTCGTTTTTTTATCACTAGACTACATATTATTTTACAGATTATTTGAGGTTTTTAAAATTCAGCAAAACAGTGGTCCTAAGTACACCCATTCGAAAAAAAACAAAATTCTGGTGAACGACGTCAAGAAAACTAATAAGACAGAAGTCAATACACTATCAACGTGATAAGATCTATTACAATGGTCATCCTATACTTCATGGAAGAGTACCCTGATATTCAAATACGCATCGTGAATTATATGCTTAAATATGGAAAAATGGTCGAAAAAGTATCTAACAAACATGGAATACACTATCAAATATGTGAATGGTTCAACTCTAATACGACATCAGACACTGATACATGCATTTGTCATTCATATGATCAAGAGACAAGAAATATTTTTACACTAATAAAACAGTACATACTCCTGCAGTCTCGCGTACAAACGATAAAGTAATAATTCATAGCACCGGGTAGTGTAAACAGTCCAAACAAAATAAGAGCCAACTGGTGGTCAGCGCTATTAGAATGAAAAAGTTTATAATTGATATACACTTTGTATCGGGAAATCCTCACCGGTAATTCATCAAGGAACATACTTTTCTCATAAAATACAACCAAAACAATATTGGGATTGAAACATCGACAGTTTGCACTAAAGTGAAGAAGACATAAGCTACAATGATATGCTGAGGATATTGAATTGCTATATAAATTGTACAATAAACATTAAAAAAGACATGAGAGGACTTATTATACATTTGTATGGTCCTAATGCAGAAATAGTGCAGCTGAATAAACATAGGTTAATTTAAGTTGAAAATTGTTCAATATGCTATAGAATTCATAAATATATCAAGCCATTTATCAGATGTGTTGTAAATTGTATCAAAATTTATTTATATATAACAAAAAAATAGCATTACTCAATAAATTATTTCCATTAGAAAGAAACACAGTCTTTTCATTTTAACAACTAATCTAACACTGCTCAAGTAAACAAACACCTCAAACAACAAACTAAAAAAAAAGCCTAAACATTCCTAGCATATCCGAAACTCCCAAATGTCAAACACTTAATTCTACCATTCAAAAATATCTAGCGATGGACAAAAAAAAAACCCGCATGAGATCATTCATCTCAAGCGTACATCTGTTCATCAAATTACCAGCAGACAAACACCTCTTGAAAGAAATGATCATCTCTTAACATCCTACAATGACTCGCGACCATCCTTATCAAGACCACTCCATAACATATGCTACTTGTCTATACATGATACGATGAGATCGATCTAAAAATAGCCTACCATAAACTCATATGCTACCACACATCGTTATCTATACCGAACTATCTTACATGAACATTAGCCTAAGTGATCTATAGTAGCAGTGTGCCAACCCATAACATACCCTATATGTTGAAAACTAATTAGATCTTCTTCAAACCTATAAAAATCAACCAAGCATCCAGCAGAAAAAAATTCTGATAAGAAAAAACTCAACAAGAATATATTTTACTTATGTGAAAATAATACTTGAATATGTCAATAAGCATACCCGAAAATCCCTATGATGATAAATCTAGCATATTGAAAATGTAGTAAATACGTATTTTGCTTAATGCTCAAATATTGAAAATGTATATGAATATAACCGAAGTGACTTTACGCTTAATACAAGCACACAAAGTATGAGGTTTGTAAATTCTCATGCAATCACATCGGCACTAAAAGCGATAATATGCATCCGAAAAGTATCAACTAAATGGCATCATCTATGCATGCAAGCATTCCAAAGGAGATAACAAATGAAAAATTCTCATACTCAAAGCATTAAGTTCTTAATGCAGATATGGCTAAAGCGATCCGGAAATGTCAAAAAATCATACATACTGTGAAGAATATGAGACAAGCATAAAATAAAAGTTTTACTCTATATTATACTGACACTCATGAAACTACCTAAAATAAATAATACAGACCCACAGTAACAACACCTGATCCAACGTAAATATAAAAATTCATTCAATTTAGTGCATGCATATAATGCCACCATATAGGACTAAAAATATTTTTTCATGCATTATGGATAAAACCAAAGAATAATAACATAATACTAACAAACCCCTAATGTCAATGATCTGACGCCTACCACTTTTTCTATATTATTTATCTTTCAGTAAGTAATAAAAAATTATCAATAAAAATTCGTAAAGGTTTCCACTCATTAGGACCACCACGATGATTTCTACACACATCATACATAAACTCAATAAAAAGTAGCATCCCAGAAACCATAAATGGTTAAATCGTTCCTAGACAACATCCATAAATAATCTGAAATTGGGAACAGATACCCAAAACATACATGTCAACATAGTGATCTAAAAAAACAACGCACCTTCACCATGCGCTCATCAAAAGGGACAAAACATATGATGTACGAACAAAATTATCACCATCTCATGCACTACAAGATCATTAATTTGGAAAAATAACTCGTCTTGGAAGAAATTATTAGAATTTTTGATCAAAACCATTGAAATCCTATGGTAAACAAAACATCAATGAATATAGTGCCATACTTCTACATAATAGTAAAATCAGAGAATGAAGTATAGAAACTGTCTTAAGAAATAAGTGATGATGATGAAGACAAACAAAATGCTGCTACAAGCAAACTAAAATTTAATATTAGACTAAATATCAAGAACGCATTACAACAAACAATAAGATCTCTTTCACTGCATCCATAGATTTGAGCAATCAACATAGTAGTCTAACCGATCAAAATACATTGTAGACGATCCTTAAAGTACTATTGACATAAAACCGATAAAAGCAATAATATACAATAGCAATGAGTCACAAAACAAAGAAACGGCGTATCCAAGCAAAAAGAAACTGAAAACAATCAATGTAAATAATAATCAGCAAACTAGAACAGGCGCATCTTTGAATGGACGTTTATGAAAACACGTCTCAATGCCGCGCATCACGTCACCCGCTGCCCACGGCCAACACAACAAAAAACCGCCTCAATCAAGCAAAACCATATTGCAATGCAATGTATGCCATGCCACTTCTCTTCCACGCTGTAGATTCCGATGCCGTAAAACTCCCGCCGGCAGGGAAGTCTATGCGTATGAACCACTACTCTTAAAAAGCGAACTCACTTACATATCCCAAGCGTTCCCGACCTCAATTTCCATGCCCTAACAGAATTCACCGCCGAACAAATCTACACCCCAATCACGATCCTCCAAAAAGCAACGCAAATCATTCCGAATCGCTGACAAGGCCGTTCATACTTGAACACAGGCACGCTTTGATGAGCAACGCGAAAAACTTAACCAAACGCTCACGAGACAAATTTTTACGGCTCATAACATCCACCTCGGTGGAAACGGACACCTTAAATTACTTCCTCCCGCAACCAACACGTGCGACGTTTTCTCGCCCACAACACCATCTATCCTTAACTTCATACATCAACCGAGGAGCAAAACGTAACTTAAGTAAGCACCCACTAAGTAAATTCTCATGCCTTAGAACACGCATCGAAAGGCAGCCCCGTCGCCCATCCATAATGCAAAGCCACCCTTCTATAGCAGCGCCCTCCATCACCACGCAACTGACCGAGTCATAAAAACTTCCGGCACGCCTAGCATGATCAAGCGAATCGGTCATTTCCACACGCGGCCGTTCATCCTTAGCCAAAGACAACAATCGGTGAGCAACGCGCTCCTTAACCAAGCACCCATGAAGCAAATTGTAACGCCTCAGAATACCCGTCGAAAGGCAAACCCATCGCCGATCCATAATACAAAGTTACCCATCTACAGCAGCGCCCGCCGTCACCACGCAACCACTCGCACCATGAAAAACGTCCAGCACGCCTAACGTGATCAAGCAAATCAGTGATTTCCACACGTTGCTGCCCAACCTTATCCACCGACGCCAATCGAAGAGCAACGCGCACCTTAAGCAATCACTCACGGAGCAAATTGTAACGCTTCAGAATACCCGTCGAAAGGCAAACCCATCGCCCATCCATAGTGCAAAGTCACCCATCTACAGCAGCGCCCTCCGTCACCATGCAACCATTCGCGCCATAAAAACTACACCTCAAATTACATGTTCGAACAATCGACACGCATGACGTTTACTCGCCTACAACATCGTCCATCGTTAGCCACATACACCAATCGATGAGCAATGCGCTCCTTAACCAAGCATGCATCCAGCGAATTCCCATGCCTTAGAGCACTCGTTGACGAGCAGGCCCATCACCCGTCAATAACGTAGTCACCCGTCTATAGCAGCGCCCTTCGTCCCCACGCAGCCACTCGCATCATAAAAAATCCAGCCCGCCTATCGTGACCCAGTAAATCGCTCGAACCAAACGCCTTCAATAAGTCACACACTAAAGGATCTCAAGCCCTGCGAACAACCGCCCAGAGCGCCACCTAGCTCGCACCTACACTAATCTGATACACCTATCCACATACCCTAGACACACACCCTCGCCGCAACCATCCATAACATCCACACCTATTCCGGACTCATACCTTCTTATACCAGGCACCTACCTATACCACCCTAATACACGCACCTACACACCCGAGACACACACACCCACATACCCAAGACACAAACCATTAGTACCATTGCCGGCCGCTTCAAGCGCTATTAGTTCCAAATCAATCTCGCGCAAAATCAATCTCAATTCGTATGGAAAAAGTGAGCCAGAACTGGTAAACTACCCCTAGTTAGAACAGGCACATCTTTGGATAGACATTTTTTAAAAACACGTCTCAATGCCACGCATCACGTTACGCGCTGCCAATGGCCAACATAAAAAAACTCTAGTGCTTCCAACAATTCACATCACCAAGCAACGTGCAGCGGACACTCTTATCATCACCAAGCAAACACGACCGCCTCCAACAAGCGAATTCATCTTCCAATGCAACACATACCATGCAACTTCTGCTCTACAATGTAGATTCTGAAACCCCAAAATTGCCACCAACGAGCAAGTCTCTGCGCACGAGGAAACTTAACCACACGCTCGCGAGTCGAATTTCTATGACTCAGAGTACACATCGCAGTGGATACCTATAACTCAAATTACTTCATCCAGAAACCAATATGCGTGCCGTTTTCTCGCCCACAATACCATCCATCCTTAACCACATACATCAATCGATGGAAAAAGGCGCGCGTCGAAAGATAAACCAATCACCCACCCATAATGCTAAGTCACCCATCTATAGCAGCGCCCTCCGTCACTAGTAACCACTCACGACATAAAAACCCCGTACGCTTAACATGATCAAGCAAATCGTCCATTTACGCTGCCGTTCATTCTTAGCCAAATACACCAATGGATGAGCAACGCGTTGCTAAACCGAGCGCACATGAAGTAAATTTCCATGCCTTAGAACACCCGCTGGCGGGCAAGCCATCACCCGTCAATAGCGCAGTCACCCGTCTATACAATATAATAACGCAATCCCCCTCTATACAAGCGACTCCCATCAGTCCTACTCACCAATAGGGTCGTCCAGACTTAAGCATAAATACCCTTCGATGAGCAACGAGGAAACTTGACCACGCGCTCACGAGGCTAATTCTATGGCTCACAGTATTCATCGCGGTAGAAACCTATACCGCAAATTACTTCCTCCAGCAATCAACACGCGTGATGTTTTCTTGCCCATAGCGCCATCAATCCTTAACCACATACATCACCAGCAACCACTCGCGCCATACAAATTCCACACGCCTAACATGATCAAGCAAATCGTTCATTTCCATACACTGCCGTTCATTCTTAGTCAAAGATACCAATCGATGAGCAACGCGCTTTTTAACCGTATATACAAGTGTCCGCTGCCACGAAAGCGCCACTTGTACCTTAAAAAACGTCCAGCACGCGTAACGTAATCAAGTAAATCACTCGACTCAAACGCCTTCAATAAGTGACACACGCTGAAAGATCTCAAGCCCTACGAGTACAACCAGCAAACCAACCGTCCGGTGCGCCACCTATCCACAGAATATCCTTAATGGATCAGTGACCCTAATACTTCAAGCTAGCAACTCTAAACATGGATCTCCTATGCATTAAAACAGCTATGGATGTAAAATCAAAGACTAGCTCCTATCAATCTGAGACAAACTTATCAATACAAGACTTATGCCTATGCCTGCAATAACCTAATAATAATGTATGAGTGCATATATAAGTTAGTCTACCACTGTAAGCGTCCTCTAGTTCAAGACATATGGCTATCCTAGACAGGAATCAATTTTCTAGTTTATATGAGAGACTGGCAGACATTCACCTGTATCCTAATCCTGGAATCTCACCTATATAGCCAAGACAGCTTATCAGGACACGGATCTATACTTGTCTAAGACCCACACATACCCATCCCAGGAACCTACCTATACCAATCTGATACACAGACCAACATACCTAAGGCCCACACCTACACTACTCTGATACATACATACATACCCTAGGCATAAACCCTCGCCACATATCTAACCCGGGCTCAAAAAGTCTCATTCCAGGTACCCATCTATAGCAACTTATTATACGCACCCACACATCCAAGACATACGTCCTCTCCCGACAACCCCCCATCACATTCACCTCTTAAACTAGCTATATCGGCCAGGCACCAACAAAATGGCGGCGATTTGAGACGGAAATCCTAATTTCTGTTCTGACCGAAGTATAAATCCGATTTGGACGAGATTTTGTGCAAAGGTTAATTGATTTGTGTGATGAATCTCACAATAAAAAATTCAAAGCCAACTGCCCGAAACAAAATGGTGGCCGCTCAAAGGTCGAAAACGTGCAAAAAATTTTGTTGCTATTGTGACCAAGCCTTTCAACCGATGTTAATGAAATTCGGAGTTTGGTAAAAACTAAAAGTATCTAAAGAATTATGTAGAAAACTAGAGGTTAGATCTCAAGAACATAGTGGCGGCTAGTTGAAGCTTGAAATGTCAGAGGCTTCTAAAAGTTGAAATTTCGATTCAATGTGTATAAGACTTAGTTTTAAAATAGGAAATAATCTGCTTAAAGGATTTTGTCATTCGCGATTTATTCAGTTGTTCGTGGCCCTCTGATGGCCACATTTCCCAACGGATTTTTGTGAAACTTGGGATTATGAATACATGTACAAGGTTCTTGTATTGTGCAAAAAACTATCGATTTTGGATGAAAAACAAATCACTCAAAAAATTCAAACCTAATATTTTTTGCTGCCATTTTCACTAAAACATTAATACTTTAAACCTCTCTTGAGTAAAACTCCGATTTGAACGAGATTCGCAACTGACTGATGAGGCTCATAGACACAAACATTTAAAAAAATTCAAAATCAAATGTATACATTCAAAATGGCGGCCCCCAATGGTTAGAAAGTAAGTGCAATTCACTATTTTTGCAGCATCTGAAATAATGTATATTTTTCATGGAAATGTTTCTAATGGCTTGATTTGGAAGTATTTGTGCAACAGTCCATTTTTAAGTACATTGTAAAATATTTTTAACCAATACCAATAATCGCGACCTGTCTGTCTTTCTCGCAAACCACATAAGCTAGAGTGATGTAATTTTCTACGGAAGCCAAAAGTGATACCCTTGTAGTAATCGAGCAGTCACACAAGCAAACTGCTTGAAAACCTTCCTACCTCCTATTTCAATGGCAGCAGTTTACCCACCAGCAGGTGTGCCAACAATATACCCACCTTCAATGCCGTACCAGCTGTTTTATCAGTGCTACAGTGTGCCAATGAATGTTCCTGCCATTTGGCCTCAGAGCTATCAAGGTATTTATCCTTGTCAAGGTAGCTGAAGGTACTACTATGATTAAAACAAAAATAACAAACGAAAATATGTAATTATAATCGAAAGCAAAACAAAACGACCTTGTTGTGGGACTAATGAGGCTACACCGTAGATTGTTTGATTTTGAGACACACACGCACAACGAAGCAAACAGGACCTTGTTTGCAAGATACAGAATTCTTAGACAACAAAATACAAAACGAGAAGGCGTATTTATTAAGGATATATATATATTTATCAGTAAAAAGCCCTACTTCATTTTTAATCTAAACTATACATTATAAAGTAACTAGATAAAACTAGATACAAGTAATAAGATAAGCATCTAGGCTATATACAATGATAAACACATACTAGTAGAGCCGAATGATAAATAATATATTTGTAAACAAAGCATAGAATAGATATGTGAATTGTGCCGCGAGGTGCGGCGAGCAATGTGCAAGAAATATGCGGATTTGATTAGAGGCGAGAGACGAAGTTCGCCAACATTGGCTTCGACTCCATAACACGTCAATATATTTTACACGACCGTGCAACCTACAAGCAGAAATTAAAAACAAAATCAAAATCGTAGCACCCAAACGATATCCAACATCCGCGCGTTAGAAAGAAACAACTTCGGATCGGTAACTAATGTTAATGATGGTATTAAAATCGTACAATATTTAGAAATCGACAAAAGATTAAAAGATAAAGAACACAGTGCATTTCTTTTGAGATGCCTCTTTTAATATATACATTATAATTAAGTACACACATAAAATAAAACCACATCGTGATATTTTGAAAATTTAGAATGGAAAATACGTTGTTGACGATTACGTTAATGAATAACATGAAATATATTATTTATTTAGAAAATATACTAAAAACAATTAGAACGGATACAGAACTCATACCTAGTAACCTGCTCTAAGGATGGAAAAACTTCTAGACACTATAAAGTAAAATACAACATATATTTACCATTAAATTTCGAATAATATTTAATCGGTTTCTATTTAGATTCCATCAAAGTCAATCTAGTATCACTGTTGTAATGATGTTACGTTGGCACAATTAATGGCCCCTCTATTTTCAAACATTTAAATACCCCGACGCTGAACTTCGCTTATCCGATGCAAAAACCAACACCATCTCAACGCGGAGACGCAATCCAGCGCGCGGCTGATGAAATGACGCGGCTGATGTAATCAGGCGGCTGAAGTGGAAACAACTTGGAGACGCGTTGATGAAATGACGCGGAGGAGTTCAGTTGAGTTGGAGAGCTGATCGGAAGGAGTCGTGGTGAACGGACGTATAATTTTATGGCGTATCCCCTTTGTAGAAAGAAAAAGGCCTGTGAATCTCAATTCAGAAAGTTTGTAGAAAGATAGTCTCTTTTCGTGTGTGCAACAAAGGATTTAGTGGAATTTATATTTAGTATTTCCAAGGATTGTGAGATTGTGTAAATCATAGTCAAATTGTGTATCAATTGTTCGAGACCCCAAAATTGCCACCAACGAGCAAGTCTCTGCGCACGAGGAAACTTAACCACACGCTCGCGAGTCGAATTTCTATGACTCAGAGTACACATCGCAGTGGATACCTATAACTCAAATTACTTCATCCAGAAACCAATATGCGTGCCGTTTTCTCGCCCACAATACCATCCATCCTTAACCACATACATCAATCGATGGAAAAAGGCGCGCGTCGAAAGATAAACCAATCACCCACCCATAATGCTAAGTCACCCATCTATAGCAGCGCCCTCCGTCACTAGTAACCACTCACGACATAAAAACCCCGTACGCTTAACATGATCAAGCAAATCGTCCATTTACGCTGCCGTTCATTCTTAGCCAAATACACCAATGGATGAGCAACGCGTTGCTAAACCGAGCGCACATGAAGTAAATTTCCATGCCTTAGAACACCCGCTGGCGGGCAAGCCATCACCCGTCAATAGCGCAGTCACCCGTCTATACAATATAATAACGCAATCCCCCTCTATACAAGCGACTCCCATCAGTCCTACTCACCAATAGGGTCGTCCAGACTTAAGCATAAATACCCTTCGATGAGCAACGAGGAAACTTGACCACGCGCTCACGAGGCTAATTCTATGGCTCACAGTATTCATCGCGGTAGAAACCTATACCGCAAATTACTTCCTCCAGCAATCAACACGCGTGATGTTTTCTTGCCCATAGCGCCATCAATCCTTAACCACATACATCACCAGCAACCACTCGCGCCATACAAATTCCACACGCCTAACATGATCAAGCAAATCGTTCATTTCCATACACTGCCGTTCATTCTTAGTCAAAGATACCAATCGATGAGCAACGCGCTTTTTAACCGTATATACAAGTGTCCGCTGCCACGAAAGCGCCACTTGTACCTTAAAAAACGTCCAGCACGCGTAACGTAATCAAGTAAATCACTCGACTCAAACGCCTTCAATAAGTGACACACGCTGAAAGATCTCAAGCCCTACGAGTACAACCAGCAAACCAACCGTCCGGTGCGCCACCTATCCACAGAATATCCTTAATGGATCAGTGACCCTAATACTTCAAGCTAGCAACTCTAAACATGGATCTCCTATGCATTAAAACAGCTATGGATGTAAAATCAAAGACTAGCTCCTATCAATCTGAGACAAACTTATCAATACAAGACTTATGCCTATGCCTGCAATAACCTAATAATAATGTATGAGTGCATATATAAGTTAGTCTACCACTGTAAGCGTCCTCTAGTTCAAGACATATGGCTATCCTAGACAGGAATCAATTTTCTAGTTTATATGAGAGACTGGCAGACATTCACCTGTATCCTAATCCTGGAATCTCACCTATATAGCCAAGACAGCTTATCAGGACACGGATCTATACTTGTCTAAGACCCACACATACCCATCCCAGGAACCTACCTATACCAATCTGATACACAGACCAACATACCTAAGGCCCACACCTACACTACTCTGATACATACATACATACCCTAGGCATAAACCCTCGCCACATATCTAACCCGGGCTCAAAAAGTCTCATTCCAGGTACCCATCTATAGCAACTTATTATACGCACCCACACATCCAAGACATACGTCCTCTCCCGACAACCCCCCATCACATTCACCTCTTAAACTAGCTATATCGGCCAGGCACCAACAAAATGGCGGCGATTTGAGACGGAAATCCTAATTTCTGTTCTGACCGAAGTATAAATCCGATTTGGACGAGATTTTGTGCAAAGGTTAATTGATTTGTGTGATGAATCTCACAATAAAAAATTCAAAGCCAACTGCCCGAAACAAAATGGTGGCCGCTCAAAGGTCGAAAACGTGCAAAAAATTTTGTTGCTATTGTGACCAAGCCTTTCAACCGATGTTAATGAAATTCGGAGTTTGGTAAAAACTAAAAGTATCTAAAGAATTATGTAGAAAACTAGAGGTTAGATCTCAAGAACATAGTGGCGGCTAGTTGAAGCTTGAAATGTCAGAGGCTTCTAAAAGTTGAAATTTCGATTCAATGTGTATAAGACTTAGTTTTAAAATAGGAAATAATCTGCTTAAAGGATTTTGTCATTCGCGATTTATTCAGTTGTTCGTGGCCCTCTGATGGCCACATTTCCCAACGGATTTTTGTGAAACTTGGGATTATGAATACATGTACAAGGTTCTTGTATTGTGCAAAAAACTATCGATTTTGGATGAAAAACAAATCACTCAAAAAATTCAAACCTAATATTTTTTGCTGCCATTTTCACTAAAACATTAATACTTTAAACCTCTCTTGAGTAAAACTCCGATTTGAACGAGATTCGCAACTGACTGATGAGGCTCATAGACACAAACATTTAAAAAAATTCAAAATCAAATGTATACATTCAAAATGGCGGCCCCCAATGGTTAGAAAGTAAGTGCAATTCACTATTTTTGCAGCATCTGAAATAATGTATATTTTTCATGGAAATGTTTCTAATGGCTTGATTTGGAAGTATTTGTGCAACAGTCCATTTTTAAGTACATTGTAAAATATTTTTAACCAATACCAATAATCGCGACCTGTCTGTCTTTCTCGCAAACCACATAAGCTAGAGTGATGTAATTTTCTACGGAAGCCAAAAGTGATACCCTTGTAGTAATCGAGCAGTCACACAAGCAAACTGCTTGAAAACCTTCCTACCTCCTATTTCAATGGCAGCAGTTTACCCACCAGCAGGTGTGCCAACAATATACCCACCTTCAATGCCGTACCAGCTGTTTTATCAGTGCTACAGTGTGCCAATGAATGTTCCTGCCATTTGGCCTCAGAGCTATCAAGGTATTTATCCTTGTCAAGGTAGCTGAAGGTACTACTATGATTAAAACAAAAATAACAAACGAAAATATGTAATTATAATCGAAAGCAAAACAAAACGACCTTGTTGTGGGACTAATGAGGCTACACCGTAGATTGTTTGATTTTGAGACACACACGCACAACGAAGCAAACAGGACCTTGTTTGCAAGATACAGAATTCTTAGACAACAAAATACAAAACGAGAAGGCGTATTTATTAAGGATATATATATATTTATCAGTAAAAAGCCCTACTTCATTTTTAATCTAAACTATACATTATAAAGTAACTAGATAAAACTAGATACAAGTAATAAGATAAGCATCTAGGCTATATACAATGATAAACACATACTAGTAGAGCCGAATGATAAATAATATATTTGTAAACAAAGCATAGAATAGATATGTGAATTGTGCCGCGAGGTGCGGCGAGCAATGTGCAAGAAATATGCGGATTTGATTAGAGGCGAGAGACGAAGTTCGCCAACATTGGCTTCGACTCCATAACACGTCAATATATTTTACACGACCGTGCAACCTACAAGCAGAAATTAAAAACAAAATCAAAATCGTAGCACCCAAACGATATCCAACATCCGCGCGTTAGAAAGAAACAACTTCGGATCGGTAACTAATGTTAATGATGGTATTAAAATCGTACAATATTTAGAAATCGACAAAAGATTAAAAGATAAAGAACACAGTGCATTTCTTTTGAGATGCCTCTTTTAATATATACATTATAATTAAGTACACACATAAAATAAAACCACATCGTGATATTTTGAAAATTTAGAATGGAAAATACGTTGTTGACGATTACGTTAATGAATAACATGAAATATATTATTTATTTAGAAAATATACTAAAAACAATTAGAACGGATACAGAACTCATACCTAGTAACCTGCTCTAAGGATGGAAAAACTTCTAGACACTATAAAGTAAAATACAACATATATTTACCATTAAATTTCGAATAATATTTAATCGGTTTCTATTTAGATTCCATCAAAGTCAATCTAGTATCACTGTTGTAATGATGTTACGTTGGCACAATTAATGGCCCCTCTATTTTCAAACATTTAAATACCCCGACGCTGAACTTCGCTTATCCGATGCAAAAACCAACACCATCTCAACGCGGAGACGCAATCCAGCGCGCGGCTGATGAAATGACGCGGCTGATGTAATCAGGCGGCTGAAGTGGAAACAACTTGGAGACGCGTTGATGAAATGACGCGGAGGAGTTCAGTTGAGTTGGAGAGCTGATCGGAAGGAGTCGTGGTGAACGGACGTATAATTTTATGGCGTATCCCCTTTGTAGAAAGAAAAAGGCCTGTGAATCTCAATTCAGAAAGTTTGTAGAAAGATAGTCTCTTTTCGTGTGTGCAACAAAGGATTTAGTGGAATTTATATTTAGTATTTCCAAGGATTGTGAGATTGTGTAAATCATAGTCAAATTGTGTATCAATTGTTCGAGACATGGTTGTTCAAAATGGCGTATGAATATTTATTCAAATACTTCATCATCGGTGACGCGGGTGTTGCCTCGGCGGAACATAAATTTTCTTACGTATTTGCAATGTACAGCCTTGGACTTTCGTTGGGCTCCCTGAAACAGCTGTTCGTTACTCCAATATACTAAATTTAGTGGCTTTACGACGCATTTTGTTGGATCTGTATTCGTAAGTGTCGTTTGTCTGGGCGTCGCTGGCGTCTTGTTGTTGGAGTGATTTTCGAAGTATCAGCAAGTGCACAAACATTGACATGTCTGTTCGCTGTTAACAGTATTCGAGGAAAGCCATCGAAGTCCTCCGACATAGACTAATCGCATATGAGGAAATTCGGTAATGTATGTTACCACGGAAAATTTGCTGCGCTTCCTTTATCGGCAATACGTACTGCCGTTATCAATATTTTGCTTATTTACTTTTTCTCAAAAGGAGTCAGGAAGTCGTGTCTCTTGGTACAGTTCACGGACAAGCGATTTCAACCCATCCATGATTTAACGATCGGAATTTGGTGCTCGCATGATAATAATTGATGGAAAACAAATAAAGTTGCGAATTTGTGATACGGCAGGCCAGGAGGCATTCAGGTCAATTATCCATTCCTAATATCGGGGTGCAGCAGGAGCTCTGCTTGTGTCTGATATAACCCGTAGAGAAACATTCAACCACTTGAAAACATGGCTTGCAGATGCTAGGTAACATTTCAAATTCGAATATGGTCATAATACTTGAAATCTGAAACAAAAGTGAAAACACAATCTGGCATAGAGACTTTTTATAGATAAGACAAAAATCGTTTTTAAGATGAAACCCAATATTAAACCTTTTGAGACCAAAAATAGCGGAGATTCATTGTATAAAAATGATTCTAAATTATTTAATGTGTTGATTAAATCATTTATTCTAGTTAGTGGTATATTTACTTGAATTCACTGTAATTCGGATTCCAGTTTTAAGCACTATTTTAAAATTAAGTTTAATGCGTTTGACAAAGTATACATTTTTCGATAAAGAGACTGATGAGTGAATCTGTCGATAAGCAAATAGTAGGTGGAATCTGTTTAAAAATATAGTGCCGTTTTAGTTTGTACGTAATTATCTCAATTTGAAAATACTTTAAGACTCACTTGAATATTGTTAGAGCACTGATAAAACATTCCGAAAATAAATGTTCATTTTACAATCAAAACAGCCTAGAAAAATTGAAATAATGAAATAAGTTCAATGTGCTGGATTAAGCCCAGTTTTCATTTTTTTTGATTCAATTCAATTTAATTTCAGGAAGTTATCAGAATCCATAACGCACTGGTGAATATTTTATTGTGTGTGTGTGCGCGTGTTCAACATTCTGGAGTTCTTTAGAAAAAAATTCTTTCTGTCTCTAAACCCACTCCCATATGCGGTGAGCTAGCCGTGGAACCAAAAAGATCTCCTCTTCAGTCACCATCCATGTGACTTTATGTGGTTCCATAGGGAAACTGTTTTTGTTTAGTCAGCAACCTTTGCTGAATACCGTTTTTATTCTGCTGCGAGAGCAACTCCTCAGTTGCTATTACTACATCCATCCTGCTTTTTCTTGATAATGCATATTATATTTTTTTTTTTCATGTTTCCGGCGGAACACCATCACATAACATGGCGCCCAAACTTTGGTACTAAGGCTTTCTTGTTTGGCAATTTAACCTTCATCATCTCATTTTGTGCCTATCATCACTGATGATTATTCAGGCCTCGGTGATACTTGGTCTGGCAGAGGAGGATTTCGGTTATTGGCTTCTTTGAGACATTCATTATTCATTTTGCTCCTCTTCTCACAGACTGACTCATCGCCTGTGTCACCTTTTTGGAACAGTACCGTTCGCCTGAGGGCTTGCTCTCGCAGCTAGCGCCCCACCAACTACCGTTTGTTTTCTCGCTATCTCTCTTCTCTTTCTCTCTTTCAATTCCCGTGTGTAGTTTCGGCAGCCACTCCAGATCTTCGACCTTTTTGTTGGTTTCGAGGTGGAGTGCGAAGGATCTGCATCGTGTCAGTGTGTCCGCCTTGTAGGTTTGATTATGGCACATGACGTTAATCCAACTGATACTGCGCACAACCACATTCCCGATTCTTGAGCGGACGCTGGGCTAGAACTATCGACGTTTGTACGTTTTGAATATATACCAAGCTGAAGCAATTGTTTCGTGGAATCCACTTCTGTACTTTTTGAATTCTATCTTTCTTCATCTATATCTCCAGAGGATCTCTTGCGCTGGCCAACGAAAAGTTGTGACGCAATTGCGTTTTGAAATCGTAGCCCAGCGATCGGATAGACCTCAGGACTTCTAGTATACATATTTAGCTCAACAATTTTTCTATCGACCTCTCTTATTTTCAGTACGCAGTCTCCTTTCCTGATGTCCACGCGCGCACACACTCCTTCTAATGAAAAATCAATTGTCGTTAAGTAAAGTAAAGTAGAGTAAAGAGAAAAAGAAAATATACAAAGTTAATAAACGAAAACGAAAATTTAGTAATATTAAGAAAATTCTAGAAATAAGAAGAAAAAAAAAAAAAAAGATATTTTTTTTTAAATCATATGATTAAGCGAGCCTTGGGGAGATATATTTCGATGTAAATTTGTACATCTTCCTACGACTTGAGCCAAGCCAATATTGCCAATTGCATCGTTCCAATAACTAGGGATCGATAATGACTTCTCCTTTTAGTCAGGAATTTGTGCCCTCGAGGCATTCTACACCACAGGGTGTCCCCTTGAATACTCGCCTAAGTAGAGACAAGACTTCCCTTGATTCCGGCGTGGCGTCCAGTCGACAGACGGACTCTAATGTCCCAGCCGATCTATTTAATGATGCCAATTCATTTTCTATCGACAAAGGAGGAAATATTAACCTAGCTCAACTACCAGTCAAATCCGAAGGAATCAAATCGTATATCGACACAGCTGAACTGTGGAATACACCGTCTCCGGTTGGTCCTTATACTGAAGACAATAGAAATGATGTCCAGTTGATGGATCTTGCTGCTGATATCCGAAGATTGACGCAGGCACTCGAGTCGAGTGTCGTCAGTCCCTCGAGGCAAATGGGCAGAATAGATCCACAGTCAAATTTAAATCCACCTTACATTACGACTCATACTACGTCTGAGCCTCAAACATCGAATTCCGCACGATATCCACAACGCTCTACTCTTCAGTCTCATCTTTTTATACCTATTTCCAAATGGGGTATTATTTTCGATGGAGGTAAATCCAGTCTCCGAGTGGATGACTTCTTATACAGAATTCAAGCTATGGCGGACACTCAGGGCGTTCCCTTGGATCTCATAGCACAGAGTTTTCATTTGTTCTTGAGGAATCCTGCTCTTAGTTGGTACTGGAAGTACCATGCCATGAGTGCGCATGCAATTAACTGGGTATCCCTAACCCAGGCGTTCAGGCACCGTTTCGCCCCTGTTGGTGTTGACATTGATGTTCGACGCCAGATGGACGCTCGCATGCAAAGCTTGAATGAACCTTTCGTCGACTTCTTTGATGCCCTGGAGACTATGTCGCTCCAACTCAGACAGAGTATATCGGATTTGGACATGCAGCACCTGTTGTTCCGCAACATGACCAAATGTCTGCGCGATCATTTAGCCGGTCAGCACTTCGAGTCTATATGTGAGTTGGTGAATTTTTGCACCTCAGTGGAGACTGTCTTGAACCTCAGCAAGCCTGAACGGCACCACATCCCTAGCCGTACCGTGCACGAGACAAAAGACCCTTACCCTGGCCATGCCCGTTTCTCGTCTGATAGACATGTGGAAGCTATCCAGTCAACCGACCCCATCAATAGTCCAGAATATCGCCTGTGCTGGAATTGCAGTGATATCGGGCACTCGTTCGCCCAATGTCAGGCCCCCGCCAAAGGTGTCTTCTGTTTTGGTTGTGGTAACCCAGGCGTTCGCAAGACGAACTGCCCTAAATGTAGGGAAGTGGGAAACTACAACAGGAGCGCCCCGGTTGTGAGGGATCGTCGCGCTCCCAATTCTCGAGTCCCACCTCAACAACGCAAACCGCAGAATTGCTCTACAACAGTAGACGCAGCCACCAATGTGGATCCCGAACTGCGACACAATCACTAATTTCTGATTGCCGATCCCCTCAACAGTACGAATTCCCATGTGACCCGTACCAAGCACGCCTGCCTAGCCAATTTTGTGTGTCTGTTTCATGTCAAACCAACTCTCCCCTGAAACGTGCTTACCAGAGATACCGTAGAACTGTTAAATATTTCCGCGCTAAGCGCACATTCCATAAATTGGCAGCAGTAGCAGTTTTATCTGATATGGATCTGAACGATCCTCGTCCTCACTGCAACATTATCGTCAAAGACCGTATGCTCACTGGTTTGATGGACAGTGGAGCCAGCGTCAGTGTTCTGGGACATGGCTCCCTTGCTTTGATAAGAGACCTAGATCTCCGTATTCATAATATCAGGACCAATATTCAGACGGCGTCTGGACAACGCGTAGCCGCGATAGGATACGTGAATGTCCCTGTCACGTATGAGAAGGAGACTAAACCTTTACGGTTTCTGGTAGTCCCGTCCCTAGCCGGCAAGCTATATTTAGGCATTGATTTTTGGAATGCTTTCCAGATCGCTCCGGTGTCGTTGAAACATGTCAGTGTGCTCCAGGAAGACCCCTCTTCAATTCCAGTCAGTGAGACTGATCTTCACCAGCTGACCTCAAGCCAACAGCAGCAATTGCAGAAAGTAATTGCTCTATTCCCTTCGTTCAATAAACTTGGTTTGGGAAGAACGTCACTGGTTACACACCACATTGACACCGGGACTGCTAAGCCAGTCAAACAACGGCATTATGCTGTTTGCCCTGTCGTACAGGATCTGCTGTACAAGGAACTGGACCGTATGCTCACCCTTGGTGTGATCGGCGAGAGTCACAGTTCTTGGAGTTCCCCTGTAACATAAGTTCGTAAACCTGGGAAAGTCCGGTTATGCCTTGATGCCAGGCGCGTGAACAAAGTGACCGTCAAGGACGCATATCCGTTGCCCTTGATAGACGGGCTACTCTCACGCCTAAGATCCACCAAGTTTATTACCAGTCTTGATTTAAAGGACGCCTTTTGGCAGATACCCCTCGATCCCGAATCTCAAGAGAAGACAGCCTTCACGGTGCCGAGTCGGCCTTTGTATGAATTTAAGGTCATGCCTTTCGGGCTGTGCAACGCACCCCAGACTATGTGTCATCTAATGCACAAAGTCATCCCGCATGAGCTTCAAGACAAAATCTTCGTCAACCTGGACGATTTGCTCGTAACCAGCTCTTCATTCGAAGAACATTTGCAGCTTTTGTCTACAGTAGCTAAGCTACTGAAGTCAGCTGGGCTCACGATAAACGTGGAGAAGAGCAAGTTTATCCAGCGTGAGATTAGGTACCTGGGATACATCGTTAGTGATGGTATCCTAAAGACTGATCCTGCCAAAGTCTCCAGCATCATGGATTTCCCGATTCCCAGATCTGCAAAGGACATTCGTCATTTCATGGGAATGGCTGGATGGTATCGCCGATTTTTTCATCGTTTTGCCGCAATTACCGCTCCCTTGACTGATTTGCTGAAAGGCAAATCGTCCTTCCGATGGACTGACGCTGCTCAGAACGCTTTCGACCATTTAAAACAAGCCCTTATTACAGCCCCTGTATTAGTCAACCCTGATTTCACTAAACCCTTCTTCATCCAGTGTGATGCTTGCACCACTGGCATTGGTAGCGTTCTCTTTCAAAAGAACGAAAAGGAGGAAGAGCATCCTATTGCCTTCATGTCAGCCAAACTAACGTCGGCGCAGCGAAATTATACTATCACGGAGTTGGAGTGTCTCGCCGCCGTACAGAGCGTGAAGAAATTCCGTGCTTATATTGAGGGTCTGCCCTTTACCATCATCACGGATCACGCTAGTCTGAAGTGGCTTATAAGTCAACAAGACCTTTCCGGTAGATTGGCTCGCTGGAGTCTGAAGTTGCAAGGTTTCAACTTCAATATCGAACATGTCAAGGGCTCAGCTAACATCGTCCCCGATGCCCTTTCCCGTGCTTATGAGAGCATTAATGAGCTTTCAAGTGTTTAACCTTCCCGTTCTTCCCGAACACCTACGCCTCGAGTCTATATTACCGGACTCAGCCTTTAGCCACCCCGACTATGTAGAGCAGATGTTAATCATCGCTAAAGAGCCTGAACGGTTTCCAAATGTATGGGTCCGAGATGGCCGGATCTACATTAATGTAGGACGAATATCCGATACCGATTTGGACATTCCTCGTACCAAATTATGGGTTCCCGTGAGCCAGCAGGCTGGGCTGATTTCCGAAGCTCCCGATAGGCCGGCATCGTCTCATTGTGGTGTACGTAAAACCACCGAACTACTGCAACGATATTATTACTGGCCAACTCTTAGTAAGGACGTCGCTTCTTACATTTCACGTTGCAGTACATGCAAACAGGTTAAACCCTGTAACCAGGTTTTAAGACCTCCCATGGGCCATGAGCGCTTGTCTGAACGACCTGTACAGCGCTTATTTATCGATTTTCTTGGACCTTATCCACGCTCCAAAAGTGGAAATACTTACTTATTTGTAGTGCTCGACCACTACACGAAATTTGTGTGGCTCAAGTCCCTAGCAAAAGCAATCACTGTGGCAGTCCTTAAATATTTGCTAGATCTCTTTTGTACTTTCGGAGTACCAGAACTAATACACTCTGATAACGGTGCACAGTTCACTTCAAAACAGTTCACTCAATTTCTGCAAGAACATGGTGTCTCTCATATCTTAACCCCCAAATATTCACCCCAATCGAATGCCTCCGAACGCGTGAACCGATCGATCCTAGCCGCCATCCACGCTTACATAGGTGAAGACCACTGCACGTGGGATAAATACCTGTGCGAGGCGGGCGCAGCGTTTCGAAGTACTGTTCACGAGTCCATGGGTTGTTCCCCACACTATTTAATGTTCGGATTTCAGTCCATGAGCCGCGGCTCGGATTATGAGCTCCTCCGACGCCTTTCCGCGTTTGAAGATGGCGAGGTTGCGCTCAGCACCCCACAAGAGCGCCTGCGACGTATTCGCGAGCGTGTCCAGGAAAAGCTAGCTGCAGCCTATGCTAAAGGCCAGCAGCGATACAATTTACGAGCAAGAGTCCGTACCTTTACTCCAGGACAATTGGTTTACGTCCGGAATCATGTCCTTAGTAGTGCAGCTGATAAATTCGCGGCTAAATTCGCACCCATATTTGTACCTGCCAGAGTGGTTAGACAGGTGGGTCAGGTGGCCTATGATCTCGAGTCACTTGATGGAAAGCCTTTGGGGACCTTTCACGGTCAGGATATCCGGCTGTAAATATTACCAAATAGTCGGCTGTATTGTGGGTCAGGCATGTTTCTGTTTCCTTTTCGCCCTGTCTTCATACTCTGTATTTTCCTTTCTCCCCACTCTCACATTCTTTTTATTGTTGTTAATAGTGTAAATAGAACATATAGAGTTAGTTTAGCATTAGGTTATAGGTTCTGTACAGTTAGTGATAGGTGTAAATAGTAGTTCGTTTGTAAGTTTTCTTTGCCGAGATCGAGGGCTGGAAGTGGAGATATGGTGTGGTACGAGGAAGGCAGCGCGGATGTTCGCTGACCAAATCAGTGCCCCGATATAGTTTGTTTTCGAAGTCTACCAGTACGGCTCGATCCGGCGCAATTATTTTTTTTGTTGTTGACGGCATAGCTATAACCTTTTAGAATTAAGTTGAGGAATTATCATATCGTTATCGTTAATCGCCCATAATAAGGGATTATATTATCGTATCGTATCGTATTATCGTATCGTATAGCATTATCGTATCGCATTATCATATCGTATAGGATTATTGTATCGTATAACATTATCGTATCGTTTAGCCATACCGTATCGCTTAGTATTATCGTATCTTTTAGTGTTAGCGTATCCTTTAGAATAGCATTATCGTATAGCCGCATCTTAGCGTTAGGTTATCGCTTGTATATAGTGTATTACAGTTTGACCTTGGCTTATTGGTTAGTAGTTGGTATTGCCCGGCTTTGGGAAATGAGACTCTTCTCCAGGGTATAGGACGTCCCCACGTGTTACGTTGGCACAATTAATGGCCCCTCTATTTTTAAACATTTAAATACCCTGACGCTGAACTTCGCTTATCCGATGCAAAAACCAACACCATCTCAACGCGGAGACGCAATCCAGCGCGCGGCTGATGTAATCAGGCGGCTGAAGCGGAAATAACTTGGAGACGCGTTGATGAAATGACGTGGCTGATGTAATCAGGCGGCTGAAGTTGAAATAACTTGGAGACGCGTTGATGAAATGACGCGGCTGATGTAATCAGGCGGCTGAAGTGTAAATAACTTGGAGACGCGTTGATGAAATGATGCGGAGGAGTTCAGTTGAGTTGGAGAGCTGATCGGAAGGAGTCGTGGTGAACGGACGTATAATTTTATGGCGTATCCCCTTTGTAGAAAGAAAAAGCCCTGTGATTCTCAATTCAGAAAGTTCGTAGAAAGATAGTCTCTTTTCGTGTGTGCAACAAAGGATTTAGTGGAATTTATATTTAGTATTTCCAAGGATTGTGAGACTGTGTAAATCATAGTCAAATTGTGTATTAATTGTTCGAGACATAGTTGTTCAAAATGGCGTATGCATATTTCTTCAAATACTTCATCATCGGTGACGCGGGTGTTGCCTCGGGCGGAATATAAATTTTCTTACGCATTTGCAATGTACAGCCTTGGACTTTCGTTGGGCTCCCTGAAACAGCTGTTCTTTACCCCAATATACTAAATTTAGTGGCTTTACTACGCATTTTGTAGGATCTGTATTCGTAAGTGTCGTTTGTCTGGGCGTCGCTGGCGTCTTGTTGTTGGAGTGATTTTCGAAGTATCAGCAAGTGCACAAACATTGACATGTCTGCTCGCTGTTAACAGTATTCGAGGAAAGCCATCGAAGTCCTCCGACATAGACTAATCGCATATGAGGAAATTCGGTAATGTATGTTACCACGGAAAATTTGCTGCGCTTCCTTTATCGGCAATACGTACTGCCGTTATCAATATTTTGCTTATTTACTTTTTCTCAAAAGGAGTCAGGAAGTCGTGTCTCTTGGTACAGTTCACGGACAAGCGATTTCAACCCGTCCATGATTTAACGATCGGAATTTGGTGCTCGCATGATAATAATTGATGGAAAACAAATAAAGTTGCGAATTTGTGATACGGCAGGCCAGGAGGCATTCAGGTCAATTATCCATTCCTAATATCGGGGTGCAGCAGGAGCTCTGCTTGTGTCTGATATAACCCGTAGAGAAACATTCAACCACTTGACAACATGGCTTGCAGATGCTAGGTAACATTTCAAATTCGAATATGGTCATAATACTTGAAATCTGAAACAAAAGTGAAAACACAATCTGGCATAGAGACTTTTTATAGATAAGACAAAAATCGTTTTTTAAGATGAAACCCAATATTAAACCTTTTGAGACCAAAAATAGCGGAGATTCATTGTATAAAAATGATTCTAAATTATTTAATGTGTTGATTAAATCATTTATTCTAGTTAGTGGTATATTTACTTGAATTCACTGTAATTCGGATTCCAGTTTTAAGCTACATTTTAAAATTAAGTTTAATGCGTCCCGCAGGGGGAATGCCGGCCGACAAGAGCTCTCTTGGAGGCTAGCATTCTTTTGGGAGTTCCGCCCCCACGTACCCGAGGAAACTCCGCAGGGGGAATGCCGGTCGACAAGACCACTCTTGGAGGCTAGCATTCTTTGGGGAGTTCCGCCCCCACGTACCCGAGGAAATCCCCGCAGGGAGAAAGCCGGTCGACAAGAACATTCTTGGAGGCTAGCATTCTTTGGGGAGTGCCGCCCCCACGGACCCGAGGATATGGGGGGTGCCGTGAGGTTCCCTCTTTTTGTATCTGGATTACGCTTTGGACAACGAACTGGAATTGACGCTTTGGGCTGGCGGATGTGATGGTTTGGACCTAGTTGCTTTGCACAGTAGCGCCGAGGTGAAATTCGTGTGTGAACGGCTCCAATTCAACTATCATACCGTCTCCGTCCCGGTAAAACCTTGGCAGGCCTCGGAGTACGTTCGAAGTTCGCACCATTGGGTTGGTGGTGTAGGTTCGGTTGAGACGGACTCCCGATTAGCGCTGGTCTGGCTCTGAGCACTTGTCCCCATAAGGGCTTGTGCCAACCCTCGCATGGCCTCCCTGCTCTGCAAAGATAACCATGGGACCAAAAAGGCGACTACACACACGAACGGAGATAGCGGCTCCGAGGGGGGACCCAATAAAATGGAGCAAACAAATGAAACCACAAGCAAACAGGACACCAGCACGGAGAACCCTTTCAGGCAAAAACCGCTGTTGGCAAGAACACCGATTAAACAAGTCACCGATAGCGGGGGGAGGCAGCAAACCCCAGAAACACTGTCAAAGTCAACATCACAGGTTAAATCATCGGAGACAGACCACAGACGGACTAACGAACGAAAGAAGGCAGAGTGCGTTGTGCAACCTGGCATCATTGCGGCCTTTGGGCGCAGTAGAAGGACTATGCGCACCCCGGAGCGCCTAGTGCAAGACGTACACAACCCGGATCAAGCTGTGACACCAACGGAGGCCAGTGTAAGACTGGTGGAGGGAGAAGTTTTGCCGTTGTCCGACGCCACTTCAAACGCGACCCAAGCGATAGAAGCAAAAGGGCTAGGAAACGGGGGCCTCTCCCAAGAGGTGGCGCCAAATAACACAATCGCCTTTGACCGCGCCGAAGAGGAGCGGCTTACTCGGAAAGCGGGGAATATCGTCAAACAACTGAGGGCTGCCTGCGAAGTGCAGAAAAACATAGGCAAGAGTGTCAAGAATGGCATTCTTGAACTGGAGGAGCTTTTTGGCCGCATAACGCACTACAGGCGGCGGTGGCTTGCAACCGAAAAGCACCAAAAAGGCACGCTCTCCCTCGAGGCATCAGTGGTTCCTAGCAGCAGCGAAAGAATGGCCGGTAGCCCAATTGAAGGCGACTGTGAGAAAAGGAGGAAGGACGAGACCATAAACGAAGTTGACACTCCAGGCGAGGAGTTTCATGTGGTGCGAAACAAGGCAGCGAAAAAAGCGGCCAAAAAGCTACTCGTAGAAAAACAGACAAAGAGCTCAACCACGAAAAGAACAAAAAACCCCCCGATATACCGCAGATAACAAAAAGCAAACCGCGGCGCAAACTCTTGCGAGAGGCACTGCTTATTAAACCCACTAAGGGCCGAACCTACGCAGATGTCCTCCGTGAAATTAAAGGAGCGGTCAAGCCAGACGACACCAAAACTGCCATCAAAGCAGTTCGACCAACCCGGACCGGTGGCTTGCTGGTGGAATCCGGGCCAGAGGCCACAAACAAAGATGCATTCCGTGACGCGGTTCAAAAGGTTCTTGGAGATGCGGCAACGGTTGCCTCGCTCGAACCAATGGCCACCCTGGAAATCAGGGACCTCGACTGCGTCACGGACAAAGCTGAAGTAGAGGATGCCATTAGGAGGGAGTTCCCCAGCTTAAGTGAAGTCAAGGCAAGATTGACACGTGAAAACACAAGGGGGCAACGCATGGCTATTGTCGAACTAGCTGATAAAGACGCCCAGCAAATCCTGGCGAAGGGCAAAATTAAGATAGGTTGGGTGATCTGCAGGATACGGAGAAGAGCGATCCCTATCTGCTGCTTCAGATGCCTCGAATACGGACACACCGCGTATGGCTGTAGGGGACCCGACAGGAGATCTCTGTGCTACAAATGTGGTGAAACGGGGCACAAAAGGAAGGAGTGCACGAACGAGGCAAAATGCATTCTTTGCAAGGATGCTAAGCTAGCACCCGGCGACCTCAAACATGAGCCGGGGACAGGGAGATGCCGGGTTTTCAAGGAGGCCCTAACTAAAGCCAAATCGATACTCAAATGATCCGTATCCTGCAGGTCAATTCGCACCGAAGCACAAACGCCCAGGACCTACTTGAGCAGTTTGCGAGGGATAAGAAAGCTGACCTCCTGTTGCTGAGCGAGCAACATCATAACAAGGACTCGCAAGCGTGGTACCCTGACAAAACTGGTAACTCGGCCATCTGGGTTCGAGACAGCACCCGCCTTCAGGTGCAGGGCCATGGACGCGGGAATGGTTTTGTGTGGGTGCGGTGTTCAGGGATAACATATTTCAGTGTTTATCTGACGCCTAACGAGGCAATGCGATCCTTTCGAACCAAACTCGATGCCCTGGAGGACGCTGTCTCGAACACAGAGGGCCACATGCTGGTCGGGGGAGACTTCAACGCTAAAGCCATCGAATGGGGTATGCCACAATCCGACCCAAGGGGAAAGCAAATCTTGGACATGGCGGCCAGAACAGCGCTTTTTGTCCTAAATACTGGTAACACCCCTACTTTCCGCCGTTGGGGTTGCGTAGGAACCATACCCGATGTGACACTCGCTTCGGAGTCCCTGGTACCTAGAGTACACAACTGGCGAGTACTAGAGGACTACTCGGCTAGTGATCACCAGTATATAGCTGTTGAGATTCACGACGGTGCCACTCTGCGTGCATATGCCCAAACTTCAATCCTCGGATGGAGGACTGGGAGAATGGACGTCGAGAAGTTCACTGACGCGCTTACGGCAGGCGCACTGTTGCTGGGAGCTCCGCCAGGGAGTGGAGGGCCTACAGCCAAGGACTTGGTGAACTCAACTATGAGTACCATCATAGCTGCTTGCGAGTCTTCCATGCCCCGCCGGAGACCCCGACATGGTAAGCCTCCAGTATACTGGTGGTCAAACGAGATCGCCGAACAAAGAAGCGAGTGTCACAAACTTCGGCGAGAGGCCCAGCGGGCGCGAACACGGGAGGAGGCAGACACTAGGCTAGCAGCATACAGGTCCGGCAGGAAATATCTTCGCAGGCTTATTAACAAGAGCAAGGCCCGATGCTGGCAAGACCTCGTGGACGATGTAAATAGGGATCCGTGGGGCCTTGGCTACAAGCTGGTCATGGGGAAACTTGGTGCCCTACGGAAGCCTTGTATACATGACGCGGAAAAGATGGACGCGATAGTGCGGGGACTCTTCCCCGCCCATCCCGTCCGTGTTGACGCTGTCCATGGTGAAACAGCAGTCGAGTGCCCACTCTTCACACAGCTGGAACTGGAGGAGGCAGTCCTCTCCCTGAAAGCGAGGAAGGCTCCAGGTCCAGACGGTGTTCCAGCTGAGGTTTTGCAGCTCGTCTTTCACCATTGTCCTGACTTGCTGCTCAGCACATTCAACGCTTGCCTACGGGACGGGGTTTTCCCGGTACGATGGAAGGTGGCGAGGCTCGTGCTGGTCAGCAAGGGGAAGGGAAATCCCGAATCGCCGTCTGCATACCGCCCGTTATGCATGCTAGACACGGCTGGGAAAGTGCTAGAGAAACTCATCAAGGGAAGACTCACTAACGCGATTCGTGCTGCTGGGGAAGAGGTGGTGAACGCGGTCCAAAAGGCAGAGGCATATAGTCGCACCAAGCGACGGATCGTCCTGTTGGTGACACTCGACGTCAGGAATGCCTTCAACTCCGCTAGATGGGTGGATATTCTGGACACGCTGGAAAACTCCTTTCAAGTTCCAGAATATCTAATGCGGCTTTTGAGGAACTACCTAAAGGACCGAAGCCTGCTCTACGACACGACACAGGGCCAACGAAGGATGGAAATTACATCGGGTGTTGCCCAGGGATCTATCCTTGGTCCGGACCTGTGGAACGTGTCTTACAATGGGCTACTGAGACTTGAGATGCCAGATGAGTCGCGCTTGATCGGCTATGCGGATGATGTTGCGGCTCTGGTCGCCGGACGCACCGTTGAACAAGCGCAACTTAGGCTAGGTATGCTAATGCGCCGAGTGAGGGACTGGATGACTGCTCGCGGGCTCAGTTTAGCACTGGAGAAAACCGAAGTGGTCATCTTGACAAAAAAGAGAGTCCCTAGAGTAAGAATGATCAGTATTGGAGATATACAAATCGAATCGAAGCCAGCGGTGAAGTACCTGGGGCTACTGATCGACTCGAAGATGAGTTTCTCTGAGCAAATCAGGGCAACGGCTGAGAAGGCTGCTTCGGGAATATCGGCCCTGAGTCGACTTATGGCCAACGTAGGGGGACCCAGCCCATCAAGTAGACGCCTCTTGATGAGTGCTGTAGGGTCAGTGCTACTGTATGGAGCAGAGGTATGGGGCGACGCTCTCAGCAAGGAGGTATACCGAAAACGATTGGCACAGGTACAGAGAAGAGGAGCACTGAGAATTGCATCTTCGTATCCAACAGTCTCCAACTCGGTGGTGAGAGTGATTGCAGGCGTGATACCTGTCGCCCTCTTTGCTAGAGAGCGCCGCGCTATTTACCTGCGCCGAAACGAGGATGCGAGGGAGATCGTTATCCGCGAGGAGAGACAACGCTCGCTCAACGATTGGCAGCAGTCTTGGAGGAATTGCACGAAGGGAAGGTGGACTGCGCACCTCATCCCGGATGTGAGACCGTGGCTAAATCGAAGGCATGGTGAGACTGACTTCTATCTGACCCAGCTTTTGAGCGGGCACGGGTGTTTTCAGTCTTACCTGCACAAGATCGGTAAGTCACGGTCCTCCGATTGTCGGTTTTGCCCAGGAGAGGAGGACAATGCCTGTCACACATTTTTTGCGTGTACAAAATGGGCCAGGCTGCGAAGGGAACTCTACAGGGAGACGGGAGAGCTCACCCCGGATAATATAGTTGCGGTGATGCTCGAATCGGTTGACAAATGGAACCAGGTGGCACATTATGCTCGGGCAGTCCTAAAATATAAAAGGGACTCACAGCAGCCGGAGGCACTGGGGCTTGGGGATCGCTCTTCTGGCAATTCCTCTTCCCCCCTCGCCTCCCGCTGGGAAAGGGACTCCCCAGCTTGAAGGCGCCCCACGGCGTAACAAAACGAGACCTGGCCCGAAGTAATGTGTCAAACGGTTCCAGGCTAGGCTCTCAGATTGACAGGGGAGGTTTTTAGTGGGTAGTCCAAAGGTATCATCCATGGGAGTCCCACACTGCCAAACTCGGCGGGCATAAATGCCTTCACCTCCCTACCACAAAAAAAAAACAAGTTGGGTAGACAGACCTATGCTCATGTCAGAAGGGTTTTGTACTCAACTTACACAATGCAGTAACCAGTAATGAATAAAATCAAGAAACATGTCATGTTCGAGGATCATACTATTATTAGCGAAGTTAAAAGAATTTTGACTTCTGAGGTATTTGTTATAGTTATACCCACAAATATCTCCCTTGATAATTATTTCAGATTTTTTAAGATCACGGGTGTCCATTCGCGAGGGAGGAAACACATTTTTCATGTATTTCCCCGCCCCCCATGTTCCCACAGAAGCAAAATATGTGAGTTTAAGAACTGTTTTGAAAAGCTCTCATAGAGAACTTTCAGTTGATACTCATATCAGCTACCTTTCATGAAATTTTTTTTTCAGGGGCCACTCCTCTGTACTGTAATCATCGATTCATGGCCTGTTTTTTAGAATCTTAGAATGGTTACAAAGCCCTTTTGCTAGGAGCTTTCTCCTGCCTTTCCGACTTGTTTCAATTGTATGTACTCATCTTCATGATACCTATCATTCCTGAAATTTTCATGCAAATCCTAGCAAAGCTGTAGTTTCTAAGTCGGTAAAAAGCGCATATGGCTCCATAGCCATATGTTTCCATAGTAATACAGGGCATATTGTTCCATAGTAATGCAGGAAAATTCAAATCGCTATAACTTCGTTAAATATTATTCGATCTTTATGAAACTTTCAGAAAAGATCAACCTTTTAAATAGTCATCTGTGTGCTAAATTTTATTGAATTTAAGGGTACCGTCTAGATTTTATTCAAGAAAACATAAAATCAATAAATCATACTATTACTAACAAAGTTGAGTGAATTTCGACTTCTCATGTATTTGTTGTTGTTGTACTCATTAAGGCCTACATCCATGATTTTTTTCAGATTTTTCGGATGGAAGGTGTCCAATCGCGAGGGGGGGGGTACGCGAAAAGTTCGTACATTTCCCCTTCCCCTGCCCCCCTCGGTACTCATAAAGCAATTTTAAGACTTGTTTTGAAAAGATCTCATTGAGACCTTTCCAATGGTGAAATTTTTTTTTTGGGGGGTCACTTCCCTATATGGGGAGACCCCCCTTAAACCCCTTTGAAAATTTTTTTCACCATTGAACTTTCAAGAGGTCACCACTTCTGACCTTTTCACAAAGTTGCGTGACTGTAGCTTCTATAGTTTCGGAGAAAAAGTGCTGTGACATACAGACGGACGGACGGACGGACGGACGGACGGACAGACGGACAGACGGACACAGGTCGTGATTGCAATAGGGTTTTGTATTTCAGTACAAAACCCTAAAAAAAAAAAAAGCGTTTGACAAAGTATACATTTTTCGATAAAGAGGCTGATGAGTGAATCTGTCGATAAGCAAATAATAGGTGGAATCTGTTTAAAAATATAGTGCCGTTTTAGTTTGTATGTAATTATCTCAATTTGAAAATACTTTAAGACTCACTTGAATATTGTTAGAGCACTGATAAAACATTCCGAAAATAAATGTTCATTTTACAATCAAAGCAGCCTAGAAAAATTGAAATAATGAAATAAGTTCAATGTGCTGGATTAAGCCCAGTTTTCATTTTTTTTGATTCAATTTAATTTAATTTCAGGAAGTTATCAGAATCCATGACGCACTGGTGAATATTTTAGTGTGTGAGTGTGCGCGTGTTCGACATTATGGAGTTCTTTAGAAAAAAAAATTCTTTCTTTCTCTCAACCCACTCCCATACGCGGTGAGCTAGCCGTGGAACCAAAAAGATCTCCTCTTCAGTCACCATCATGTGACTTTATGTGGTTCCATAGGGAAACTGTTTTTGTTTAGTCAGCAACCTTTGCTGAATACCGTTTTTATTCTGCTGCGAGAGCAACTCCTCAGTTGCTATTACTACATCCATCCTGCTTTTTCTTGATAATGCATATTATGTTTTTTTTTTTCATGTTTCCGGCGGAACACCATCACATAACAATGATTTTAAGTCTACGTCCGAACGACTAACTGACCTCTCATCGGTTCTAGACGTCAAGTCTGAGTAGTGCCAACGGATGGTACCAACCGGTCAACCAATCCGTGCACCGTAACCCATTCACGCGGTGGCTGCTTGTCGGCCAGCTAGATTGGAGAGGATTTCGGTCGCGGGTCTCCGAATGTATTACGCTCATTTACAATATTCAGCCACCAATACATGCCCGTTTTCAAACGCGTCACAAAACAAAACCATACGGAGAGGGAACCTACTTTACGTTACTCCGTATTTCTTCATTTAATCAGTCAAGGACAACAATCTAATTTTTACGTCGCGTTCCCGAATTTCCGACGCGGTACCGAAAAGTATACTACGTTAACTCAACCCGACGAAAGCTACTCTAATAAAAAGGCAAAACAACAAAGGTACCGCGTACCGGGCGCGACGCGACACGGACCTCAGCGGATTTTCTCAAACCCTACCCTCGCGACGGCATACCTACCCTGCACTCTTTCTCCCGCTGAAAGGAAGAACCACTGGAAAGGAAAGTCGTATTTTTAGTTAGCAATTAATTATTATTTATTCTCTGATTTAACTCTTAAGTTTTTTATAATACTTCTATTCAAGTTTTAATATTTTCTCTCAGTTCATCATTTTCATTGTAATCACGGAAAAAAAACCATAAAATTTAATGTGATTTAATAATAAAAATAATTGTTGAATATTATCAAGTAAATCTAAATAGTTAATTCTTGTTCTCTTTTCTTTTGTAATAATTATATTAAAAACTTCTTATTCTTAAATTGCAGTTTTAATTAACGTGTTCTTTTAGTTGTGGTTTTGAAACAAAAGGAAGTTGATTTCATTCACTTTATCAAAATTATCGGCTAACAATAAAGAAATATACAATTTTTGAAAAGCACGCCATTGAATTTATTACTGGTGGGGATATTCATGTTGATTTGAAGTATTAAGTTAATTCCGAAATGAAAAAAATCATTGAAATGGGTGCATTCCACCATTAAATTGACTGATAGAGAGAGGAATAGAAAGAGAATAGTTTCAAAAAAATATATTTATACAGCAGGAATGTTAGGGATTTTCTTTTCTATAAAATAAAAGCCTCAATTAGCTCACTGACGTTTTGCAGTTGATTCAGTAGAAAATTTTCTATGGTATTAAAATTTTATCGAAAGAGATCTTTCCAAGATTAATTCCTCGCATTCAAACATGATGATATTACACTTGTGCAGGGCTTATACAGTTTTCATTCTCAGACGTGCAGTTCATAATTTTTTTTTTTGATCTACTTTATGAATAGGCAATACAAAATAACATATACAAATTATCTAAGCAAATGCATGAACAGAATTTTGTGAAATATTCAAAGGTGCGGATTGGAAAAATACAACGCAGGTTGTATTCTAAAACATTTACGACTATTCAAAACAGGGCATTTCTTATATTAAATAGTTTTTCATTACGTATTTACACTACAATGAATTCTCTAGAATTTCCCTTTTAAAAACTTCGACGGGCACAAAAAAACTGTGACTAATTATAACACAATCAAACCTAAATTTTCTCGCCATTGGCAATTATATTAATAGAATATGCGATCTACATTCGGAGTTACTTTAGTTTTTTTTTCGTTTTAGCGGTGTGTAGTATTAGGGAGGCTAATTTTTCCTTTCAAAATTTACGTGAGAGTTCTGATACACCACCATTTTCTTTGTCCTAAGATCTCGTTATATTTATATTGACTGTACAGTTCAATAGAAATTAACTATTTGCTCTTTAGTACGACTGAAACCCTACTGTCCTCAATTTTTTCTAGTTATCATTTTTTTTTGTTTTAACTGATCATTTATCTATCTATTAACCACATATTGTATTCTCAAGGAATATTGCTTCCATTTGCTTTCTAAATAATGAATAGACTATTATTTCAACTCTTGATAATTAAGTTCCAGCACCAGAACATGTAGAGGGATTAAATTATAACATGCATTTAATTAATCAGCTTTCCCCTTAGGTATATTCAAAAGTTATAAAAAAAACGTATTCCGATTTATGTATGCTGACAATGTCATAGTTGATTTCCATCAGGAATCAGCCGAAATTGGAGCAAGTCAATGAGCTAGTCCAGTTCAGCTTAAAGATAGTTGAGTTTTACGATTTAAGAATACGGACAGTTTGCAGTACCAAGTTGAACCGTAGAAATCAACAAACTGCAAAACCTATAATTAATCCGTGTTAGCTCGGTTGAACGCCCCTTTTTCTCGATTGTTAGTGACTCCATTTTGATTTCCTACTGACGTTACCTTCGATAATAATCTGTAGGGTTTAGCTAGTTCAAAGGCTGTTCCAGGCAGCAGAATAACTGGAGTTGAAACATGTCCAGATTCAATACCTAACATATTTGGATATTCATCGTCTCCAAAATCTGCTATCTCTCGGGCTTTGTCTATCCAAGGATTCCAAATGACTGTGTCGAGGAAATTGTATTTTTGCAGTCTCCTCTTTCGTCCGGAGACAACATTCGCAATAAGTTGTTCTGGTGGTGTATGTTGATATATTCTATCGGTCCATTTGCCTTTTGTAACAACTTCACGACCTTCTTGGTAGGTAGCACCATCTCTAGTCTTATCAATAAATGTACAACCGTGTAAACCTGTTATTTGGCATCGGCGCACATCGGGAACCTTCAGGTAGGTATGTAGGAGTAAATTGAATGAAGAGGTTAAGTCCTTACTAGGGTTGTAAACACCGATATGAAAGTGCAGTTCTTTTTCACGTAGTATTAATCGGTACGTTATTCGAAATGGATAGTTCCACATTGATCTAGTAAATTCATAATCCATTAAAGAAAATAATGCTTCGACATCGCCATTGTATAATCGTTCAGGAGGTCGTTCAAATGTTAATCTGGTAATCCTTACAAATCCATGTTGCGGCCTGCGCTGCTCTATAATACATTAGCGCTAAACTGTGATACCTGTCTTGTCCGGCCGTATCCCACGTTTCCAATTTAACTGTCGTATCATCTATACAAGCAAATCTAATTACCTTGGTAGTTCTGAGGCCAAATGGTGGGAGCATTCATTGGCACACTGTAGTACTACTAAAACGGCTAGTACGGCATTGAAGGTGGGTATATTGTTGGCACACCGGCTGGTGGGTAAACTGCTGCAAACTGATCAATAGGTATGTTTCTTATCGGAGCCGGTGGAGTAGCGGCATAATAAATGGCACCATTCGCTGCACATATAGTCTGTTCCTAAATAGCAGGAGGAATCCGAAAAAGTAGACCATTAGAGCGGTGAAACGAAAACTCACTAATGGAATCGTATTTAAAGTGCTACTTTTTATAGTTACCTTACAAACAGGACGTTAAGGTCAACTTACCTACCTTTTCGGTTGGCTCGTACTCGGATTCTTCTTGCCTTTTTCCAAATTCCTGCAATCCGACTAGTTATTGGGTTTGTTGTCGCAACAGTTGGTGATCGAATCGAAGCGTTACTATTTACCCTTTTGGAACTGTTGGCACACTCCGGGACTTCTTCATGGATGGCGGCCACTACGTGCACACTTCACTCCTATGTGGCTGTCAAATCCTCTTGACATCCCACGACACAATTGACGTGGGATGTGCACTCGTCGCAACCAACATGAAATTACAAGCCACCTAGCAGCAAAGTGTGTTAGTATTGGTCGCCAGCGGCGTCGCATGATTCATTACACTGTATTTATGAATTTTCGCCTCAATTCGGGGAAATGCAAGTTTGGGAGAAAGTTAATATTATAATGTTAGCCACGTAAGTTTGAACCTTTAAATGTTAAGTAATTTTTCCAAACTTTTAAATTTAGTGAACAAACACGTAAAAACCAAAAATAGCAATTGTATTCGATAACTATGCTTATTTTCCTAATATTATATTGATATCATTTATGCATAAGTAGCAATTAGATATGGTACATAATTTATACTAAATTGATAAAATAAAACAAAACAAGTTGGGTAGACAGACCTATGCTCATGTCAGAAGGGTTTTGTACTCAACTTACACAATGCAGTAACCAGTAATGAATAAAATCAAGAAACATGTCATGTTCGAGGATCATACTATTATTAGCGAAGTTAAAAGAATTTTGACTTCTGAGGTATTTGTTATAGTTATATCCACAAATATCTCCCTTGATAATTATTTCAGATTTTTTAAGATCACGGGTGTCCATTCGCGAGGGAGGAAACACATTTTTCATGTATTTCCCCGCCCCCCATGTTCCCACAGAAGCAAAATATGTGAGTTTAAGAACTGTTTTGAAAAGCTCTCATAGAGAACTTTCAGTTGATACTCATATCAGCTACCTTTCATGAAATTTTTTTTTCAGGGGCCACTCCTCTGTACTGTAATCATCGATTCATGGCCTGTTTTTTAGAATCTTAGAATGGTTACAAAGCCCTTTTGCTAGGAGCTTTCTCCTGCCTTTCCGACTTGTTTCAATTGTATGTACTCATCTTCATGATACCTATCATTCCTGAAATTTTCATGCAAATCCTAGCAAAGCTGTAGTTTCTAAGTCGGTAAAAAGCGCATATGGCTCCATAGCCATATGTTTCCATAGTAATACAGGGCATATTGTTCCATAGTAATGCAGGAAAATTCAAATCGCTATAACTTCGTTAAATATTATTCGATCTTTATGAAACTTTCAGAAAAGATCAACCTTTTAAATAGTCATCTGTGTGCTAAATTTTATTGAATTTAAGGGTACCGTCTAGATTTTATTCAAGAAAACATAAAATCAATAAATCATACTATTACTAACAAAGTTGAGTGAATTTCGACTTCTCATGTATTTGTTGTTGTTGTACTCATTAAGGCCTACATCCATGATTTTTTTCAGATTTTTCGGATGGAAGGTGTCCAATCGCGAGGGGGGGGGTACGCGAAAAGTTCGTACATTTCCCCTTCCCCTGCCCCCCTCGGTACTCATAAAGCAATTTTAAGACTTGTTTTGAAAAGATCTCATTGAGACCTTTCCAATGACACCCTACTCGACTACCAATGGTGAAATTTTTTTTTTGGGGGGTCACTTCCCTATATGGGGAGACCCCCCTTAAACCCCTTTGAAAATTTTTTTCACCATTGAACTTTCAAGAGGTCACCACTTCTGACCTTTTCACAAAGTTGCGTGACTGTAGCTTCTATAGTTTCGGAGAAAAAGTGCTGTGACATACAGACGGACGGACGGACAGACGGACGGACGGACGGACGGACGGACAGACGGACAGACGGACACAGGTCGTGATTGCAATAGGGTTTTGTATTTCAGTACAAAACCCTAAAAGACAGTAATACAAAAGACACAAATATTTTACAGTTTTATATTTTTCGCCGAATGCTCTCAGCATGTATAATTTTATACATTTAAATTTTCAATTAAGTTACAAAAATTAAGGGTTAACTGTTAAAAACTAGGGGGGAAATTAAGAGACTAGAATCTTAACCAAAATCAAACATAAATGTACAATGTCTAAACATACCTTCCCTAGAATTTCATGCCACCTGAATTTCCATGCAGCACTTGTTTATACACATTATATAGAGATTCGTTTCCGATCCAGCTCATGGCAAGATAATTTGGATTGAGTGGAGATTGAGAAATGCAAAGGGAAAAAGTAACCGATCTCGAGAATGCCGCCGGCGAAGGAAAAATTTAACTTCGACGGAGAGTGAAAAAGTCTCAATTTCGGGTGGCAGTTGGATAAAGTGTGGGAAATCGCGTGTTAAAATGCATGGTTATGGTCACGCGATGTCTTAGACAACTCGCGGAGAGTGATCGGAGATTCGACAGTTTTACCTTAAGGAAAGGAAATTTGAAAGTGCTTTCCACCTAAACCGAAAAGATTGCGAAAAATTTTCGGTGATTTGGGGTAATAAATTGGCATTGACAAAATTGTAAAGCACCGGATGCAAATTATTGTGATTGTATAATTACCGAATGTCCCATCCAGCACCGGTTTTTTTCACGGCACTTCGACGGATTAGTGGCATTAATGCAACAGTTACTCTCATAGATGTTCTAAATAACGTGAATGTAGAAATTGGGAAAAAGTTTTACACTGATTCCGTTCTTTTCGATGCCCATTTAAGCTTCAGTAAATTATATGTGATTTTGAAAAGCGTGAAAAGTGTGTTTTTAGTGTGAAAATTGTCTTGTTAGTGACTATGTCTGGCAATTCTGATTTCAAGTAGTCTGACAATGATTTTGAAATCGATGATTACTCTAATACTGGTGATGATTGTGACATGGATCAAATTGACTCAAAAAAAACCAAAATTTTTGGTCTGGAATATTTTGAGTACGAGTGTCTTATAGTAGCAGAGGTTGAAAAACTATTGAACGAATTAAATGAACGTTTCATTAATACTTTAAACATTACACCCGCATATGCTCAGACGTTGCTGTCCAAAAAAGTAATGGAATATTCATGCCACTTTGGATAATTGTAAGATCTATTTGAATTAGTGCATCGTGTCTGTTCAAAATCTATTTGAATTATTACATCGGGTCTGTTTAAAATCTATTTGAATTATTATTATTATTAAGAAGTTTAAATTCCAGGCCTTACCCACCCCGTCTACGAGCGCTCGTCGAATATGATGGGTAAGTATCCAATTTTGTTTTAAAATGTTTATCCTATGTATGACCTAAATATCTATATAAATATAAATATTCTTTTCAAATTTTATATAAATATATATTTCGAACATATTGGCGGAAACAAAAATGAAAAGTTAGAAAACCATCTACAAAGTTTTATATTTTTCAAATGGTTTTTGAGGAACTAAGATCTGCAACAAATACAAAACCTACAAACACTAAAACACACCGAATGCGAAAATACCTGGAGGAGTAATAATTATTGGAAAAGAATAAAGGTTAAAAGAAATTATAGTATTAGCATGTATTTTAAAGAGAAGACGAAGGGCCGAATCTTGTAGAGAACGATATTTTGTTAGGTTATGATGCAAAGCAGTGGAATTAACATTGAATTCTTAATTGGAAAAGAAATAAACGTAGGAAAATAATGTCCACTTAAATATTATCACCCGGTCTTTCCATTCTATCATTCTGACTGGGTATAGGACCTACCATGATGGAAGGCGTTCCGCATGACATGGGCTAGCCATTGGGCACGCTCCACAGTTTTTGACGCCTAACAGGGGATCTTGTCGAGTAGAGTGGCCTTCCGCTCGCGTGCCTTTTTATTGAATAGGGTTATGTGATTCGATCACATAATTCTATAACATAAATAGGTCACATCTATATTTCTCTTTTGATGGGAAAGTTCATACAAATTACGTTTGTATGAGCTTTCCACTCAAAAGTGAAATATATGACCACATCTACGTTTGGATCTTGATCCGGTTGAGCGTGTGCGAGGGGGCACCACACCCATCCGGATGCCCCTCTTATTTGTGGGCCATAAGAATCGTCGGGTAACGACGAAGTCTCCACAGGTCCGTTTGTTTTTACCCGTTTCAATTTCTCTCAGAACAAGCAATTTCCACCCTCAGTTACCTCCATTTTGCGTACTCAGTCGACATTTTCTGAGACCCAAGAATTCGTGAATGCAAAATTCTTTTGCAGTGGGTCCTTGTACTGGGGGAGAGAACCCACCCCCATGGCACCGTAACGCTAGCCTGCCCGCGCATTCACACGTCCCCAGACAAGACCACTCTCGGCGGATCTTACCAACCTCTTCGCCGAGGCAGCAGACCATTGCTGCAGTCATTTACGGATATTCATACCTTCCTTTCACTACAAAATGTTGCCCAACTTGGGGCCTGAAATACCTGGCTGTATCATCAGTCGCGAGAACGAGACAGTCCATCGTCTCTAGCTGACACTACAAGTTGTCCAGATTATTGGCGGGTAGGTAAATTCTTAGGGATGTTGTGCTAATCGTGCCCCAGCAACAAATAATTTCCAGACGTGTGTTGTCATTGAACGTCAATATCGTTTGGACCGAATTTTGACTTATACTTTGGTGGTCTACCACCATTGTATGACTAGTAAGGCCAAATGATATGAAAGTCCTTATGTGTATTTGGAAATTACTATCCTAACACCAATTGTGCGGCGGATTCTGATCTGCACCCCAAACCAAGCGGTGCCTAAGTGTCTTTCACTACATGGATTTTGATTCATGTGCTTGGCTGCTTAGCTAGTCCATGACTATCCATGACAAGCGCTGCTTGTGGGTCAGAATTCAACCTGGGCTGATAAGTTATAACTTGCGAAAAATTGCGGAGGAAGGAGCACTTCCGAACCCTGATCCTTATGGTACCGCAAGAGAGTAGTCCCTGTGACACAACAGGAGGAGAGTGCCATTAGTGTCCTTACCTCGGAAAGGAACCGATCAAATGAAAAGACCGAACTTTCTCATGATAATTACATCCACTTTTTTAGGGTTTTGTATTAAAGTCCGAAACCTTATTGCAATCATGACCTCTGTCCGTCCGTCCGTCCGTTTGTATGTCGCAGCACTTTTTCTCCGAAACTATAGAAGTTACAGCAATAAAACTTTGTGAAAAGGTCAGAAAAGGTAACTTCTTGAAAGTTTCGGGGTGAAAAAATTTTTAAAAGGGGTTGAAGAGGGGTCTCCCCATATAGGGAGGTGACCCTTTAAAAAATGCTTTTCACAATTGGCAGTCGTGTAGAGTGTCGTTGGAAAGGTCTCAATGGGATCATTTCAAAACAAGTCTTAAAATTGCTTTATCTGTACCGAGGGGGACAGGGAAGGGGAAACGTACGAACTTTTTGCGTACCCCCCTTCGCGATTGGACACCTTTCATCCAAAAAATCTGAAAAAAATCGTGAATGTAGGCTTTTATGAGTACAACAATAACCAAGACATGAGAAGTCGAAATTCACTCAACTTTGTTAGTAATAGTATGATTTATCGATTTTACATCTTCTTGAATAAAATTTCAACGGTACCTTAAATTCAATAAAATTCAATATACAGATGACTATTTATAAGACAGATCTGCTATGAAAGTTTCATAAAGATCGAATGGTATTTAACGAAGTTATAGCGATTTGAATTTTTCTATATTGCTATGGAACGATATGCGCTGTATTACTATGGAAACATGTGGCTACGGAACAACATGCGCTTTTTCTGACTCAGACACTACAGCTTTTCTAAGATTTGCATGAACGTTGCAGGAATCATAGGTATCATGAATATCTTTGAAAACTGATTCAGCTAGTGGTATCAGTAATCTCTAAACATAATAGTGGCTGTTTTAAATGCGATAATTTAATAATATTGGGTTATTGTTCCCCAACTTCAACGTTTAAGATGCATGCTTTTATCACTTCATTCAATTCAATCAATGACTGAAGATGAGTACGTACAATTAATACTCATAGGTGAAACAAGTCTAGGAGGCAGGAGAGAGCTCCTAGCAAAAGGGCTTTGTAACCATTCTAGGATTCGAAAAAATTGGCCATGAATCGATGATTACAGTACAGGGGAGTTGCCGCTGAAAAAAAATTTCATCAAAGGTAGCCGATATGGCTATCAAATGAAAGTTCTTTAGAAGAGATTTCAAAACAGTTCTTAAACTGAAAATTTTTTCCTTTAGTGGGGTACAAGGGGGGGGGGGGGGTAAATACGCGAAAAATATGTGTGAGATATTTTTGAGTATAACAATAACAAATACCTCAGAAGTCAAAATTCGTTTAGCTTTGTTAATAATAGTATGATCTTGGCATTTCATATTTTCTCCAATAAAATCGTCTTTGACATATTTCTTGATTTTTTTCGTCGTTGTTGACTGCATTTTGTAAGTTGAGTACAAAACCCCTTTTGACATGAGCGTAGGTCTGTCTACCCAACTTGTTTATAGACTACATCCTATTTTTTTGATAAGTTTTTATTAGTTCGCCACTGATGGCCGCTCCAAGAATCGCATATTTTTCATTTATTTCTACATATTTTTTGATATATATATATATATATATATATATATATATATATATATATATATATATACATATATATATATATATATATATATATATATACATATATATGTTTATATATATTCCTACATCCTTCTACCTTTACATATATAATTCTAAGTTTTTTAATCTAATTGTTTGCAGAAATGCCCACCAAAAGAACGCCAGAGAGGAGAAAGTTGAAGTCAGATGCCGGATCAACGCTCTTGTGCTCCATATGCCATGAGGACATGGATGAACCGTCCAGCCAGAGTTTTTCGTGGGGACACAGGCTCCACCAAACGGGGTTTGGTCCAACTGAGGCAAACGGCATCAACGTGCCCGCTCATTCGCCAGCCTCTAAAATCTACACAGCCAGCAACAGAACGACCTCAGTCCTCCATCACTATTGGAGTAATGCCCAAAGGCAGACTTCCTCCACCAACTACAATGGGTGCGCACGGTGATGACAGTGGCGCCGGAGCCCTACGAACTGGCCGACCCGGTATCGAATCCTCATCCTCAGCGTCACCTGAGATGTCACAGCTGCTGGCGGTCATGCAAGCTATGGTCACCAGTATGGAATAGTTGAGGCAAAAATTACAGTGTCTGTCTGTTCCACAGCCAACTACGCAGCCTTCCACCTCAACGACCAGAGCAGACTATATAGCCACTAGTGACAGTAGCGGGTAATCCAACACCTCGTATGCTCAGTGGAGCCATGAACACCATGGCCCCAGAGTACAGGCCCAGGGGAGAGGTTTGGACTTTGTGACCGGCTCAGCGGAAGCATACGAGTGCCTGGAACCCTGAGCGAGAACTGTTCGAACAGGCAGCTCAGGGCCGCGCCTCAATGCCTTAGTATAACTGGGACCTACCATCTCCAGCCCAGTCAGGAGCTCGCTGGACAGGCAGGCCTGCTCTTCGCGAAGAGGCTGCGCCAAGGACTTAGAAGCGGAGGAACATTCCCAGCGATCCGCGTCTCAGAATAAACCCTTTTCGCCAACGAGAGCAGCCAGAACGCCACGCAATCACTGAACTCGAACACCACATGCCAACTTTACTCTCGCTAGCTGGTCTCATTGTACCCACCATCGCCAGCACACTGGAGACTCTCCCTCCATTATCCACCGATTTAGGCTACTGAGACTTGAAATGCCAGATGAGTCGCACTTGGTCGGCTATGCGGATGATGTTGCGGCTCTGGTCGCCTGAACAGGCAAAACTTAGGCTAGGTATGCTAATGCGCCGAGTGAGGGACTGGATGACTGCTCGTGGGCTCAGTTTAGCACTGGAGAAAACCGAAGTGGTCATCATGACAAAAAAGAGAATCCCTAGGGTAAGGATGATCAGTATTGGAAACATACAAATCAAATCGAAGCTAGCGGTGAAGTACCTGGGGCTACTGATCGACTCAAAGATGAGTTTCTCTGAGCAAATCAGGGCAACGGCTGAGAAGGCTGCTTCGGGAATATTGGCTCTGAGTCGACTTATGGCCAACGTAGGGGGACCCAGCCCGTCAAGAAGACGTCTCTTGATGAGTGCTGTAGGGGATGTGCTACTGTACGGAGCAGAGGTATGGGTGACGCTCTCAGCAAGGAGGTATACCGAAAACGTTTGGCACAGGTACAGAGAAGAGGAAGCACTGAGAATTGCATCTTCGTATCCAACAGTCTCTTATTCGGTGGTGAGAGTTACTGCAGGGGTGTTATATGTCGCCCTCTTCGCTAGACAGCGCCGCGCTATTTACCTGCGCTGAAACGAGGACTCGAGGGAGATGGTTGTCCGCGAGGAGAGACAGCGCTCGCTCAACGATTGGTTACAGTCTTGGGTGGATTGCACAAAGGGAAGGTGGATTGCGCGCTTCATCCCGGCTGTGAGACCATGGCTCAATTGAAGGCATGGTGAGACTGACTTCTATCTGACCCAGCTTTTGAGCGGGCATGCGTGTTTTCAGTCTTACCTGCACATGATTGGTAAGTCACGGTCTCCCGATTATCGGTTTAGCCCAGGAGAGGAGGACAATGCCTGCCACACTTTTTTTTTTGTTTACAAAATGGGTCAAGCTGCAAAGGGAACTCTACAGGGAGATGAGAGAGCTCACCCGGATAATATAGTTGTGGTGATGCTCGAATCGGTTGACAAATGGAACCAGGTGCACATTATATAAGGGGCTCACAACAGCCGGGGCGCTGGGGCTAGGGGATCGCTCTTCTGGCACTTCCACTTCCCCTCTCCCCCCGCTAGGAAAGGAATCTCCCCAGCTTCAAGGCGCCTCACGTCGTAGCAAAACGAGACCTGGCCCGAAGTGATGTGTCAAACGGTTCCAGGCTGGGTTCTCAGGTTGACAGGGGAGGTGTTTATTGGGTAGTCCAGTCGCCTTCTTGTGAGCATGGGAGTCCCACACGCTGTGCATGAATGGCATACTGACAACACCCGTGACGTTCAGAGGTCAAACGAAGGATATTACTTTCTACATTATCCCGTCACTGACTCAGAACGTGTACCTTGGCGTCGACTTCGTCCCTCAATTTTTATCGGCCCCAGATTTATTCACTGATTCGTCTTTAAATACTAGATATGTCAATGAACTCGCTTTTATACCTGACAGGCATGAATTAACGCCTAACCAACGGCAACCTCTGGAAGCATCCATCGCTGCTTTTCCATCTTACGCTGCCCAAGGCCTTGGCCGCACCACCCTGGTCTCACATGTCATCGATGTTGGCAATAGTAAGCCAATTAAGCAGAGACTCTATGCCATCTCACCGGCCATGGAAAAATTAGTGTACGCAGAGTTGGACAGGATGATCGAATTGGGGTTTATAGAGGGGTCCCAAAGTGCCTGGTCCTCACCGGTAACCTTGGTGGTGAAGCCAAGTAATTTTCGTCTTTGTCTAGATGCCCGGAAAGTGAACGCAGTGACTATCAAAGATGCTTACCTTCTTCCACTCATCGGTGGAATATTGGGGAGACTGCCGAAAGCAAATTACATTACCAGTCTCGACGTAAAAGATGCCTATTGGCAAATTCCACTCAATGAGGGGTTGAAGGATAAGACCGCCTTCACAGTGCCCGGATAACCATTATATCGGTTCGTCACAATGCCTTTTGGCCTGTGACATGCTCCGCAAACAATGACCTGGCTGATGGAAAAAGTAGTTCCACCTCGTCTGAAACACCAAGTGTCCGTGTACTTGGATGATCTTCTTCTCATCTCGTAAACATTTGACCAACACCTCCTACTCCTGCAAGAAGTAGTCCTGAACATTGGTAAGGCGGGACTCACCATCAACGTGCAAAAAATAAGTTTGTCATGAACGAGGTCCGATACCTAGGACATGTCATCGGTCATGGCATCATCAAAACGGATCCGGACAAAACTCGGGCGATTGACGAGTTCCCCTTACCAAAAACCGTCAAACAGCTACGACGTTTGCTCGGTGTGTGTGGTTGGTACCGTAGATTCGTTCGAAATTACGCAACAGTCTCAGCGCCCCTGTCGGACATGCTGCGTAGAGGGAAGTTCATTTGAACCGAGCTCAGTCGAAAGGCATTTGAAGAGCTAAAACAAGCCTTAAAGTCAGCTCCGGTCTTGCACAGCCCCGCCTTTAAGAAGCCCTTCTCCATTCATTGTGATGCAAGTCCACATGGAGTAGGAGCCGTGCTTGTGCAATTGACCGATGAGGGAGAAGAAGCTCCCATTGCCTTCATGTCCAATATGCTAAACTCGGCCCAAAGGAACTATACCGTGTCCGAGCAGAAATGTTTGGCAGCGGTGATGGCTGTGAAGAAATTCTGAGCCTTTATCGAACGCCATCAGTTTGAAATCATCACAGGCTACACTTCGCTACAATGGTTGATAAACCAAGCCGACTTACATGGACGCCTGGCCCGATGGGCTCTTAAACTGCAAGGGTTCAAGTTTTCCATCAAACACCGGAAAGGGACCCAGAGCATCGTGCCCGATACTCTCTCGCGAATGTTTTCACGCGAAGGAGCAGAATAGGCAGTGAATGACGAGGACCCATTGAGATAGATTTGGACAGCCCACACTTCGAATCAGACAGCTACAAAGAGTTGAGGCAAACCATCGTGACCCAAGAAACACAGTTTGAAAGTGATAGACGGCTACGTGTACAGATAAAATGAATACAATACTGGTGATCCATGGCAGAAAGAAGAGTCCTGAAAACTCTGGGTATCGGAGGAAATGACTCACAATCTAGTCCTCCGCGCACATCACCATCCTTTAAGTCCTTTAAGTGGAGGTTACGATCGGACGTCTCGGCAACTTAAGAAATACTTCTTCTGGCCTAAAATGGCATCTCTGGTCAAATACCACGGGAGCGCTTGTGAGACCTGTAAAGGCACTAAAGCGCTCAACCAGCTTCCTTGACCTCCTATGGGTGAACTCAACGTCCCAGAACGCGTATTTCAACGTCTATACATGGATCTACTCGGTCCATATCCTCGTTTTTCTATGAAATGCATCGGAGCTATCGTTGTGTTGGACGAACTCTTGAAATTCCCGCTGGTGGAACCTATTCGCAAGTTTACGACTCCATCTTTTGTGAAATTATTAGAGAGTCCAGTATTCCACGTGTTCGGGGTACCAGAGAGCGTGTACTCGGACAACGGAGTACAGTTCAGATCTCGGAAGTTTTAGGGACTACTCGAACAATACGGCGTCAAACACCAACTGACGCCCATATACTCTCCTCAGTCTAACGCATCTGAACGCATGAATCGCTCACTGTTAGCCGCGATCCGTTCTTATGTTCATCCAACTCAGAAAGATTGAGATCGCAGATTGTCCACCATCACATGCGCTCTGCGGTCATCTTATGATTTCGTCACCAACGTCTCATCTTACTTTGCCGACTTCGGACAGCACATGATTTGCCATGGTAAATCATACAAGCTATTACGGTAATTGAAGTATTCGGGAGATCCTGTCGTTAAACTGGAGCCCACGAGCGTTTAGGAAACCTCCGCCAATAAATCGGATGGAAGATAAAGGCCGCAGGACGTGCGAATGAGGCGCAGTACAACCTCAGGCCACGACCTTCCAATTTTAAAAAAGGCGATGATGTTTTTTGGCATCATTTTCAGTAAAGCGATGCCACTGTGCATCACAATGCCAAGCTGGACCGGCGTTTCCTGAAAAGCGGCGTGCAAAAGGTGGTAGGACCCAATCGTTACCTATTAACTGACCTATCGGGGAAAGAAGTCAGGGTGTATCACGCAAAGGACCTGCGCCGGTAGTTATATATGTATATATACGTCTGTTTTGTCCGTCTGTATTCAGCTTCAATCACACCCAAGTTAAATACTCACAGCAAAACGTAAATCTACGTGTCAGTCTGTCCGTCTGTCAATTGTGTTTTTTTTCATTCATCTCACTCCACGATCCGACTCCGAAGACATCCGATGTTCTAACTGAAGATCCTTCAGCTCCTTTTTTGCACCCCTCGTCGCCTTTGGATCGCGAGAAAAAAAGCTGCCCTGTAGTAATCGAGCAGTCACACTAGCAAACTGCTCGAAAACCTTCTTATCTCCTATTCGAAATTTCAATTGCAGCAGTTTACCAACAATATACCCACCTTCAATGCCGTACCAGCTGTTTTATCAGTGCTACAGTGTGCCAGTGAATGTTCCCGCCATTTGGCCTCAGAACTATCAAGGTATTTATCCTTGTTAAGGTAGCTGAAGGTACTACTATGATTAAAACAAAAATAACAAACGAAAATATGTAATTATAATCGAAAGCAAAACAAAACGACCTTGTTGTGGGACTAATGAGGCTACACCAAAGATTGTTTGATTTTGAGACACACACGCACAACGAAGCAAACAGGACCTTGTTTGCAAGATACAGAGTTCTTAGACAACAAAATACAAAACGAGAAGGCGTATTTATTAAGGATATATATATTTATCAGTAAAAAGCCCTAAATACAAATGAAAACTACTTCATTTTCAATCTAAACTATACATTATAAAGTAACTAGATAAAACTAGATGCAAGTAATAAGATAAACATCTAGGCTATATACAATGATAAAAACATACTAGTAGAACCGAATGATAAATAATATATTTGTAAAGCATAGAATAGATATGTGAATTGTGCCGCGAGGTGCGGCGAGCAATACGCAAGAAATATGCGGATTTGATTAGAGGCGAGAGACGAAGTTCGCCAACATCGGCTTCGACTCCGTAACACGTCAATATGTATATTTTACACGACCGTGCAACCTACAAGCAGAAATTAACAAGTTGGGTAGACAGACCTATGCTCATGTCAGAAGGGTTTTGTACTCAACTTACAAAATGCAGTAACCAGCAACGAATAAAATCAAGAAATATGTCAAAGACGATTTTATTGGAGAAAATGTGAAATTCGAGGATCATACTATTATTAACAAAGTTGAAAGAATTGTGAATTCTGAGGTATTTGTTTTAGCTATACCCATAAATATCTCCCTTGATAATTTTTCCAGATTTTTTAGAAACACATTTTTCATGTATTTACCCCACTGCCCCACTGAAGCAAAAACTGTCAGTTTAAGAACTGTTTTGAAAAGCTCTCATAGAGAACTTTCAGTTGATATTCATATCGGCTACATTTCTTGAAATTTTTTCAGGGCCCACTCCTCTGTACTGTAATCATCGATTCATGGCCTATTTTTTCGAATCCTAGAATGGTTACAAAGCCCTTTTGCTAGGAGCTCTCTCCTGCCTCTTCGACTTGTTTCAATTGTATGTACTCATTTTCATGATACCTATCATTCCTGAAATTTTCATGCAAATCCTAGCAAAGCTGTAGTGTCTAAATCGATAAAAAGCGCATATGGCTCCATTGCCATATGTTTCCATAGTAATACAGGGCATATTGTTCCATAGTAATGCGGGAAAATTCAAACCGCTATAACTTCGTTAAATACTATTCGATCTTTATGAAACTTTCAGAAAAAATCAATCTTATAAATAGTCATCTGCTTGCTAAATTTTATTGAACTTAAGGGTACCGTTTAGATTTTATTCAAGAAAACTTAAAATCGATAAATCATACTATTACTAACAAAGTTGAGTGAATTTTGACTTCTCATGTATTTGTTGTTGTTGTACTCATTAAGGCCTACGTTCATGATTTTTTTCAGATTTTTCGGATGGAAGGTTTCCAATCGCGAGGGGGGGTACGCGAAAAATTCGTACATTTCCCCTTCCCCTGCCCCCCTCGGTACTCATAAGGCAATTTTAAGACCTGTTTTGAAAAGATCTCATTGAGACCTTTCCAATGACACCCTACTCGACTACCAATGGTGATAATTTTTTTTTGAGGGGTCACCTCCCTATATGGGGAGACCCCCCTTAAGCCTCTTTGAAAAAATTTTCCACCCTTGAACTTTCAAGAGGTCACCACTTCTGACCTTTCCACAAAGTTTCATGGCTGTAGCCTCTATAGTTTCGGAGAAAAAGTGCTGTGACATACAGACGGACGGACGGACGGACGGACAGACGGACACAGGTCGTGATTGCAATAGGGTTTTGTATTTTAGTACAAAACCCTAAAAACAAAATCAAAATCGTAGCACCCAAACGATATCCAACATCCGCGCGTTAGAAAGAAACAACTTCGGATCGGTAACTAATGTTAATGATGGTATTAAAATCGTACGATATTTAGAAATCGACAAAAGATTAAAAGATAAAGAACACAGTGCATTTTCTTTGCGATGCCTCTTTTTATATATACATTATAATTAAGTATATACATAAAATAAAACCACGTCGAGCATTACGTTAATGAATAACATGAAATATATTATTTATTTAGAAAATATACTAAAAACAATTAAAACGGATACAGAACACATACCTAGTAACCTGCTCTAAGGATGGAAAAACTTCTAGACACTCTAAAGTAAAATACGACAAATATTTACCATTAAATTTCGAATATTATTTAATCGGTTTCAATTTAGATTCCATCAAAGTCAATCTAGTATCACTGTATTTATGAATTTTCGCCCCAATTCGGGGAAATGCAAGTTTGGGAGAAAGTTAATAATATAATGTTAGCCACGTAAGTTTGAACCTTTAAATGTGACGTTATTTTTCCAACCTTTTAAATTTAGCGAGCAAACACGTAAAAACCAAAAATAAAACGCAATCAATAGCAATTGTGTTCGATAAGAATTACGGTAACAACTACTGCTTATTTTCCTAATATTATATTAATATCATTTATTTATAAGTAGCAATTAGATATGGTACATAATTCATACTAAATTGATAAAATGAAACAAAAAAGACAGTAATATCGACACAAATATTTTACAGTTTTATATTTATCGCCGAATGCTCTAAGCATGTTTAATTTTAACCATTTAAATTTTCAATTAAGTTACAAAAACTAAGGGTTAACTGTTAAAAACTTAGGGAATTAAGAGACTAGAATCTTAACCAAATGCCGATCAAACATAGAAAAGAATATTAGAAAAAGTAATTCGGGGATGGTTTCGTGTGGGTTCGGTGCTCAGGGATCACTTTCTCTAGTGTGTACCTAACGCCTAACGAATCGATATCATCTTTCCAAGCCAAGCTTAATGCTTTGCAGGGCACTGTCTCGTTGGGGGTGACTTCAACGCTAAAGCAATCGAATGGGGCATGCCTCGGACGGATCCGCGGGGAAAACGAATCCTGGAAATTGCGGTCAGGACGGCCCTTGTATTACTAAGCTTCGGAAATACGCCGACTTTCCGCCGTATTGGCTGTGAGGGAACCATACCGGACGTGACATTCGCCTCGGAGTCCTTAGTACGGAGGATACACAACTGGAAAGTATTAGAGGACTACTCAGCCAGTGATCATCAGTGCATTCTGCTTGAGATAAGTGATGCTGTCTCTCGACGTCTGTGCTCTCGGCTTTCTACAACCGGATGTAACATCGGAAGGATGGACGTCGAGAGGTTTGCCAAGGTTCTCACTGCAGGTGATCCGCTGCAGGGAGCTTCGGAGGGGACGGAAGAACTGGCAGCTCAAGACTTGGTGAACTCTACTATGAGCATCATTACGACTGCTTGCTGCGCTTCTATGCCCCGTCAAAGACCCCGGCACGGCAAGCTCCCAGTGTACTGGTGGTCAACTGAAATCGCTGAAAAGCGAAGGGAGTGTCATAAGCTTCGACGTGAGGCTCAACGGGCGCGGAACCGTGACGAGGCAAGCAACCAGGTGGCAGCATATAAGTCCGCCAGGAAATGCTTTCGCAAACTGATCAACAGTAGCAAGGCTCGCTGCTGGCAAGACCTAATGAACAATGTGAACAAGGATCCGTGGGGCCTTGGCTTGAAGCTGGTCATGGGGAAATTTGGTGCCCTACGGAAGCCTTGTATACATGATGCGGAAAACATGGACGCGATAGTGCGGGGACTCTTCCCCGCCCATCCCGTCTGTGTTGACGCTGTCCATGGTGAAACAGCAGTCAAGTGCCCACTCTTCACACAGCTGGAACTGGAGGAGGAAGTCCTCTCATTGAAAGCGAGGAGCTTGCCTACGGGACGGGGTTTTCCCGGTACGATGGAAGGTGGCGAGGCTCGTGCTGATCAGCAAAGGGAAGAGAAATCCCGGATTGCCGTCTGCATACCGCCCGTTATGCATGCTAGACACGGCTGGGAAAGTGCTAGAGAAACTCACCAAGGGAAGAATCACTGACGCGATTCGTGCTGCTGGGGACCTATCTCCTCGGCAGTACGGCTTCAGAGCAGGACGTTTACCATTGATGCGATTGCAGAGGTGGTGAACGCGGTCCAAAAGGCAGAGGCATATAGTCGCACTAAGCGACGAATCGTCCTGTTGGTGACACTCGACGTCAGGAATGCCCTCAATTCCGCTAGATGGGTGGATATTCTAGACACGCTGGAAAACTCTTTTCAAGTTCCAGAATATCTAATGCGGCTTTTGAGGAACTACCTAAAGGACCGAAGCCTGCTCCACGACACGACACAGGGCCAACGAAGGATGGAAATTACATCGGGTGTTGCACAGGGATCTATCCTTGGTCCGAACTTGTGGATCCTGTCTTACGACGGGCTACTGAGACTTGAGATACCAGATGAGTCACGCTTGGTCGGCTATGTGGATGATGTTGCGGCTCTGGTCGCTGGACGCACCGTTGAACAAGCACAACTTAGGCTAGGTATGCTAATGCGCCGAGTGAGGGACTGGATGACTGCTCGTGGGCTGAGTGTACCACTGGAGAAAACCGAAGTGGTCATTTTGACAAAAAAGAGAATCATTAGAGTAAGGATGATCAGTATTGGAGACATACAAATCGAATCGAAGCCAGCGGTGAAGTACCTGGGGCTACTGATCGACTCGAAGATGAGTTTCTCTGAGCAAATCAGGGCAACGGCTGAGAAGGCTGCTTCGGGAATATTGGCTCTGAGTCGACTTATGGCCAACGTAGGGGGACCCAGCCCATCAAGAAGACGCCTCTTGATGAATGCTGTAGGGGATGTGCTACTGTCTAGAGCAGAGGTATGGGTGACGCTCTCAGCAAGGAGGTATACCGAAAACGTTTGGCACAGGTATAGAGAAGAGGAGCACTGAGAATTGCATCTTCGTATCCAACAGTCTCCGGCTCGGCGGTGAGAGTAATTGCAGGCGTGATACCTGTCGGCCTCCTTGCTAGAGAGCGCCGCGCTATTTACCTGCGCCGAAACGAGGATGCGAGGGAGATAGTTGTCCATGAGGAGAGACAGCGCTCGCTCATCGATTGGCAGCAGTCTTGGGTGGATTGCACAAAAGGAAGGTGGACTGCGCGCCTCATCCCGGATGTAAGACCGTGGCAAAATTGAAGGCATGGTGAGACTGACTTCTATCTTACCCAGCTTTTGAGTGGGCTTGGGTGTTTTCAGTCTTACCTGCACAAGATCAGTAAGTCACGGTCTCCCGATTGCCGGTTTGGCCCAGGAGAGGAGGGCAATGCCTGCCACACATTTTTGCGTGTTCAAAATGGGTCAAGCTGCGAAGGGAACTCTACAGGGAGAAGGGAGAGCTCACCCTGGATAATATAGTCGCGGTGATGCTCGAATCGGTTGACAAATGGAACCAGGTGGCACATTATATTCGGGCAGTCCTGAAATATGTAAGGGACTCACAGCAGCCGGGGGCGCCGGAGCTGGGGATCGCTCTTCTGGCACTTCCTCTTCCCTTCTCCCGTCCCGCTAGAAAAGGGACTCTTCAGCTTGAAGGCGCCCCACGGCGTAACAAAACGAAGCCTGGCCCGAAGTAATGTGTCAAACGGTTCCAGGCTGGGGTCTCAGGTTGACAGGGGAGGTGTTTATTAGGTAGTCCAGTCGCGCATGGGAGTCCCACACTCTGTGCATAAATGGCATTCGCCTCCCTACCACAAAAAAAATACCCTCCCTAGAATCTCATGCCCCCTGAATTTCCATGCAGCACTTGTTTATACACATTATATGGAGAATCATTTCCGATCCAGCTCATGGCAAGATAATTTAGCATTGGATTGACTGGAGATTCAGAAATGCAAAGGGAAAAAGTAACCGATTCGCAAAAAGAAATGGGGAGTCGATGACAGGTCGCGAGAACAAGCACGCCGCGAGAACCCCGTCGGCGAAGGAAAAATTTAACTTCGACGGAGAGTGAAAAGGTCTCAATTTCGGGCGGCACTTGAAATTGCACGATAAATCAACGAAAAAGTTGGATAAAGTGTGGGGAAACCGCATGCTAAAATGCATGGTTACAGTCACGCGATGTCTTAGACAACTCGCGGAGAGTGATCGGAGATTCGACAGTTTTTCCTTAAGGAAAGGAAATTTGAAAGTGCTTTCCACCTAAACCGAAAAGATTGCGAAAAATTTTCGGTAATTGGGGGTAATAAATTGGCGTTGACGAAATCGTAAAGCACCGGATGCAAATTATTGTGAATGTATAATTCGCGAATGTCCGGTTTTTTTTCACGGCACTTCGACGGATTAGTGGCATTAATGCAACAGTTACTCTCATAGATGTTCTAGATAACGTGAATGTAGAAATTGGGAAAGAGTTTTACACTGATACTGTTCTGTTCGATGCCCATTTAAGCTTCAGTAAATTATATGTGATTTTGAAAAGCGTGAAAAGTGTGTTTCTAATGTAAAAATTGTCTTGTTAGTGACTATGTCTGGCGATTCTGATTTCAAGTAGTCTGAAAATGATTTTGAAATCGATGATTATTGTAATCGACCCAAAAAAAACCATAATTTTTGGTCTAGAATATTTTGAGCACGTGTGTCTTATACTAGCAGAGGTTGAGAAACGATTGAACGAATTAAGTGAACGTTTCATTAATACTTTAAACATTACACCGGCATATGCTTAGATGTTGCTCCAACATAAAAAAACATGGAATATTCATGCCACTTTGGATAATTGTAAAATTTATTTGAATTAGTATATCGTGTCTGTTTAAAATCTATTTGGATTATTATATCGGGTCTGTTTGAAATCTATTTGAATTAGTATATTTTGTCTATTTAGCAATTATTTGAATTAGTCTATCGTGTCGGTCTAAAACCTATTTGAATTATTATATCGGTTCTGTGAGAACCCAGGGGTTAAAGTAGAAATTATTAAGAAGTTCAAATTCCAGGCCTTACCCACCCCGTCTACGAGCGCTCGTCGAATATGATGGGTAAGTATCCAATTTTGTTTTAAAATGTTTATCCTATTCTTTTATGACCCAAATATCTATATAAATATATATATATATATATATATATATATATATATATATATATATATATATATGTATGTATATATATATATATATATATGCATTTATATATATATATATATATATATATATATATATATATATATATGCATTTATTTATATATATATATATATATATATATATATATATATATATATATATATATAATATATATATATATATATATATATATATATATATATATATATATATATATATATATATATATATATATATATATATATATATATTCTTTTCAAATGTTATATAAATATATTTTTCGAACATATTTGTGGAAACAAAAATGAAAAGTAAGCAAACCATCTACAAAGTTTTATATTTTTTATATGGTTTTTGGGAAACTAAGATCTACAACAATTACAAAATCTACAAACACTAAAACACACCGAATGCGAAAATACCTTGAGAAGTAATAATCAAAGGAAAAAAATAAATATTAAAAGAAACTATAGCATTTGCATGTATTTTAAAGAGAAGACCAAAGGCCGAATCTTGTAGAGAACGATATTTTGTTAGGTTATGATGCAAAGCAGTGGAATTAACATTGAATTCTTGATTGAAAAAAAAAATAAACAGAGGAAAATAATGTCCACTTAAACATTGTCACTCGGTCTTTCTATTCTATCGTTCTGACCGAGTATAGGACCCGCCACGATGGAAGGCGTTCCGCATGACATGGGCTAGCCATTGGGCACGCTCCACCGTTTTTGACGCCTAACAGGGGCTCTTGTCGGGTAGAGTGGCCTTCCGCTCGCGTGCCTTTTTATGGTATTGGGTTATGTGATTCAATCACATAATTCTATAACATAAATCGGTCACGTCTATATATCTCATTTTATGGGAAAGTTCATACAAATTATGTTTGTATGAGTTTTCCACTCAAAAGTGAAATATATGGCCACGTCTACGTTTGGATCTTGATCCCGTTGGGCGGGTGTGAGGGGGCACCACATCTATCCGGATGCCCCACTCTTATTTGTGGGCCATAAGAATCGTCGGGTAATGGCGAAGTCTCCACAGGTCCGTTTGTTTTCCAAGAATCCAAGAATTCGTGAATGCGATATTCTTTTGCAGTGGGTCCTTGTGCTGGAGGAAAGAACCCGCCCCCACGACGCCGCAACGCTAGCCTGCCTGCGCATTCACGCGTCCCCAGACAAGGCCAATCTCGGTGGATCTTACCATCCTCTTCGCCGAGGCAGCAGACCATCGCTGCAGTCCTTTACGGACATTCATACCTTCCTTTCACTACACCCTCTCTAAGTTTCCAGTGAAAAAAATGTTTTAAGGTGTTTGAGAGGGGCTCACAATACGGGAGGTTGACTCTGAACAAGTTGTTTTTTACCGAAGGTAGCCAATATGGGTGTCATATAAAAGGTTTTGGTGAGTCTTTTCAAAACAGGCTCTAAAGAAGAAGCATTTTCAAGGATGAGGAGGATGTATAAAAAATTTGTGTCCCGCTCCCTCACGATTGGACATCTTTGGACAGAAAAATCTGAAAAATCACGGATATTGGTCTGTATGAGTACAAGGCTAGCAAATACTTCAGAAGTTAATATCCGATCAAATTTGTTAATAATAATACATTTTATACTTTCATCCATAAAATTGAAATATGCTCTTTAAATTTATCAAAGATTTATATTTCAATTTCTTGATGTTAAACGCATGTTTTCTGAAAGTTTCATAAAAATCGAGTTATAAGCAGCTAAGTTTTAGGCGATTGAAGTTTATCAATTATATCATAATTACACGTTATACTTTGTAAATGCACATCCGCAACGGACCCAAACACTATAGATGTGTAAGCGTTTTAATGAAAATTTGAGAGATATTTTATAACATATATATGTTATCTGACTACTCGATGATTGAGGTCAACAGACTGAAAATAAAATGTGAGCCAATTTTTTGATATTCGGAAGACGTTGTTTGATTTACGAATTATTTTGAAATGCCATTCTGGTAGGAGGACCCTCCTGCTACTTTTACTTGTCCCAAAACACTGACTTTCAAAAAGGGGGCAATAAAATGTTTATTTGCATTTAAAAATAAGGGTGCCTACGAGAAATTTGCCTTTCCGGATGGTGGTGCCAACGGGATTTTTTTAATCAAATACTTTGCTCCTTGGGTAGTTGCAGCAGATAGTCTATCCCGCAAGTGATCGAAAGATTAAAAAATATATGAATACTTGCTCGAGTTCCAAAAAACCTAACAAAATCGACAGAAGAAGAGGCGGCATGATCTCCAACCAGGTCTAAGGAATGATTAGTGCAGGTAATGAACTGGACCTTTGCATTGAACTTTTTAAAAAGTGCTTGGAGACCAAAATATACGCCAACCATTACACTACAAAAGCATTATCGTAAGCTTGATCTCTATAGTCCTGTATCTCAAGACCATCTACCTAAATGTTATTTACTATCAACAGCTGACCTTAGTGCCATCAATCCTTATGTACTATAGTACCTGGCTGATTTACTTCTAATGGGATATGTCAGGTGTACTTCAAAAATAAAACAAAAATATTTGCTTCTATTGTACGCTAAATAGTTATTTCCTAACATGATTGTCAAGAAGTTTGATGAGTTCGTTTTGAATAAGGGATGACGTAGAACTGATAGCATTTTTCTTTTCTAGCTAGATTTTTGTAAAATGTTCTCAATGCACTGGATCATATTCAACTGATATTTCGACAAATTCTACTGAATCATATTAAGCTAATAGTTTGACTGATTCTAACGCTTTTCTCGATACTCTCTTAATAGCAAGTTTTGCTTTGCTAAGAAAATTATTATGGGTCACTGTCGAGACAACAAACCTCTCCACATTCTTTCTTCGCTTCGTATAACTTTTTGTGCTGCTCAATTACGCCATGTAAGATCTTAATCTCGAAAAATTTCCATTCCATAAAAAAAGCAATATAAGTTCGTGTTCTTCCAACTTTGGGATAAAACTCCAACATTTATTATTCCTTGTGTTGGTGACAGTTCAAAAAACAATTTCCAGCAAAAGCAAAATAACGAAGCTGAAAAGAGTACACTATCCAAGGCATCCTGTGACCGTTTTGTGAATTCTCACTAGTTTATTTTCTGGTACCGCCTTTTGTTGAAACACCAGGCTTATCAATATTTGCGAAATCGGAGTCAGCGTGCTGAACAATGCTGGAACCTTATTGCACGAGAAACATACGAAGATTATCTGAGATTTTTAACGACCATTGTCTTACATCTATTAAAAATTCACTTTCAGCATCAAAACCACCTCTACAAGAAGGGCCTGCTTGCTCAGATTTTGAGGTTTATTTTGATACTGTCAGCGGCTCTACTTCATAGAGATTACAATCTTGTAGATTCTAGAGCAGCACATTTGTCTTTTAAATTATATTCTTAGGCTCTGTTTCCAATATTTTGTCGACGTTGCCCTGAATGTAATGAAAATATACATAAGGTAAAACGTTTTCAAGTTAAAGATATCTTTACTAAAGAGTCATGAAAATAATGATGTCATTTTACACTTTCATTTTATTCTCGAAATAAAAAGACACACTAACGAACGGCTTCTTACCGTATTACGTATTGGTTGAGTGCCTAATATTTAGTTGCTATTTCAAGCATCATCATTTAAGGATGACGAAATATTGGACACTCAAGCGGTATATTTCGTAGTAAGAACCAATTTTTTAGTACGTCTACTCGTATTCACAACTTCTCTGCTACTGGTAACTAAGTAGATCTAATTTAGTTCAAAACACAACTCCAATGTTATGGTGGCACTGCAAGATTTAGATAAACATTTTTTTAAACTATGCAATAACTACGCGGGTTACAACTATGACTTTTAAATTGTAAATCACAACTTTATTTTTAGGAAAACACACAACTTTTCAAGATTGGTGTGCCCTGTTAAGTGACCGTATAATGACTCGTTATTTTTTGTAATTCATTTCAGTATTATGATAGCAGCATTGCCAGCAATATCTAAAATAAAATGCAGTATTTGACAAAACTCAACCCACAACTCGTATGAACTGAGACACACACGGTTCGGAAAATTCATAACTCACTAGAGCACCGGTCCAAAGACATGACCTCGAGACTTCCAAAACGCTATCATAAGGCAACTGGGTCATTTGAAAATATTTTATATCATGGATGATCATTAGGCAGACGTTGTAAACGACATAGGGCCCGCGATATTTAGATATTAAATTCTTATTTGTACCAGCAGTATTATTGACATTGTATTGTTCGCGTGATTTCAATAAGCCTCATCCAGGCAATGTGGTGGGTTGATCATTTAAACATTCGGTAAGATCATCAACATAGACGTACACTAAATTTACGGTGACTTTTAGCAAGCATATGTTAGTATTGATCGTAACGTACTCTACCCAGTGATGCTTTGCTTTGGTATCCCAGCCAAATAAGTCCGTCTTACCAAAATAACAATGACGTCGACGACATCCCAAGTCCGCATCAATAACCAATTTACCAATGCATTTGACCCAAACATACGGCTAAAGCAAGTGAACAGGCTGGCCCCATTGCTGTTCAATTTACCTCTGGAATACGTTATGAGAAAGCTACATATCGATACACAACGTACATAACAATACTAGTCAAGCCAAGCAGTAACCTTTGTAGATGACATTAAATTTTGTCATGGCCATTAATAACTGTCATAGAACTCTTTTTGAAGACAGGCAGGGCTACAAATCAATGAGAATAAAAAAAGCTAATGATGCAGTCAAAGAAAAATACCACAAATACACAAAATATTACACTTGGCGAATACAATATCGAGCAAATTTGTGTATTTTGGTGCCAAAAAGACGAAATACGCCGAATGATACGGCTCGCCAATAAAATATTTTTTTTAGTTTTGACAATCATGAAGACCAGCTGCATACACAGGAAAACATAGCTCCAAATTTACAAATCTATGATAAGACCTATGTCATACTATGGGTGCAAAACATGGTACCTAACCCAAGCATCCGCAAATATATTGAACGCCGTCAAGCGACGGGTCCTGAGGCGAATAATTGGAGCGAAGTTGGATAGGGACCAAAGCCAAGTTCGATAGAACCATTAGCTGCATGCAATTCGTGACGAGCCGGAGATCTCAATGATTGTAACACTGCGTAAGCTGCAATGGGCTGGCCTTGTGAATCGTATGGACGAACAACAGATACTCAAAAAGGTATTCGTTGGGAGAACTGGTTTGCGGAAACGAGTGGGAAAACCAGGAAAACACTGGTTGGACTCAGTTGATGAAGACAGTTCACCGCAGTTTGTATTTTGAAATTATAGGGAACGGTTCATGGACAGAGCCAGTTGGAGGCACTTTTTGTAGGAAATGAAAGCCTGAGAGGACTGTAATGCTACGAAATAGAAGAAGAGTACAAGAGGCAGAAAATTTTTCATCCCCCCTATCGCAGAGCCCACATAGCCTAAAGTCCATTTTCCACTACCTGGCATGCATGGTACTGGTGACTCTGTTGGCAACAGTCACAGCATATGGACATTATAAATATCAACAAACGCTATAGGCAGAAGATAGGACACGTCTCGTTTTGTATATCAATGTTGTGTGTCTACTGTGGTTTAAAGGTGCATCTGTTCAAGGTCGCAAAGCTCAGAGCGGCGATGGCCACGAGGTGTAAATGCCATTCCCTCTCGCAACAACAAAAGCGACACTCGAGATTGGCTAAAGTTTCATAATTTTTCCAGTAAAATCGTATGTATACCCTTAAAATCAATGAAATCTGATGTTTACGTAGTCTTCTGGAAATTTTTAATACTCTGTAAGTTTCAAAAGGATTGGTTCATGTTCACGGAAAACAAGCCACTTCAATTTTCTCTGGTGACAACAAAAACAACACAAAATGTTATTATTCTATGTGTGACAGGTATGCAACCACCCTGCCTGTGTTGGCGTGGTGATTGCACCTCATCACACTCTACACAAACCTTGATACGTAGGGGGAGAAAGTGCTGTCCTTTAGAAATAAGAAGAACATTTATTTTCCGTTTTACTATAACAAATCTTTATCTTCCTTTAACGTTGGACAACTATTTGAAGCTTCTGAAACTCGTTTGGCCGGTAGCGCTCGGATTCTGGCTGCCACCGCTAGCCTGCTTCTTTGCTCCTCCTTAATTTGCTTCTTGAGTGCCCTGGCCTGGGCCGTGGAGAACTCCCACTCCTCGTCGGAAATCACGCCTCTCGCGAGGCGCCGTAAGTTGCCCAGCTCCTGCCGAAGCCTTACGCGTCTTTCCTTCATTTCCTCCAGTGTCTCCCTGTCCGCTTAGTCCAACGGGACTACCAGGCGGGCTAAGTATATCTCGAGGGTGATTGTTCGTCACGTGCCTTGAGTGGGACCCCGGGGGGTGGGCTCCGGGGTTGACCTCGGTTCCTGAGTTGGCTCCCTTTTCCTCGGGTACCTTGGTATCGGTCGGGGACCCACTAATGGATCAGCGCGGAGCGCCTCTTCCAGACTGGGCTTGGTGCACCTCGCTTCCAGAGGTCTAGTGTTGCTGTCAGGCTCCTAGTCTGGGTTGTTGGGTCCGGTAAGCGTGGCCTGCAAATGGACAGAAAGGGGGTTGCAACTGGTCTTGGTGCGCCCTGCAGCTAATCCGGGCTTGCAACCCTCTTACAATTGTTCGCATACAGTGGTGCTTGCGATGAAATCTGGAACCAGAGCTTCACCGACTCTGAGCACTCCATTACCCGTGGATGCCTTCACTGTTTACGTAAAAAAGAATCAAAAAGGTCGTTAAGCGAAAGACTTTTTCTACAAGTTAATTAATCATAAAAAGGTTAAAACTAGGGTTTCACCGGCTTGGGCCTAAAGAAACTCCGTTTTAGCTCATTAAAGATTATTCCCAAACTCAATTTAATCAACAATTGATAGTAAAAGATTATTACTTTACGTTAATTAACCATAAAATGGCTAAAACCAGAGTTTCACCGGCTTAGGCCTAAAGACACTCAGTTTTGGCTCATTAAAGATTATTGTCGAACTCTACTTAAACATAAGTTGGCTAAAATCAGAGTTTCACCGGCTTAGGCCTAAAGAAACTCGGGTTTGGCTCGTTCTACTTACGTTTAGTTCGATGGTTGAGGATGGCGCTGCTTTGCGGCAAACTTCTATGCACGTCTCGACTGTCTTTTCCTGAGTCTTGCGTTGATACTTCCCTTCTTTTTCCGATTCGCCACTAGCCTAAATACAAACAAATTGCTTGCATTGCTAGTGGGAGTCGTAGACCTTCGATCCAGTTAATCCACAAACCACTGAGTTTGTAAGTGTGCTAGTTCCCCTTAACCTGCTTTGCGAATTCATTCCTCTCTTGTTCCTCAGGAACAATCTTGTTGCATGAAAAGGAACGCTAGCTCCAATCTCATGCTTTTGCTCTTTTCATCTTCAGTATTCATATATCTGAATATTCGACGACTTCTCCCCATATAATTTCTGAGTTGGTTGTCGCGGCCAATTGGTACTCAGATGAGCGGATTGCGCTCTCAATATGGCAATTGTATGGATACCATGTATGCATGTGGAATTCGCCGCAGAGCCAATTTAGTGACTTGACCAATGAAGCGTAAGATATAAGTTCTTATATACATTAAATTGCGATTATGTACTATGTTTAGTGTGTCGCCGTTCCCTAAGTATGGGCAGTGAACCATACATTGCTTGTTGGCTCGTGCGATGAATGATTGGGATTGTGAATAACTGTTTTGAACTTTCGAGTAATTAGTATTCGCATACACTAATGATTGTTGTAACGTGTCGTAAGCGAGGCACGGGGGCGTGATTAATTGTTATGTATTTCTGAGCAATTTGTATTCACATACACTAATGATTGTTGTAACGTGTCGTAAGCGAGGCACGGGGGCATGATTAATTGTTATGGATTTCTGAGCAATTTGTATTCGCATACGCTTTTGATTGTTATCGTAACATTACTTCCCCTGTTGAAAAAAGGGATTCAATTTCTGGGAGAGGAAGCAGATAGCGTAGCTTTTGCGGATTATATTAATGCCTGAAGTATACGTCCTTTTTACAGCAACTGTTAACTCCGACGCCTCCTGTCCCTTATATACTATTAATATTCTTAATTAACATTAAAACATTACTCTCTTAAAATTTTCTTTTCATATTTTCTAACTACTATATAACCGGTTATTAATTTTAAGCTAATTGCTCAAGTCTGCTAAAGGGTAAGATTTTAATTCTGTTACTCTACGTTTAATAAAAGTATTAATTACCGATAATACTCTAAGAATCTTACTCTACAATAAAAACTCTAAAATAAAACGGAAATTTTCATTATAAATAATTATGTCATTTGACCACAATGATTAAAATTTTTCCCTTCCTCACGATGGTCGGGTTTTTACAAACCATTCAACTCTCCGTTGTATATTTGCTTGTTAGAAACCAATTACAAGCGTGTTTAATGTTTCACATGAAAACTTTCAACGAATGGATTCGTTTCGCTTCTTAACTAATTTCGCTTTTAACCTTCTTTTTTATTTTTTTTGAATTTCTAGGTTTTAGTTACTTTACAGTTAAGAATTAACAAGATAATTTCTCTCTAAAACCAATTTACTCCCATTACAATCCTGTTTTATCTTTTTTAACAATGATACTTCTTTCACCTTACAACTCTATTTGCGGTTTATTGTTTTGCATTATTTTACATCTACTTTCCCAAACTAGAATCCATTTGGGATGCTGCTATGTTACGAGTACTTTTGTTAATCAGAACCAATTCATTACTCATTTCCAATACTTGAACACCCTTTTATTTAATTAAATTAGAAAATATATTTAACTTAATCCCTTCACATATTTGTTGTGTATAAATATATATCTTTTATGTACAGATTCGGGTTTTTTTTTTGTTAATGAAACTTTATGTGCGATGGGATTTAAATTACATGTATAATATGCTATATATGATTAAGCTCCGCTTTAGTGGTTTACACTTACATAAAACTAGATCAAAAATCTAAATCTATCTGGGATTATACAATGTTTTCCCTTTTTTTTTGTTAAATGCAATTTTACAATCAAAACAAACTCATAGCGGTTTTCCTATTTTTTTCGTGGACTTCTTTTTGTATGTTACGTACATTTTTAAATTTACTAGTGAACAAATTCTTCAACGCTTAATTAAGTGCGATTTAGAATTACAAACTACTATATATGTCTTTTCTTTTTTTTTCATCTTCCGTGATTTTTATTTTTATTTTATTATTTTTTGTTTTGCGTTTTTCCCTCGTTTGGTATGTTATTTATTATCTATATATATATATATATATATATATATATATATATATATATATATATATAATTTTTTTTGTTATTTTTTCCTTTTCTTTTGCTTTGACTTACTGTTAGTTAGACTAATTGGAAAGATCGGGTGGGATTGTTAGTAAGGGAGGGGGCAATGCCATGGTTAGTCGATGGGAGTCGACTTTCGGGAGACGTTTCGGGTTGGGTTTCGTTAACTGTAAGGACGGGAATGTGCCGTTGGTCTGTTTGAGGACTATTTATTTGTAAGCTTATAGATTTTCCCGGTGCGGTCTGCTCTGCTTGGCGTCGGGATTTCAGTAGTCGCCAACCCAAGTATGTGAAAATCATTGAGCTAGAGATCGCAGTTAAGCTAAATGAGACTGTGGAGAGGTGTGAACGCTTTTGGGAAGACTCATTAAATTTTATTTGCTCAAGATGGGTATGAATTTCATTCAACCCCCGTGCGCTAGCTTGAAATTGATATTCTTTTCCTTTAGTTGTAATAAGCTGCAATTTGTTGGTTTTTGGGCTTACACTGAGGGTAGAGAGATCTAAGTCCAATATCCTTGGGCCTATGTCCGGGAAGTAATAAGGCTGAATAACGTCGAGCTTGTGAGTGCTCTCCACTTCGTAATGTAGGAACATTTCGTTGATTTGAATAGTACAGGAGTTAGGATACCCTGACCAACCAGCTTGCTTGTAATGATGCCTGTACCGCAACGGACATGAATGGGAGTTTCCTCCTCCAGGAAAAAAATTCAGCTGTTAGGTGTACTAAATTTTGTTAATGAATTCGTTATACTAGTGCTGATGTTGAGAGGGAGTTTTTCCGTAATTTGTGAGGGTTGTGTAAAAGAGAGATTACGTCATTCGTAGCCGGTGGTGATTGGATGATTGGTGTGGATAAAGGTGCTACATACAGATCACCTGATTGGGGGTGTTTTATTTTCTTGTGATTCGAAGCATCAGTCAGGAGCAAGAATAGTTGGCTGCTAATATTACTAGCGATGTAAGTAAACTCTACGGAAGGTATTAGCAGGAGTGAATTGTTTGCTTTGATGGGAAAAAGATGGATTTGGTAGAGCTTCATCACTGGTAATTCGAATAGCGGCAGCTTGATGACCACCACCAGTTTAGTTTTAATCTTGAAATGCTGCAGAACTGCAGTTTACGAAAGAATTTGCAAACAAAATTTAGGGCACTTACTGCCCGATTTGGTATATACCTCGTGCAGTTTTTTGTTAGAAATTAAAAGCGGATGAATTTGGTTATCTTGAAAAGAAACAACTATATCGATGATTGTCCGTTGGCGAGCATCAATTTCCAGGAGTTGTGCCAGTAAAGAGGCTAGAACCAAATTCCTACGTTCCGCTGCAAGAAGCTTGTCGGTCGTTATTGAAATGTCCTTTGTCTGCATTCCTAGCTCTGTTTGCCTGCTCAGTACATTGACCAATGGTTTGTGGATCTTTTCCAAGGAACTGCATACTATGCTGATCCTTTCTTTTTCCAATTTAACCTATTCCTTCTCCCTATCTTCCAATGTATTCAAACGACTGTAGAGCTCCTTCTCATTATCATGGTCCATCGTACCAAACAGAGCATGTAGAGACCGGCCCACTCCGTTGAAAAATGATCTTTTCGATCTACCTTTCACAAGAGAGTCAAGTAGCGCTTGCGAACGTATTTCGAGATTTTCGACCAGGCTATGGACATGTCTTAGTTGCTCAACGCAACCTTGGTTTCTACCAACACAGAGGGCTTTAACAAGGTGTTCGGCTCGCTCGGCCGCATTTATCTGATGCTGAATCTTGCCTAAATTGAGCTCCATCACAATATTCCAAGAACTGTGGCAGCTTAAGAGTTCGCCGATGTTTTCAAACAGGATCCCATGGTTGTCTAGTCTCTCAACGGAGTATGGAAGTTGTTCCGCGATGGCCCTTGGTAAAACGCCGATCAGGAATAAAATGATGAAAAGAGTGACCATTGCTAAAAGCGGGGGAAGAGGAGAAAAAGAAAAGAAATTAATATCGTTTAATCGAAGTAGTGCTTAAGTCTATTATTATGGACATTGATAATTTTTTTCCAATCACAATATTTGTATTTACCGGAGAAGCGACGCTCTTAACCTTGTATGGACCAATCCATACTTGTACTAGCTTGTGCTTACGACTTTCATTCTTTAGCAAAACCTTGTCGCTAACATAGAAACTAACAAGTCTTACTTTACTATCGTAGTTAGCTTTGGATTTAATTTTACTTTCTAATGGATTCTGTCGTGCTAAAGCGTACATCTTCTGTAGTTTGTGCTTCAATAGTTAGTAGTAGTTTTCATGGTTGTACAAGGGTGTGGGTTCCTTTTTCAAACTTGACGGGACGTCAGAAGTTAAACCGTAAAAACAGTCCATTGGTGAAAGTTTTGTGCTGTCATGCTCACTGTTATTGTACACAAAAGCAGCAGTGCGCAGGTATTGATCCCAGGCCTGCGGGTTCTCATCTACCATGGATCGTAGACACTCTATAAGGGGTTTGTGAGCCCTTTCCAACGCTTCATTAGATTGGGGATAGTACGCTGTGGTCTGCATTTTCTTTGTGTTAAGCAGCTTGCATACTTGCTTAAATAATTTCCCCATGAAATTAGCCCCCTGATCCGTTACGAGATGTTTGGGTATTCTATACCTCGTCTCTATCTCGTCAAAGAATATCTTGGCCACGGTTTCGGCTTCCGCGTTTGGTAAAGCATGCCGATCTACGAATCTGGTTAAATTATCCTGGAATGTCAGTATGTATTTGTTACCGCTGGAGCTCTCAATCAGAGGCCCCACGATATCCAGGTATACCCTATCAAATAGCCTCTCCGCGATATCGGTGATAACCATTGACAAACGATTTTGGGGTGACGTCTTCATAACTTGACATTTCTTGCAAGTTTTAATATATTTTTTAATATCCATTAGCATGTTATTCCACTTATAAACTCTCCGAATTCTCCTGTAGGTCTTCGCGAGTCCCTGATGCCCACCGAAAGGAGAATCATCAAATACGGCAAGTGCCGCCTTTATCTCATCCGGTGTGGTGAGAGTCATGATCCTCGGCAACCTGCTCTCTTGTGGGGATACAATGCTTACTGTGTTGCCTAGAGCTTCCCCGCTGTCTGCCCGAGTAACACTCGGTAATGGCTCCTCTACTGAGCTCGCTTGGAGTAGATCAACCGTTACTACGTTACACTGATACTTGCCGTCCGATTGTTCATCGGTATCTTGGGGAATCCTGCTTAGGGCGTCAGCATTTGTATTGTACTTGCCTGGTTTGTATTCAATGTGATAATCGGATTCGGATAATTTATGGTGAAACCTTACCAACCGTGTAATGGGATCTTTCACATTGAATAAGCCTTTAAGGGGTTTATGATCCATGTAGATCGTAAATTGCCTCCCGTGTAGATAACATCGAAAGTTTTTTACTGCCCACACCATAGCAAGTAATTCCCTTTGGATAGTACAATAGTTGCGCTCGGACTAGTTCAGTGTTCGACTAGCATAAGCTATTGGCTGGTCTTTGCCAATTTCTCCCTGGGACAAAACAGCTCCCAAAGCTTCACTACTCACACCAGTAGTGAGATTAAATGGCTTAGAGAAATCGGGATAGGCCAGTAAAAGATGTTCTACCAAAAACTTTGTTAACGACTGAAATGCTTCCATTCATTTGTCGGTCCAGGTAAACCGAACATCTTTCCGTAACAGGTTCGTGAGAAGCTTAGGCACCTTAGAAAAATTAGGTATGAACTTACGATCGTAATTTACTGAACCCAAAAACAACTGGAGCCTACGGACAGTTGTGGGTACCGGAAAATCGCACACGCAGCTAGTTTTACTCGAGTCTGGCCGTGCACCAGTTTGAGAACATATGTGTCCCAAATATACTACTTCAGGACGGAGAATTTAGCACTTCTATGGCTGAAACCTTAGATTGTTCAGCCACAGTCTGTCAAAAATCTTTCTTAGCTTACAGATGTGGTCCTGTAAGTTTTAACCATAGACAACGATGTCATCTAAATACACAAAGCAATCGAAACCTTGTAAACCCGTTAGGATGTAATTCATCAGTCTCTGAAATGTGGTGGCTAGTCCCTTCAAACCAAAAGGCATCCGCTTGAACTCATAGTGTCTATAGTTCATGCTGAATGCTGTTTTTTGTCAATCCTTGGGTTCGACCAGAACTTGATGATAACCACTAGCTAAATCCAGTGTGCTAAAATACCTTGAGTGACCCAGTTGGTCAAGTATATCTTCTATGCGAGGTAATGGGAAAGCGTCACCTATTGTTTTTTCATTCAGTTTCCGGACTTCAACAACTACTCGCCACTTCTTTACTCCATCGGCTCCTGCCTTCTTGGGTACGACCAAGAGGGGGGAGTTCCATGGACTCTTACTTGGTTGGACGATGTCACTCTCCAACATTACCTTCAGTTGTTTGTTGATTATGTCCTTCTGTGGCTGACTCAGTTGGTACACTTTTTGATTTATCGGGGCCTGGTCAGTCAATAACGGAATTTCGTGGGTGATTGCTTTGGTTCAACTCAGCTTGTCTCCAGGAAGGAAAAAAATATCGTTGAACTCCTGGCACAACTGAGTAATGGCCTTTCTCTCCTCCGGATTACTATGTTCAAATAATGTGAGCTCCTGCTTCAACAACGTATTGCGCATCACATTCCCCGGAGAGTCAGAGTGTAAGAACTTAAGACCTTCTCCCTCCAAGTGATTGTTTGATGGACCTGCTATTGTCCCCAGTGCTACATAGCCCACATGTTTAACTATAGAGTCTGAACTGGATTCAGACTGACGTTCTACCCCGCACAAAACTTCTAGCCTACTAACGGAGTATCTATTCAACTTTTCTTGCTTCAAACTAAGTTGGTTTAGTGTGAACCGAGTCTCACCTGAATTCAGTATACCCACCACAGGCCTAATTGGGTCAAGAAGAGCGTTTGCCAGGAATAAGCCATCAGCTAAGGAATCCGCTGTACACAGCATTTCCTGGCCTAGCTCAATAGGAACTGCCACCACGTTTAGTGTTCGTGGAGGTAATGTAACAGCTTCTTTAAAAACGACCTCATAGGTTCCATCAGCGGTTTTTGTAACCCTTGAATCCTCTTTGGCAGGATTACGAGTCATCACATGGTTTCAATCTGTTAAAAATGTCCCCTTAGTTACAAGCTCCTCAAAGGTGCATTTCTCTAACGTCAAAAGGTACTGACAAAGCTGAGGATTAACTACTCCACTTCTAGAAACATTCACCGTAACGTATCGCATCGTAACATACCAAATCAGGCACGACAATTTCGATTTGACTATAGAATACACCATAAATTTCTTTGAGAATTCATGATGTGAATGACTTATGTTAAAGTCAATTATTTTTTTTCTTTGTTATATCTGCAGACAAATTCTCTTTTTTCTTGAAAATCTGTCGTGTCTTACTTTTGTGAGTGCGTGTTTCGAATCCTTGGTATCATCTTCAATGTCTCAAATACTTAAAAGAGTCGAAACGAGTCTGCCAACTTAAAAGAGCATGGCCCAATGGATAATAAGAAAGATTTATGTCATATTGTGAAAATGAAATAACAATGGATTTTCTTTTCAACGTACATATATTGGGTTGTTCGATAATTTATTTCGTTTTTTTTCTCATAGATGGCGTATTTTGCATATTTCATGTTGTAGTGATTGCGCGGCTTATATTACTATATACTATTTTATAGATTAGACATTAGACTATATTAAGTATCAAGCTGAGAGTCATTGGTAAACTACAAGTTGGTTAAAAATAAACTTGGAAATGGAAAATCAGAGAGCATTATCGGCATATTTTATGGTTTCGCTTCCAAAAAGGCAAAAATGCGGTGGAAGTTCGAAAAAAATTGTGTAAAGTTTATGGTGAGGACTGCCTTACCAAATGGCAGTGTCAGTGTTGGTTTGCTGGCTTTCCTTCTGGAAATTTTAATCTGTAAGATTGTTATACAACTATTCGACCCTTTGTTTACTGGCATGAACTATGAGCTCGATTTGATGTGTATCCTATATACATCATCAAGGCTCCTGGGGGAAACCTCACTGTATGACATATACCAGCTACTATTATCCATTTCAAACTAGATAAACAAAAACGGGAGTTTATTTCAAAGAATTGAATTTATATATTTTTTTTTTTGGTAATTTGGTTGTAAATTTACTCATTGTTTAAGTTTTTAATGGTTGCATTTTTTGGAATATGTTTGTATTTGTTGAAAATTTATAACGAGATGTATTGAAGAAAATGCTTTTACTTCCACTTTGAGTTGGAATTCCTTGATGTCAGCGCAAATTGCCGCGCTTCCCATGTGAGCGTTTGCCTGTAGAGGAAACCGGATTGGATCGGAGTGGTCACACGGCGTGAAACGCCAAAAGTTCAGTTAAGGTTCATGGCTCAAGCCAACACCTCCCCCTCACTATTAGAATTTTCTCCTCACAACACCCCAGTCTGGAACTTAAACCATGAATGTCACGACTCGAATCACAAACTGATCAGCCAGTACTCCATCAAATGTTTATATTTAGTCACGGAGTGAGCTTTTGCTCCAGTTTCTTATCTCGTTTGTATGTTAACTGAGAGAGCCAACAAACGATATTTTCCTAGGCGAAATAGACTTGCGGAAGAGCGAGGAGAGCTTTATAGCTAATCGCAGTATTCTCCTCTCTAGAGCTTTCACCTGGCTCGCTTGTAAGCTGCTGTCTTTCCTTCTTATTCTTCTTTCTGTGCCATTGTTCTCTCCAGAGAGCTGTTACATACCCAGTATACTCTATGTATACTGATATGAACTGGGAGCTCATTTGATGCGCATCCAATATACATCTAAAGGCTCCCGGGGAAAAAACCCGCTGTATGACCACTTACCTGCTACTCTGTCCATTTAAACTAGAACAACAAAATACGAGAGTTAATTTTCAATGAATTGCTTTAGTTTTATTGTTCATTCTTTTTAAATCACTTACATTACAATCGAATTCAAAAATATACTTTCAATTATTTAATTATTTAGAACTCCAACCTATCAGCCATCCTGAAGAGGGTAACGATTGGACGAGCTAATGGATCGGGGTGGCCATACGGCGTGGAACGCCAAAAGGCCGATTGAGGACCGCGGCACAAGCCAACGCCTCACCCCTCACCATTTTGTCGAATACTGGACAGCACTTCAAACTCGAACTTGAGTCGCGTAATTGAACGTACGAGTCGCGTAATTGAACGTACTGGATTTGAGTACACACTCCCTTTTGGATTTGAACAAGACTGACTGGTATAAGACTAGCCAAGAACATTAAATACCACTCTTTCGTGAGCTTTCAACCTAAATTCTCTTTAAAGGTGCTGAGTAGCCGAACACGTGCGCCCTCGTTCCACGAAAGTTTTTCCTCCCCGCTTCGTCTCGCTTGCTCGGCTGGCGAATATGCGAAACTGGGGAAATTGAGCGAAAGAGTGTTTTTCGCTTAAGCTTTTGACTTCGAAAGAGTGCTTTCAGCTTAAGCTTTCGGCTTTCCCACGATTTCTCGAGGTGAAATAGCGAAACTGGGGACATTGAGCGAAAGAGTGTTTATGCCGGAACCTTCGGTTTTCTTTTCCGCTTACCTCTCTTCGAAGCACCCCGTTTGTTCATGATGTAAATATCATTGCGGGTTGAACTTTCTCGTTTATTTAACTGCTCGCTATTTACTTGCGCGAAGTGCGAGTACACAGGTGTTGTTTGCTCGCTACTATTGCAGTTATGAAGCGGGAATATATCCGAGCATGTTTTATGTGTTCACTCGCAACAAGGGTAATTCTAATGCTCATTTCATTCAAAAGATAAGACTTTAATATGCATGTATGTTAGGTACGCGTTATTGTTGTTATTATTGTTTAAGTGGTTGGAATGATAAATGGTATCATATTTCGATAACAATGAGCACGCGTTTGTTTGCTCGCTATTAAGTTTTCGGTTTGCTTATTTGTGTTTAATATTTACTTGTAATGTTTTGTGTTTTGTATGTTAGTTGATTGAAACTTTATATCTTTATAAATTCTACGTTGGGTTTGAACGAGTTAGGAGTTAGATGAATGGTCTTCACACATGTAAGATGAGACTTAAGATTTATGAATGAAGAATATAAATTGAAGATTTTCCTGATTATATTATTGGTTGTTAATGTTATATTTGACTGTTTGATTTTAAGACTGATTTTATTTGATGGACAGTATGGGTAGAAATAATACTTTATTTGAATGTTGACATTATGTTTTAATTATTAAAATGATCAATATAATTATTTGTCTCGTTTAAAGGCTGTTTTGAGTAGATGACCAGTATGAGTAGCGTTAAACTGATATTATATTTTTGTTGTTTAAACGATTAACATGATTCTATATATTTTTTTTAAGAAGACTGGGTAAGTTTCATACTTTCTTTTTGTTATTTAAATGTTTGAAATAATTATTTGTTTTTTTTTTCTTAAGAAGATTGATCTAGTTTTATGGACTGAATAGAATTGATATGATAGTTAGGTATTGATATTATTATTTCTTTTTACTTAAATAATTAACATTATTATTTGATTTATTTAAGAAGGTTGATCCAGTTTGATGGAAAGTATGAGTTACCTCAATTCTATATTTGAATATTAATATTATATTTTTATTATTTGAACAATCAATATTATTATTATTTTATTTTTTGAGAAGTTCAAAGTCAAAGTCAAAGTCAAAAGCGCTTTATTTAATACTAATCGTTATAAATTTTAAAAGAATATAAAGCAAATTCCAACCAATAACAATCAAAAAAACTTAATGGCCCAAACGGCTCTCTAAATTTGTACGTTATCGTTAACTCATATCATCAAAAAAAAAACTATAGCAAATTCAATTAATTACGATTATTACATATTTTTAAAATTTAATTGGAAAAAGGAGAAAAAACCAACCAACACTATCCTAAAATTATTTATAATCAAAACACAACAGTGAAACTTTGATCCTACACCTAATATGTTGTAACTTATTTCTAATAAAATACAATCAAAAACTTTAACTCATACTAAAAAAATCAATAACAATGTTCCTAACCTAAGTGTTTAATCTTATCTCTAACGGAATATAGTAAACATTACATATACCTAACCTATACCTAATTTTTAACAAAAATAAACAACAACACTAAATGTAGCAATAATGAGCTGAAACTCAAAAACTAGATAACGAAGAACACCAAAACTGAAAATAAACACGAATAATTTAGACATTGTCATTCAGCCACCAATACCTGGATTGCGCCGTCTCAACTCGATCAGCTTCAACGAATCTAGCAAATGAGTACCTCCATTGAAATCGTTGGTCTCGTGAACTCAAATTGGGAGGATATTTTATCTTCTTATCGGTGGCCCGTCGATATATGTGATATATGACTGGGACGCCGTCAGAATCAAAAACATATCGATTCATGTCCAAATATACGAATGCTTCTGGAAGAATGAAGCCAGTAGCGAGGCAAGTCGCTATATACCCGTCTGTAGGGTGGAACGGCTGTGAAATCCAAGGGTTTTCACTCACAGTCACAGATCTTGCGATATGATTCCGAAGAAGTCTCAATATGAAGATATCGACCCTCGTCACTTCAGCAGTTTGATAAATTCTTCTATTCGATATATAATGTTTCCAATCCGTCTCAGGTTTTTTGAGAAGTTTAATCTAGTTTTATGCACTGTATGAGCAGTATCAATATTGTATTTAGATACTGATATTATAATTTTGTTTTTTAAATGATTTTCTTCTAAGCAAGCTGATCTAGTTTGATGGAAAGTATGAGTTACCTCAATTCTATATTTGAATATTGATATTATATTTTTATTATTTGAACCATCAATATTATTATTATTTTATTTTTTGAGAAGTTTAATCTAGTTTTATGCACTGTATGAGCAGTATCAATATGGTATTTAGATACTGATATTATATTTTTGTTCTTTAAATGATTACAATTTTTATTTGATTTTCTTTTAAGCAAGCTGATCTAGTTTGATGGACAGTATGAGTAGCAATGGTGTCTTACAGGAGTTGAATGGTTTGAGATATCGGTTGGGTGAATAGATTTTTCAGACCATTTGAATTTCCTACACAGCGCACTACACTGTGGTCTCTGCAAAACCGATATCCTACCGGCTGCGCCAATTTTGTTACATAACCAGTATACCCTATGTATACTGGTATGAACTTGGAGCTCATTTGATGTGTATCCAATATACATCAACAAGGCTCCCGGGAAAATATCTCGCTGTAACACCACTTACCTGCTACTCTGTCCATTTAAACTAAACGAACAAAAGACGAGAGTCAATTTTTAATGAATTACTTTAGTTTTATTGTTCATTCTTTCAAATCGAATTTTTAAAATACATTTTGAATTATTTAATTATTTAAAACTCTAAATATCAGCCTGAACAGGGTAACAACTGGACGAGTTTATGGTTCGGGGTGGCCATACGGCGTGAAACGCCAAAAGGCCGATCGAGGACCGCGGCACAAGCCAACGCCTCACCCCTCACCATTTGGTCGAATACTGAACAGCACTTCGAACTCGAACTTCAACCGCGTAATTACTCTACGTACTTAAATAATGGGTAGCAGCACGCTCCCTTTTGGATTTGAATCCACACTCCCCCGAATGCTTTGCTGAAGAACTTTAAATACTGTTCTTTCGTGAGCTTTCAACCTAAATTCTCTTTAAAGGTGCCTCGTTCCACGAAAGTTTTTCCTCCCCGCTTCGTCTCGCTTGCTCGGCTGGCGAATATGCGAAACTGGGGAAATTGAGCGAAAGAGTGTTTTTCGCTTAAGCTTTTGACTTCGAAAGAGTGCTTTCAGCTTAAGCTTTCGGCTTTCCCACGATCTCTCGAGGTGAAATAGCGAAACTGGGGACATTCAGCGAAAGAGTGTTTATGCCGGAACCTTCGGTTTTCTTTTCCGCTTACCTCTCTTCGAAGTACCCCGTTCGTTCATGATGTAAATATCATTGCGGGTTGAACTTTCTCGTTTACCTAACTGCTCGCTATTTACTTGCGCATGTGTTTCTATGGCTGATTTTCATTGGCGAAGTGCGAGTACATAGGTGTTGTTTGCTCGTTAGTATTGCAGTTATGAAAGGGGAATATATCCGAGCATGATTTATGTGTTCACTCGCATTATTGCCATCATGACAACCACAAGTTTTACTAAGACATCTGTTCTGCCAGTATTGCATGGTTTTTTTATCCACTCGGCTTGATGATACCAGTTACTGTATAACTGCGTACTCAAGGCATTAGTCCAAGTATTAACATCCTAAGGCAATTACGACCGGGGCCTGCAGTTATAGCTTTAATTGATTGGTTTTTTCAAATATGATATCAACTAATATTATACATTTCATTTCACTCAAATAACAAAAATAATTAAAGTAGAAATAGATCCCGTGAAGATGTAGCTCCATTAATACTCTAAATTTATTGGTATGCAGATATTCATGTTCAGTTATAAAGTAAATAGCTTTGTAGAATTCATTATTAAAGTATGGTATTAATATTATATGAGCATATACAACTAAAGGTGTAAATGTATACCCTAGCAAAGAACGAAATAAAAATTGACATTAAATAAACGAACATCTTTTCATTGATCTGGTTGACAGTATGAAGTAAAAGGTAAGTGTCATACAGTGAGTCTCTCTCTCCCCGGGAGCGTTGATGTGTATATAGGATTCACATTATATCAAACTTCTAGTTCATGCCAGTATACATAGGGTATGCTGGTATTGCAACACGAAAAACTTGTTCGATATCCACATGAAGCAATAAAAGCTCACTGTACTGCATAATTATCGTATAGATTTACATTATATTGATGAAAAAAGGGTACAATGATGAATTTAAAGTTTATCTATTTATTATTATGTGCGTAATGGAAAACCCTAAAGAGTTTTTCACATAAAAAATAAATAAATTTTCTCTGCTATTCTTAGGTACATTTTCTCATATATAATATTTATTGATGCACGTTTCGTTACTAATTGAATAAGAAATTTGTTTATTTACTTATGCATTATCAAGTTTCTTCAATGCTGGTCTGGGTAATACATTATTTATTTTTTAATATTTGTTTTTATTTTGTATCAAGTTTGATGCTACCATTAGGGTATATAAGTCTTCCTTCTTTTCTTCATTTCGTTTAAATAGTTGTTTGCACCGGGACTCCTCTGTCCCGAACTTTGATTTGATTATTTTTTATCGACTTTAAAAATTTAACTTTATTTTATTTTCTTATACAGAGATACAGAATAACCAGTAATTGAAACAAGACACATTAGGACAAGAATTCGCAAAATATATAACGACCCACCAACAATTGAACAACGAATAAACTATGGTTTCAAAGTTTTGACAAATTAAAAAATCAATGAAAAATGGGTTACTCGATTGATTAAAATAAATTAGTGGTATTCGAAACTTAGTATTTTTGCTTTGTGGCGAATTGAATTTGAATTTGGTGAATTGAATTAAAATGATCAATCAATTAATAAATCAATCAAATAAATCAAATTAATTACAAATAGGCTAATTATTACAGTGCTAATTAACATTAAATAACTATGTAAGTTGATTGAAGCGTTAATGTTGCCAGATCAGGCCATGATGGGTACTCATCATCCACCCCCTCCTCCTCCTCCAAGGTGTGCGATAGGCTGTAGCATCTAGGTAACGGCACTGGCGGTTGGACATGCAGGTTGAATTGTTGCTTGCAGGAACGCCAGTGGAGGTAGATCACCAGTATGACTAATCCGAGAATGCCCAGGTAGCCGTACTGTACTGGTGGATGTCCTGGTCGGTCACTTGATCGGTCCATGGAACATCTTGCGCTTCTAGTTGTCGTCGCAGTTCCTCGATTTCAGATGCAGACTCAGTGAAATGAGTGGAGTCGTTGGAAGAGTCTACAATGTTCGTCCCGTTTTGCAAAACAGCCAATTCCCCTCCATTCCAATACGATCCCAAATCGTAATAAACTAGCAACTTCTAATCGCTGAAAGATAAGTAGACTCGACCTAATGGTTGAAAACACAGATCCGTATAGGGTCTGGTTGTTGAGCCATGTATTGTAGAGGCGTGCACTATGGGAGCTAGCGGGCACATCAAGAGAGGCGCCACAATTGACTTGCCGGCTTGCAGCGAGCGCCACCTTGTCCTCGGGATGTCGTCGCCGCTGATCTGGGACCCCTCCTTCGTCAATTTGGTGAACTTGCTCGTGACGGTTCTTCGTTAGACTGTGCATCGTCGAGTACTGGTAACGGGCCAGTTTGTGTATTGGCCTTTTCAAAGTTCCGGAGATGGTTTTGACATCAGCGACTCGTACGAAACCATCAGCGCCTTCGTATGTTTTGATAGTTTGCCCCAGTGGCCACTTCATTGATGGGATGTTTTCTTCATTTGTTATGACCACTGTTCCCGGAACCACATGGAGGTGTGACTGTCTCCACTTGACACGATGCTGCAACTGCGCCAAGTACTCGTGCGACCATCGTCTCCAGGATTCCAATTTGAGGTGATTGATTAACTTCCACGGGACATGGAGACATTCAGTGACTGGGTCTGCGCAGCCATCTACCATGGCCGCGAGGGACTCCCCGATGAGAAAGTGTGCTGGAGTATAGGCTGCCAAATCATTAGATTGTTTGACATCGGAGTCAGTGGTCTTGAATGGAGGATAGCCTTCACCTCAACCAACAAGCTGTACAGCACCTTGAAGGTGAGAGCCCCCGACGAAACGCCTCGATGGATCACATTTTGGACTGATTTGACCACTGCCTCCCTCAAGCCGCCAAAATGAAGTGCGCGTGGAGGGATGAAATGGAAATCGATTCCCCGGCTGGAGCCGTTGTTACTTCTTAACGCGCTTTGTTTGAATATAATGAGGACGACAATTCTGATAGCTGGTTGTGAGCTCCCACAAAGTTGGTGGCGTTGTCGTCAAATAGCTTTCGGCAGTGTCCTGGTTGTCCAGTGAAATGTTTGAGAGCACAGAGGAATGCCTCTATGCTTGGATCAGTGACTAGCTCCAGATGGACAGCCTTTGTAGCGAAACAGCAAAATATGGCTAGGTATCCTTTTTGCGGTCGTGTACCTCTACCTCGGTAATGGATCATCATAGGCCCACAAAAATCCACGCTGGAGTTGATGAACGGACAAGCTGGCTGAATACGTGCACTCGTGTTTTGTAAAAACAGCTTAGGCTTGATCTCGCGAATTGTTTTCCTGGAATTTGCCAGAACCGCTGTCTATTGGTAGCGAGTAGTGTTTTAGCACCTAGATTTTGAACGGTAGTCAAATGGGATGTTTGGAGTTGAACGTGATTTTGGCAGCTTTCAGCCTCCCACCGACATGGATTATGCCCTCTGGATCCAGGAATGGCGACAGTTCTACAAAGGGACTGCACTTGGCCTCCCCGACCTGATGTCCAAACGTTTGCAGTTAAAAGTTTGTGATTGTACATATCTCACGATGTTCTCCAGGGCTGTGGGTAATTCATCACTCGTGGGCCCTTGATTTGTCAGTTGAGATTGCTCGACCGCCAGCTTTAGACCACAGATGAACCACATCATGTACGCCACTATGCGCTTCAGCCTCTTGAAGGAGTTGCCGTATTGGATCTGCTGAATAAAGTGTGTTTCGCATCGGTTGGATCCAGGTTGATTTGGATTTAGAACTCGTCAGTCTTCGGACGTCAGATAACTCCTAACGTCTTAATATAGTCCTCGTGTAAACTACTGAAGTCCAAGTGGATCTGTTGGTCCCCAGGTTTAATCTGCTTCAAGAACAGAGGATGGTTGGCACACCGTTTGCGCAAACACATACCTGCGCATGAGAGTATGGTGCATAGCTACGCCTGTTTGCGAAGCGTCTCATCTAAGCTGTCTGCTTCGGTCATAACGTTGTCGATATAGCAATCCTTCTACAATGCACTGCTGCCCAGGGGACCTTTCTGCTGGTTCTCTTGTGCTAGAATTCGCAGACATTTTGTAGCTAGAGGGGCACACGTCGTGCCGTGGGTTACTGTTTTCAACTGATAGTATTGCACTGGTTGCGTTGAAATATTTCTTTAAATTAAGCCATGGTACCAATGGTCTTCAGGATGGAGCATTATCTGCCGATACATCTTCTCGATGTTGGCGGTGAAGACGAAACAAGGCATTCTGAAATGTAGGAGTATCGAAAAAAGGTCATCCTGGACAGTAGGCCTTGTATGAAAGACATCATTCAACGAAACTGGCTGCATGGGAAACCACCAGAAGCTTGGTTATACTGCTGTCAGGCATCAGCACACAATGATGTGGAGGGAAGTATCGTAATTCCTCCCACTGCTGCGACGTTACCTCCTCTATATGCCCAAGCCAAATATACTCCTCCATGAAGTCCTCGTATGGAAGCCTAAGATCAAGGCACCGCTCCAGTCGACGCTCCAAAACACTGAACCTGGGAGTTTAACCAAGAAACGGTCGTCGGGACGTCTTGTCATTGTCTGATAGAAATTTTCTTGGCAAGCCTTTTCAGTTAACGGAAGCTTGTGATGTTAGGGATCCGTGGGGCCTAGGTTACAAGCTAGTCATGCAAAAACTTGGTGCCCAACGGAAGCCCTGCTTACATGAAGCAGAGAAGATGGACGAGATCGTACGGGCACTATTCCCCACGCTCCCTTTCCGTGTCGGTCCAGCTCATGCATAAACACCATTAGAATGCTCACCTTTCACAATGATGGAACTGGAGCAGGCAATTCTATCCATGAAAGCAAGGAAGGCACCGGGACCAGATGGCGTTCATGCTGAGGTTTTGCAGCTTGTCTACAAGCTTTGTCCTGACTTGTTGCTCAGTATGTTCAACGCTTGCCTTTACGAAGGTGTATTTCTGGAACGCTGGAAAGCGGCGAGGCTCGTACTGATCAGCAAGGGGAAGGGAAATTCCGAGTTGGCGTCTGCATACCGCCCGTTATGTATGCTAGACACGGCTGGGAAAGTGCTCGAGAAACTCATCAAGGGAAGACTCACTGATGCAGTCCGTTCTGCCGGGGAACTATCTCCACGGCAGTATGGTTTTAGAGCAGGTCGCTCCACTATTGACGCGATAGCGGAAGTAGTGAGTGCGGTCCAAAGAGCGGAGGCTCACTGCCAGTCAAACAAAAGGATTATGTTGCTCGTGACGCTTGACGTCAGAAACGCCTTCAATTCCGCTAGATGGGCGGATATTCTGGAAGCACTGGAAAACTCTTTTCAAGTTCCAGAATATCTGATGCGGATTTTGAGGAACTACCTGACAGACCGGAGCCTGCTCTATGAGACGGAGGAGGGTTGGCGGAGGATGGAAGTTACATCGGGTGTTGCACAAGGCTCCATCCTTAGCCCAGACCTGTGGAACATCACCGACGACGGGCTACTGAGAATCGAGCTGCCGGATGAGTCGCGCTTGATCGGCTATGCAGATGATGTCGCGGCGCTAGTTGCGGGACGCACTGTTGAACAAGCGCAACTCAGACTGGGTATGCTAATGAGCCGATCGAGGGACTGGATGATTGCTCGCGGGTTCAGCCTAGCTTTGGAGAAAACCCAAGTAGTCATCTTGACAAAAAAAAGAATCCCTAGAGTAAGGATGATCAACATTGGGGGAGCACTCGTTGAGCCTAAACTAGCAGTGAAGTACCTGGGCATTTTGATCGACTCGAAGATGCGTTTCTCCGAGCAAATCAGGGCAATAGCTGACAAGGCTGCAGCGAGTGTTTCGGCTCTCAGCCGACTAATGGCCAACATAGGGGGTCCCACCTCATCAAGAAGGAGACTTCTGATGAGTGCAGTACAATCTGTGCTGTTGTACGGATCGGAAATATGGTGTGAGGCTCTCAACAAGGAGCTGTATCGAAAGCGCTTGGCACAGGTGCAGCGACGAGGAGCGCTGCGGATTGCATCTGCATATCGGACTGTCTCGGAGTCGGCAGTGCTGGTCATCGCAGGAGTGATACCCATTGCCCTCCTCGCCAAGGAGCGCCGCAGAATCTACCTGTGGAGGAACGAGTGCGACAGAGATGCTGTCGCCCACGAAGAACGAGAACGCTCACTCAGTGATTGGCAACAGTCCTGGGTGAGCGATACAAAAGGTAGGTGGACCGCACGCCTTATAGGTGACCTGAGGCCGTGGCTCAATCGAAGGCATGGTGAGACTGACTTCTATCTAACTCAGCTACTGAGTGGACATGGATACTTTCGGTCTTACCTGCACAAGATTGCTAAGTCACGGTCTCCTGACTGCATATTCTGTGCTGGAGAGGTCGATGATGCCTACCACACATTTTTTGTATGCAAGAGGTGGGTAAGGCAGCGCCGTGACCTCATTGAAGAAATGGGAGATCTCTCTCCGGATGAACTCACTGGAGAGATGCTCACATCCGTCGACAAATGGAACTGTGTGGCACATTACGCTCGGGCAGTCCTTAAGATAAAAAGGAAAATATATGACGGAGGGGTCTCTTTTCTAGAAATCCCTCCCCCTTCCCCTCCTTCCGCTGGAAAAGGGATCCCTGTAGCCCGGTGGTGCCTAAACGCGTAGAGAAACGAGGCTTAGCCCGAAGTAATGTGTCAAACGGTTCCAGGCTAGGTTCTCAGATTGACAGGGGAGGTGTTTAGTGGGTAGTCCAAGGGTATCCTCCCACACTGCCAGACTCGGCAGGTGTAAATGCCTTCACCTCCCTACCACAAAAAAAAGCTTGTGCTGTGGATCCTGTACTTCCTCGAACTCCCAAAATGGCTTGATGAGCTGATTAAGCTGGCTATCTTCTGCCAGGATACCGGATGTCACGGAAGACACTTTAGGTGTGATCACTCTTCCAGCTACAATCCACCCGAGGAGCGTGTTTTGAAGTACTGCGTGCTGTGGCCCAAACTTTATTTGTCCAATGGCTATGACCTCGTAAAATTGGTTGGCACTCAGCAATATGTCGATGCACTCCGTTCGGCGGAAGTCTGGATCTGCCCGCCTTAAGTTTTTGAGAATGTGCCATCCCGATGTGTTCAAGTTCTAAGACGATTGCGATGATATAATTTTTTCCATGATGTAGGCTTCCAAGTGCGTGGCACATCCTGAAAATCTGGATCTTAGGCTGAGGTTCACCTTATAGTATGCCTCCTTAGTACTACTGCCTACCCTTTCAACGAGGGCAAGGTGTGGTGTCGATTACAGGCTAAGTTCTCAGGTTAACAGGCGAGGTGTTCAGTGGGTAGTCCAGTCACCTTTTTGCAAACATGGGAGTCCCACACTCTGTGCGTAATTGGGCATCCACCTCCCTACCACAAAAAAAGGGTCGTGTCGATGATAAACCAAATTTTTTGATGATTCTTTTGGTGACTAGGTTTATTTGGGAGCCCGGATCCAGCACAGCTCAACAATCCGTCATCTCCTCATTGCTGGTCACTAGCATGATGACGGATGTGCCCAAAAGTACATGTCCCCTGGGTTGGGGCTGCATCAAAGTCGTTAAAGCGAGCATGGTGGTTCTGCATTTGTTTGAGGTTTCAAGTCTTATTTCGGCGTTGTCGCGCTTGAGGATGTCGTCTTGGTCTATTTGGGCTTGTTGTCTTCAGGCAGATGCAGCAGGGTGTTGGATGCCTTTTCAAAGGGAATTCACGCACAGCTTCTTAGTGTACACAAAACTTAGTCTCTTTGCAGCAGTGATCCTGAGGAAATCCAGGCAGTAGTAAAACGGGTGATCCTGCTCACACATTAAGCACCAAGAAGCTGTCGTGGTGATCACAGTCAACTTGGTGGCTTTCATACGGTTGATCTCCGATTCCTTTATCATATGCCCGAGTGTCTCGAGGGCCTGAAAACGCGTTTGCATGAAGTCCAACAAACTCTTCAAGAGTGGTAGCTCGCACGGGTTGGATAACGATTGTTCGTATGATGCTTGAGTCGCTGGATCCAATTTTCGGATTAGCACATGTAGCAGCAATGTGTCAGGTTCTCCAGGCTTCTGAGACACTCTTTTTTGGTATCATGTAGAGCCTTTATTGCTGCCACTGATGGCCTTTCATTGGCAGGCGATGGCTGACTCATCAATTTGTTGATTAGCGTCGCTACCAATAGTCATCGGTTGTCGTGCCTTTTCTTCAAGCCACCTCGTAGTTGTCATCTGAAAATGTAAAATTTCGAATTAAAAGCTCCGCTTCTCCAGTGAGACCGGCCTTAAGGTATCATAGCTTCTGGCACTTGGACATCGGCTGGCTATGCATCATTTGCAGGAACAAGTCATGGAATTGTTGCCAATAATTCCCACCGAAGGGGGTGAGTTTTATTTTCGGAAGAGGCGTGGTAAGGGAAGTCACAGGCAGAGTCGCTGAGGTAGGTGTGGCGCTGAGTTCATCCATTTTCAATTTCAGACGTATAACTCAATCTTGGGTAAGCTCTTCCAAATGAGTTAAACCATACGCTTCAGGATGATCGTGGAAGTGCTGCTGATAATGGAGGCATTTGCCTTTGGTGGTGTCGTATATATATTGGGTAAAATACTCTTGCGACGGAGTGACCTCCGAAAGGGATTGGATGTGACCATCGCTTAGTTCAAAATCCTCCCACGCGGTCTTCACTCATCGCAGTTGCTCCGCATAATACCTAGCTTTCTGCTTCCTTGAGGGCAAATCCTTCTTGTAGTTTGAAGTGACGCCCGCGATGATTCGAGCCAATCCTTTCAGATCCTTGATTAGGCGATCCACATTCGCCATCGCGTAGGAGGTCGAAAAGTGGCTGGAAACAGAAAGCGCGGATACACTACGACACTACACAGAATATCACACAGCACTTCACGAAGTGTTCACCCGGCAAGAACAATTATTTAGTTATGTATGAGATACTGAATAACCAACAGTTGAAACAAGACACATTAGGACAAGAATTCGTAGAATAGATAACGACCCAAACAACAATTGAACAATGAATAAACTTTTGTTTTGAGTTTTTGACAAATTAAAAAATCAATGAAAAATGGGTTACTCGATTGATTAAAATAAAAATGTGATATTCGAAACTTAAAATGTTTTCGCTTTGTGGGGAATTGAATATGATGAATTGAATTAAAATGACCGACCCATTGATAAATCAATTAAATAAACTGAATTAATTACAAATGGGCTAATTATTACATTGCTAATTAACCTTGAATAGCTATGTAAGTTGATAGAAGGGTTAATGTTGCCAGATCAGGCCATGATAGGTACTCAGCGGTGTCAGGAATCCAACAATAGTATTATATTGGGCTATTTTTCGAATTTCTATTTTCAAATGTTGCAATAAATAATTAATGCCAAAAATAGAATTCGACCTTCCAGTTGGTTAGTTGTTATTATTAGTGTGTTCCCCGCAGGGGGAATGCTGGCCGACAGGAATACTCTTAGAGGCTAGTATTCTTTGGGGAGTTCCGCCCCCCACGTACCCGAGGAAATTCCTGCAAGGGTAGTGCCGGTTGACATGAGCACTCTTGGAGGCTAGCATTCTTTGGGGAGAGCCACCCCCACGGACCCAAGGGGCGCCGTGAAGTCCCCTCCTGGGATGAAAGATAATCTGATTGGATCTGGACTATGCTTTGGACAACGAAGTGTAATTGATGCTTTGGGCTGGCGGATATGATGATTTGGACCTAGTTGCTTTGAACAGTAGGGCTGAGTTGACACTCGTGTGCAAACGGCTCCAATTCAACTATCATACTGACTCCGTCCCGGTTGAACCTTGGCAGGCCTCGGAGTACGTTTGAAGTTCACACCATTGGGTTGGTGGTGTAGGTTCGGTTGAGACGGACTCCCGATTAGCGCTTCGTCTGGCTTTGCGCACTTATCCCCATAAGGAATGTGCCAACACTCGCACGACCTCCCTGCTCTGCAAAGATAACCATGCGACCAAAAAGGCGGCTACACATATGAATGGAGATTACGGCTCCGAGAGGGGACCTAATAAAACTGGAGCAACCAAAAACAAATAAAAAGATAAAAAATCCCCAAAAAAGAAATAAAAAAGACGACGCAACCAGCGGTTGCAACCATGATGTTAACAGTACATCGAAAGCAGTACTAACTATGACAAAAACGACGAATAATACAATAACAGTGAAGACGGACAAAAAACGGAGATTGGCAGACAGTCTGGTCCAGACTCAGATTCCTGTGGCGTTCGGGCGCAGCAAAACAATAATGCCAACGCCAGAGCATCCTATAAAGGAAAAGCAGGAAACTCTGCAGGATGCTTCACGTGTTCAACCGGTGGAAGAAAATATAAAGAACATTGAGTATTCAATGGTCACTGCTGCGATCGTTGCCGCAGCGACCGATGCAAGGGTCGTAGATCCCGACATAATAAAGAACCATCCTGAAGCCATCGAGGAGATTACGGCAGGAAAAGAAACGTGTGACCAGGTAAATAAAGCGACGTTGTGCAATTGTATCGCCAATGTCGAAACAGAGGCAGAAGTACTGCATTCGGAAATGGAAAGCGATAGCCTCTCCACCGGCATGAAGAAGAAAGGCTATTCCCAAAAGCGGGAGATGTTCTGAAAAGAATACAATCTGTATGCGACTCCCCAAAAATCAGCAAAGCAGTAAAGATTGGGCTCCTTGAAGTAGAGGAGCTCCTAGACCGTAAAGGGCATTATCGGAGGAGATGGTTAAGGGCCGAAGACCAGCAGAAGGCGAAAGAAATGCTGGGGGCAAAATCTGAAGGCCACTTGCAGATAGCTCCATCTTCAAAAATTAATAAAAGCATAGCGTCTAGCCCAATCCAAAGGGATCGGGATAAAGGAAGGAAGGAAGAGGCAAAGAAGCAAGGAGCGTGGAGCACCAGATCACGGTTTCAAGATAGTGCTTACAGAAGGAGCGAAGAAAGCCGCAAAGAAACTCCTTCAAAAAGTGCCAGAAATTAAACTTCGCTCGGGCGCCCTACAAGAAAAAAGACTTGATGCAAAACAGGAGAGACAGAAGCCCCGACGAAGACCCCGGTAGCAGGCACTGCTCGTAAAACACCGAGAACGTCGATCCGACGCGGAGGTTCTGTGGGACTACCATTAAAGCAGCGCGGTCGGGCCACATACTGGTCGGATTCGGAGCAGAGTCCGAGAATAGAGAAGCAATCTGTGACGCAATAAAGAAAGTCCTCGGCAAAGGCGCAGCTATAGCCCCGCTCGAGCCGATGGTTACGATCGAAATAAGAGACATAGACTGCGTCACGGATCTGGCTGAGGTAGAAGAGGCCATCAAAAGGGAGTTCCCTAGCGTAGGAAGATCAAAGCGAGACTGACACCAGAAAATAATAGGGGACAGCATGGCCATAGTTGACTTGACCGAAAAGGACGCCGAACGATTTTTGAACAAGGGCAAAGTAAGAATAGGGTGGTTTGTCTGTAGGATTTGGTGAAGAGCAACGCCTCTTCAATGTTTTAAACGCCCTGGCTATGGTCACACCGCAAAAGTATGCAAAGGACCCGATAGGAGTTCCCTATGTTATAAATGCGGTGGAATGGGACATAAAAGAAAAGAGTGTACGAAGGATGCACACTGTATTCTTTGCAAGGATGCTGATCCAAAACCTGATTTTGGACACGTCTTGGGATCAGAAAAATACCGGGTGTTCCAGAAAGCCCTAGCCAAGGCATAATCAGAACTTCAATGACTCACACCCTGCAGCTAAACCTACACCGCAGTTCAACTGCCCAAAATCTGCTTGAGGAGTTTGCGAGTGACATTAAGGCCGACTGCTCACTGCTGAGTGAGCAACACCGTGTTAAAGTCCCGCAGTATTCCAATGAAACTGATACCGCCGCCATCTGGATTCGGAGCAGTGATTTCCAAGCGGAGAGTGGTGGAGGGGGATGGTGTCGTGTGGGTTCGGTGCTCTGGGACCACATTCTTTAGTGTGTACTTAATGCCGAACCAATTGATATCATCTTTCCGAGCCAAGCTTAATGCTCTGGAGGGCACTGTCTCGAACGCAGAGGGCAACGTGCTCGTTGGTGGAGACTTCAACGCTAAAGCTCGGAGTCCTTAGTACGGACGATACACAATTGGAAAGCATTAGAGGACTACTCAGCCAGTGATCATCAGTGCATTCTGCTTGAGGTCGGTGATGTCAATGGACGTCGAGAAGTTCGTCGAGGTGCTCACAGCAGAGAGCTTCGGTGGGGGCGGAAGAATTGGCAGCTCAAGATGTGGTGAACTCAACTATGAGCATCATCACGACTGCTTGCAAAGCTTCTATGCCCCGTCAAAAATCCCGGCACAGCAAGCCCCCAGTGTACTGGTGGTCAACTGAAATCGCTGAAAAGCGAAGGGAGTGTCACAAGCTTCGGTGTGACGCTCAAAGGGCGCGGAACTCTGACGAGGCATGAAACTGGGTGGCAGCATATAAGTCGGCCAGGAAATGCCTTCGAAAATTGATTAACAATAGCAAGGCTCGCTGCTGGCAATACCTAGTGGACAATGTGAAAAGGGATACGTGGGGCCTTAGCTACAAGCTAGTTTTGCGGAAGCTTGGCACCCTACGGAAGCCCGGTACAGGAACTCTCCCCTGCCAATCCCGTCCATATTGACGCTGTCCATGGTGAAACAGCAGTCGCGTGTCCCCTCTTCACACAGCTGGAACTAGAGGAGGCAGTCTTTTCATTGAAATCGAGGAAGGCTCTTGATCCAGATGGTGTTCCGGTTGAGGTGCTGCGGCTCGTCTATCATCATTGTCCTGACTTGCTGTTCAGCATATTGAGGACTTGTCTACGGGAAGGGGTTTTCCCGGTACGATGGAAGGTGGCGAGGCTTGTGATAATCAGCAAGGGGAAGGGAAATCCCGAATCGCGGTCTGTATACTGCCCGTCATACATGCTAGACACTGCTTGGAAAGTGCTCATCAAGGGAAGACTCACTGATGCGATTCGTGCTGCTGGGGACCTATCTCCTCGGTGGTACGGCTTTAGAGTAGGACGTTCTATCATCGATGCGATTGCAGAGGTTGTGAGTGCGGTCCAAAAGGCAGAGGCACACGGATCGTCCTGTTGGTGACACTTGACGTCAGGAACGCCGTCAACTCTGCTAGATGGGTGGATATTCTGGATACGCTGGAAAACCTTTTTCAAGTTCCAGAATATCTAACGCGGCTTTTAAGGGACTACCGAAAGGACAGAAGCCTGCTCTTTGGCATGAGCCAGGGCCAACGAAAGATGGAAATTACATCGGGTGTTGCCCAGGGATCTATCCTTGGTCCAGACCTGTGGAACGTATCTTACAATAGGCTACTGAAACTGGAGATGCCAGATGAGTCGCGCTTGATCAGCTATGCGGATGATGTTGCGGCTCTGGTCGCCAGACGCACCGTTGAACAAGAGCAACTTAGGCTAGATATGCTAGTGCGCCGAGTGAGGGACTGGATGACTGCTCGTGGGCTCAGTTTAGCACTGGAGAAAACGAAAGTGTTCATCTTGATAAAAAAGAGAATCCCTTAAAATAAGGATGATCAGTATTGGAGACTCGGAAATCAAATCGAAGCCATCGGTGAAGTACCTGGGGCAACTGATCGACTCAAAGATGAGTTTCTCTAAGCAAGTCAGAGCAACCGCTGAGAAGGCTGCTTCGGCGGTATTGGCTCTGAGTCGACTTATGGCCAACGTAGGGGGACCCAGTCCATCAAGAAGACGCCTCTTGATGAGTGCTGTAGGGTCAGCCCTACTGTATAGAGCAGAGGTATGGGGCGATCCTCTCAGTAAGGAGGTATACCGAAAACGCCTGGAACAGGTGCAGAGAAGAGGCGCGCTGAGGATTGCATATTTGATGCTAGTCTCTGATTTGGTGGTGAATGTCATTGCAGGCGTGATACCTGTTGGTCTCCTTGCTAGAGAGCGCTGCTCTATTTATTTGCGTCAAAACGAGGATATGAGGAAGATCGTTGTCCGCAAAGAGAAACAGCGCTCACTCAACGATTTGTAGCAGTTTTGGGTGAATTGCACGAAAGGAAGGTAGACTGTGCGCCTCATCCCGGGTGTGAGACCGTGGCTAAATCGAAGGCATGGTGAGACTGACTTCTATCTGACCCAGCTTTTGAGCAGGCATGGGTGTTTACAGTCTTACCAACACAAGATTGGTAAATCACGATCCTCCGATTGTCGGTATTGCCCAGGAGGGGAAGGCAATGTCTGCCACACATTTTTTTTTGTTTACAAAATAGATCAGGCTGCGAAGCGTCCTCTACAAGGAGACAGGAGAGCTCACCCCAGATGATAAAGTCGCAGTGATGCTCAAATCAGTTGACAAGTCGAACCAGGTGGCCCATTATGTGCGGGCAGTCCTAAAAGATAAAGGGGACTCACAACGCCCGGGGGTGTTGTGGCTGGGGGATCGCTTGCTGGCACTTTCTCTTCCACTCTCCCTTCCCGCTAGAAGAGGGATCCCCCAGCTTGAAGGTGCCTCACGGTCTTTGTCTGTGTAGGCTGAGAAGCTCATTACCTTTAAGCTCCTTTCAACCTCCACCCTGGCACTTGTTACTGGCTGCGTGCTTGCTGCTGTCCAAGGGTATCTTACTCCTAGTGGGGTACTCTCCTTCGTACTGGGTCAGGTCCTACTCTCCACTAGCGCAGGGAAGCCATATGGCGTGAACGCCAAAAGGCTGGTTGAGGATTACAGCTCAAACCAACACCTCACCCCTTACGATTCAAATTTTCTTTTTCACAACACCACAGTCTGAGAGAAACTGGGACTGAAATCACTGATGTCCTGTAATTACTCGCGTGATGGAAGGATGGTTGATGAGTGGGTAGCAGAACGCTCCCTAACAGACTCGAATCAGAAACTAATCAGCCAGTGTTACAAACCAGTTTACCATATGTATACTGGTATGAACTGGGAGCTCATTTGATGTGTATCCTATATACATCATCAAGGCTCTCGGGGAAAGAAATCGCTGTAACGCCACTTACCTGCTACTCTGATCATCAAAACCAGAACACCAACGACTAGGGTTAACTTTAGAGCATTACTTTCATTGTATTATTATTATTTTCTAAAAACATTTGCATTACAATCAAATTTATGAATTATTTTAAAACTCTAAATATCAGCCAGCCTGAAGAGGGAATCAACTTGTATTAATGGTTTGGGGTGGCCACATGGCGTGTAACGCCAAAGGGCTGGTTGAGGATCGTGGCGCAAGCCAACACCTCACCCCTCACCATTTTGTTGGACACTGGACAGCACTTTCAATTTAAACGTGAATACTTAAATGTACGTCTTAAGACTGGGTAGCAGCACGTTTTTTTTTAGACTTGAAAATCAACTGACTGGTATAACACTCCACGACTATAAATATTAATCCAGTACTAGCTTTTGATCCAATTTGCCGCTAAAATCACTGAGACGATGAGAACGTAAGTTTTCATTTACTGTAAACTTCTCTCCCCGCTTCACCTTATCAATTTGTAGATGCTGAGAGCCATTCTGCAATATTGCGATATTATCGTAGCCAGGTTGGGGGAAATACGTTGCATATGAGCGAGGAAAGCTTTTCGCCCCCATATTCGCCGCAGCTCTCAGTTGGCAGGCGAAAGCTTTCACATGATCGCTATTCCATTAGCTTGCTCATACATTGAGCTTCTCGCTTGTAGTTTCTCGCTGCCATGTACGCGTCATCCATATATTGAAGCTTCACAGCGGCCGCAACGTACATGGTTATCATGATGTTGTTTATCTGCAGTAATGTACATTGGCGTCATTGGCTGACGCTTTTAGCGCTAAACGATAGGCGGGATTTCCATTCGCTCGTTCGTAACATTACGTTGCATATGAGCGGGGAGAGCGTTTCGCCCCATATTCGCCGCAGCTCTCAGTCGGCAGGCAAAAGCTTTCACATGATCGCTATTCCATTAGCTTTCTCATACATAGAGCTTCTCGCTTGTGGTTACTCGCTGCCATGTACGCGTCAACCATATGTTAAAGCTTCACAGTGGCCACAACGTACATGGTTATCATGATGTTGTTTATCTGCCGTGATGTACATTGGCGTCATTGGCTGACGCTTTTAGCGCTAAACGATAGGCGAGAGCTCTACTCGCTCGTTCGTACCACCGGTACTCCACCAAATGTTTGTATTTGGTGGCTGAAGGAGCGAGCTTTTGCTCCAATTTTCCACTACAAAACGTAAGCTTCCATTGCATTGAAGCGAGAGCCAACGAACGATATTCTCCAAGGGGAACCAGAATGTAGGAAGGCGAGGAAAGTTTTTAAGCTAACCGCAGCATTTTCTTCTCTGGAGCTTTTGCCTGGTTTGCTCACTAGCTGCTATCTTATCCTTCTGCTTTTTCTTCTTCTTTCCGCACCCTTTTTCTCTCTGGAGCTTTAACCTGGCTCGTTTAAGCAGTTATAGAATGCCGGTTCTGAACCACTTGTTTCATACAAACTTCAAATGTTGTCGAGATTGGTCGGTGTTTTGGATGTAAGGGTGCGCGTATTAGGGTGGTATGGACGGATGCCTGAGATAAGAAGGTGTGAGTCCGGGATAGGTGTGGAAGTCATGGATGATTGCAGGGGAGGGTGTGGGCCTTCGGCATGTGGGCATATGTGTAATATTGGTGTAGGTGGGTGCTTGAAAAAAGTATGCGTGGGCCTTAGATATATATAGATCCGTGTCCTGATAAGATGTCTTGGCTATGTATAAGTGATTGGTTCCCAGCCACCCATACAAGTTAGAAAGTACATCGTGGGTTTTAACAGCCTCTAATGCTAAATAGTGAAACTAGGCATATTGACTATACCTGTACTTTATGATAGTCCCAATTTTTCAATTAATAGATTTAAGACCTAGATTTGTCAGCGTGTATTTATACAGGGTTAATATATATGTTTAAAATTAATAGGAACTAGCCTTTGACGCTTTTAGTGGTAGATAATATTCCACTTTTCATGGTTGTTATTTCTCTATAGTGGAAGGGTTTCTCATATATTCGTTGCTTCTGGTCTTGTCTCAGTTATACTATCAGTTATTGTAGGAATCTTTAGAGCTTACATATAAATTTTATTGATTCATCCATTCATTTAATTACTAGAATTTTTTTAATTGGAAAGAGAATACGGATATCAATTCCTAAATATTCCCAAGATATGTTTTTATTCATTTAAAGTCCATGTGGTAAAAAGGTCAAGATACTTGGATCCATAAATCATTTGTATGGCTGCCTACATTCTACAGACGATCCTTTACAATCTCAAGTATCTTCCGCATCGTTTTTTCTTATCGCATGCACTAGCATGCATCCATATGTGGCATACTCTTGCGGACTTTTTTTTCACACGTGATATGGAGATAGTTGACCTGTTTCATGTTAGGGAAAGGCTATTGGTACCTGTGGTTAAATTTTATTAGGCAATAACTTGAGTTTGCTTCTAGTGATCTCATTGACGAGAATAGAAGCTAGTTAAGTGAGATAAGTGCCTGGTGATTATGGGAGTATGATTTATAAGGTGCCGCTTGTGGTGACCCCCATAATGGGAACAGTAGGTAGTGTAGGCATGCTAATAGATAAAGAAATTTAAGATGAGATTTTTGGATGGTAGAGTAAAATAAAAGATTTTTTTCATTTTTTAAATAAACTTGTGCATTGTAGAATACCATTGACTAGCAAAAACAAATAAATATTGATATAATTTTGTACTGCACATCGGATATACTGTTTTTTATCATTAGGAATTCGACAATATGTTGAATAATATTTAAGGTCACTTGACTAAGGTATATTTAATTGTATGATATCAGCAGTTGGCAAGTATCGCTTGAGAATCTGTTCTCTTATATCTCCTTTGATGTATATTGTACTTTTTGTAAAGCCGTCCATAATACTTGGTAGTTCATTAAAGCAAATAACTGATTGATGTTTTCAATATCATAATCATTTTGCCAATATGCCTTTGAAGATAGCTCCTGATATGGATACAGGGGCTCGTAGTGATAAAGTTTAGGAGATATGGTTTCAACCAAAAGAATGACGAGATCTGTGATGAAATATTGATGGTTGTTTCCGGAAACAAATTGTATGTCAAAGATAAACTTGTCCATGGCAATGAAGTTAACAATTAGTAAGAATTAATATCTTTGCCATAATTTATATATCAATCCAGTTTGAATATGATTAATGCTTTGCAGTTGAAACGCGAGATATGAGTATTATATATTGTTTTATAAGTTTAAAGATATATTTCGTTTCCCGCTCATATGAATGACATATACATGTATCGACGCCTAATGTGGCATCAGAGTCAGACCATTTGCAGGATTTGCAATGCTTGCCGTATTGATTGGTTACGTTCTCCCCCATATTTTTATATTCAAGTATATAATTCTCTATGAATGCTCGATGTTCAGGAAAGATGTCGGAATATTCACTCAAGAAGTATCCGAGAATCATTTTGAAGGTCATAACTGCTTGATTTTTGATCGAGTTCTAATCATATAATGCTTTAAGTTTAGTTTATATTAAGGGGAAGCAGCAAAATGAGGTCTTTTTATTGATAAACTGTATCTGTCCTCGAATTTGACTTCCTTCTTCACAGGAAATACGTCTTGTTTCATAGCCTAGTTTAAAAAGACAAATAAGTGATAGCTTATTGCTTGTTTTACATACTGCGCCCATTACAACAACATCTCATCCAAGAAAAAATACACCATTACACATGAAACTTGAATATACTTACCAAATGTCTCAAACTTAATATGTTGCAATGGCAATCTATGTTGAAATTTACGGGGATAGGTTCTGAATTTTTTAAATGCAGCAACAATGACGTATGACCTCTTTGACCCGTTAAATACAACTCAAAATATCTATCATTAACAATTATGTCTATCATTTGAAAATAAATCCAAGTATGTTGACAAATACAGTATGGGACATGGCTTGGAATCACATCCACTATAAACATTAGGACACGCTCTTTTGTTGAGATCTCTTGTATGAATGTAGTATTCCATCTATGCTTTTCATATTTATACACGTTTTGTTTTTGTTAAGAGACGCATTTATTACCGATAAACATCTATGGCAAATTTTTGTTGTTTTTAAAAATTGTTGAGCATTGTCCATCCACTATTCATACGATCACTTTATTCAATCTTAGTTCATTTTTCCATATTTATTGGTTCTATGTTTGAGTTGTTAGAGGGTTGTATGAAAATAATTCATTATGCAAGAGCAGGCAATACGCAGAAGTATTCTCCGGAATATTCTTTGATGTACGGAATTGAACTCGAACATCCACAGGGCTTAATTTGATTGACTCATTTTGTCGTGAAAAGTCAACCACGACTAGTAGTGCTATTGATTTAAACTGCTCCCTGCTTATGAGTGGCTAATAGGATGATTGAAATTTACAGTAAATATCGTAAAGTAGTGCAAATTGGTCTATATCGAAATTAATGTTTAAATCATGATATGGGTAGATTTCTGAGTTCAGATGAACTTTAAAATCTGTCAAGCTACATGTATCAAACTTTGACGCATCCTTTGACCCATCGTTTTTCCGTGCAGTTTGAAAAGCGAATATTACATAACGTGGTTTTCCCAATTGGTTGGATGTTTTAACTGACCATGTATGGTAAGATGCTTGTGGAACTGATGATAGTTCTTACAAATGCCATGATCTCTGTTATGTTATGTTATGTCTCTATTTTTTTCAGTATGCTTAGTTTGTCTTGATCGGATACAATAAAATGAGGCATATACAACTGCAGCTTATAAATTTTCATTGAACATGATAATTCGATCATTTAAAGTTGTGAATTCACATCAGTTCTTAATCGAATCGGAACTAGCTCATGTCGTGCATTCATTATAATTTTTTTGAAGTCCTCTGCGAGTCCTAAGAGCATTTTCGGTGGTATACAGAAATTAAATGTTGCATCCGTGTTTACACTCAAAGTCTCAATGTACCTGGAGGCGTTGAAAGGCGTTTTGCTTTCATTTTCTGACAGAGATATCTTATTTTTAATTGTTGATGTCACCCCCGGATTCTTCGTGCGATCAATATCAATGTCGTTCAATTCATATCGAACCTCCTCAAATAGAAAAGTGAAAGCATTATTTGTTAATTTCATTCATCTTTGCAGTCTTGTCTCTCTCAATGTAAATGTAGCTCTCGCCTGGGTGTAAATAGAGATCTTGATTTTGGATAGCAGATTTTGGATATTCAATTTTCGATAGACTATTATCGTAATAAACAGTTTCCATTACATCTAGCATGTCAACCATTTTCACTAAATTCAACTTTCTTTCAGAATAAAACCCTGTGATATTAGAAATCTTCTCTTCTTAGCTGATAATGTTTTCCATTGAACAGTTGTTTGATGTTTCGAAGCTATGGACTGAATTTTGTTAATGTAACCCGCGTTGAGGTTTTTATTTATTTTCACGTTATAAATTTGCATAGTCTATACATTTCGAGTGAAGTCTTATTGTAATACCCTTGCCTCTAAAATTCTCTCTCCTAGAGTTGACTGGTAAATATATCACATTCTTTAGCACTTCAACTTTTTTTATACCCTTGCGCAACGGTTGGTGAGAACTCGTGAACTGAGTACATCTCTGAGCTATTTGAAAATGATCCACTTATAATATTACGTTCCACCCAAATTCTACTGACTTTGATTATATTGATCGGCAAGTCTGATTTATGTGTAAGATTTGGGATAAGTACTTGCTTACTGAATCCAAGTAGTTGCCCAATTGAATTTTCCTTGTTAAAATATATAGGTGAATTGATCTTGATTTTAACTTGTAGCGTGTTATTATTTGCAATCATAAATACATGAAAATCTTCTCCGGACCTGTCCAAGCCATCGGTAATATACTTGGCAATGTCATCAATTTCATATGATCCTATTGGTATTTCAATCAATAGATTTCCGATGTGAAATAAGTTATCATATTTGTTGAGTCAACGTTGCGAATCGAGTTATAAGTCTGAAAATCAACCAGCCCACACACGTAATCAGATTGAAGTATAGGAAAGTAGTCAGCGCTTAGCACTGAATCATTGCCTGTAAAAGTTAATGCATAGGACATGATTACATGAAACAAAATAGCAAGTTTTCTGTAAATTACCTTTATTTATATGATTTATCCCTTCCATGCTAACACAAAGCGCTAATACTTCAAATAGTTATATCTAATATTTCGTCCAAGATACTTTCTGATCTCCATTGAAGGTTGAAGATTTCCAAGGCTATCAAAGCATTCAATATTTTGGCTCTGCTGTATGCTACCTAATATGTTCCTGGTATATCGTGGTCTTTGCAGGCCTTATCCACAGGGTTTATTCTAGGATCATCTCGTTCTAAATAGTCTTTTAATTTTGTACCAGGACCACAATATTGATAACCGGGAATATGTAGTTCAAACGGGAGATTGCTTATAACAGAATTAAATGCACCAGCTCTTTTTACTGACACTGTTAAATGAGCGACTTCATAGGTCAACATACTGTTTATATACCTTTTGACTTGTTCCTGCTTCAAGTAAATAGCTTATATAAATGATGGAAATGTTATTTAAGCAATGGTTTTATTGTAAAAATTGTATTCAGTTTGAAAATGCGGTTCATCAAACAACGGACGTCTCTTCCAATTACAAATATTTCTACTGCTGAGCACAACAGAGAAAGAAAACACGGATTTCTACTGACAAATAGCATCCGGCCACTCATTATTGGTCCACCAAACTGTGGGAAAACTGATTTGATATTAACATTGATCACACATCAAAAAGGTTTAAAGTTTGAAAATATTTACATATACTCAAAATCCCTACTACAGCCAAAATATCAATATTTGAACAAAATTCTAGGATAGATCAAAGACATAGGATATTATACGTTCTCTAACAATTCAGAGATCACTCCACCAGAGAACGTTAAAACGGAATTCTGTGTTTATCTTTGATGACATAGCGTGCGAGCAACAAAACAATGTACGAGAATATTTTAGTATGTGTAGGCATCATGACGTCAATTGCTTTTATTTGTGTCAACCAATTCCAAAACATTTGATACGAGAGAATGACAACTTTATTATTATCTTTAAGCAAGATGAAATGAATTTGAGAAATATAGATATATAGCGACCACGCAAACAGTTACATGTCGTTCAATCAGTTCCGCGATATATGCAACGAATGTTGGCAGAATGATTATGGTTTCCTAGTAATTGATAAAAATAGTAGAATAGACCAAGGGAGATACTGCAAAGGATTTGATACGTTCATTAAGCAATAAATTAAAGCAGCATTAAATATTTCTCACTAGTCAATATCCAACATTGAACTTTAACAGACAGCTTTATCAGCTAAACGGGTAGCTAAACATTGAACTTTAACAGACAGCTTTATCAGCTAAACGGATAGCTAAACAGAACAGATAAACAGACAGCTAAATTGACACATACAGCTAATCGAGTGAAAAACCTAGAAATGCAAAATCAATAGATGTATCGTAAGAAAAGACCTCTCAAAAGTTGACCTAATATAAAGATTGAAAATGATGAACGAATAATCAAGGACATAATTAAAATTTCCAAGATCATACGAAAGAAATACACTTTGGTCAGGACAGGTAAGCAAATGAGTGGAATAAAAATCCAGGAAGAGTCGAAACCGATCACAAAGCCATTGAAGGAGCTCGTTAAGAAAGCAGAGATTTCGAAGGATATTCCTGTACTCAAAAAAGAAGAGCCCAGTGATGAACATACTTTTGTCAAAGATGATTTACTAGATAGGACTTTGCAAACAAGTGATGAACTTTACAACAATGTTTCTACGTCAACACCTATTAAGCAAAAATTAAGATCTGATACATATTCACCCAACTTGTACAAGTATATACAATCAATTGGTGACAAAGGCTCAGATACCAAATATGGAGTATACTGTCGCGTGTTTTCGGTTCGCGGCCAATAATTTTAATGTTCCGGGGAAGTGAAAACGCAATGTCTTTTAAATTAAATTAAAAGAGTTTATTCAATTAATCACAAAAATGCACAATTACTTATTCTAGTATTTCACAATTTTAATTTTCACTAAGTCTATAAATTTGTCATTCAACTGTCCACTTACAATCACTTCGCAATCAAGCAATCAATCGTCTTTACTTCACGTTCCACTATATCGCAGTTTTCTATCGCGGTTGTAATGAATGATCCCCCCATTCATTCAGCTCGCCTTTATATAGGGTCTCTACCTATTCACCCATTTCTCGTACATTGGCGAATGTTCTACTGAGAGGTACCTGGTAGATTCGAGCAAATTAATGAATGGAGTGACGTCACTTGCAGATGTTGATCATGCTTGTTGGGTTCTCGTGGGTTCGAGTAAATTCATTTGTTGACGTTCTTAATGATTATGAAAACAATTGCGACAGCAGCTCGCAGAATTATTCGTACATGTAATTATTTGTACATGTAACACTGCCCCCACCTCAGTTCTTTTCGCTCCGAAAAGATGTGTGGCCAGTTGTAGTCAATTCTCCCTGGGTGTAATATGGGGCAAGACGGTCCAGATGCACGATTTTCATTTTAGCTCTCGGCTTACGATGTTCCTGTATTCGGTATACGACGTCGTTGATTCGCTTTGTAACTTGGTATGGTCCCTCCCAATTATGTTGCAACTTTGGAGACCTACCCTTTCGCCGTTGCGGGTTATAAAGCCACACCACGTCATCTTGCTGGAAGCCAGTAGAATTTGCCTTTAGATCATACCTGGTCTTCATGTGGTCAGTAGCCGATTCGAGGTGTTTTCGCACTGTCCGATGTATCTGGTTCAACCGTTGTCTTAGATCACTTGCGTACTCCGAGACCGTTTGGGGTTTCTCAGGGGGTGTTCCGAACTTTATATCGGCTGGCAGATGAATAGTCTTTCCAAAAATGACTTTGGCTGGGGCTTGGCCCGTCGATGCATGTTCGGCAGCTCTGTACGCCATCAAAAATAGTGGGATATGTCGGTCCCAGTCCCTTTGGTTCTCGTCAACCATCTTGGCCAGATGTTTATTGAGCGTGCCGTTGAACCGTTCGACCATTCCATCGGATTGGGGATGCAGCGGTGTTGTCCTCGTTTTCCGTATTCCCAGTAGTTCACACATTTCGCCAAAAACTAGTGACTCAAAGTTTCGGCCTTGATCTGAATGTAATTCGCAAAGTACGCCGTACCTACTGACCCAATTTAACACTAGCTGCTCAGCTACGGTAGTTGCTTCCTGGTTGGGAATGGGGTAGACCTCGGGCCACTTGCTGAAATAATCGGCTACAACCAGCATATATCGATTTCCCCAATTGGATTCAGGAAAGGGTCCTGCGATGTCAACAGCAATCCTTTCGAATGGTACGCCTACGTTATGAGCTTGCATTTGTCCTCTCAGTCGTTGCTTTGGGCCTTTGACGGAAGCGCAAATTATGCATCTGCGACACCAGTCCTCTACGTCTTCTCGAGCGTGGAGCCAGTAGAACTTTTCCCGCAATTTCGCTAAGGTCTTGTTAACACCAAAGTGGCCTCCCGAGGATCCTTCATGCATTTCCTTAATCACATCGTGGATTCGGCTTTTGGGTAGTATAGTTTGCATCCTATAGGAGCTGCCATCCGCCGTTTCCCATATCAGCTTGAGTACGCCACCCTCCACCTGAAGGGAGTTCCATTGTGCCCAATAGCTTTTCAGGGTTGCGCCATGCATCGGAACGTCCTTCCACTCCGCTCGTCCAGTTGTCTCCTTCCATACGAGCAATGGTCCGATATCTTCATCGGCTAACTGGGCATTTCGAATCTCCTCCGATGACCAACCTTCATCGAATTCAGCCGTTATCACTCGCAGATCAACGGGCGGCTCCTTTTCCTCAATCCGTTGGCAATGTTTGCAGTTAGCTGGACATGGATGACGAGATAGGGCGTCAGCAATTCCATGAACTCTGCCCTTATGACGCAGTTGGGGCCTCACTAGGTCTGGTCGGATCGTCGATCGGGTTGCACCAGTGTCGTTTGTTAGGGTGTATTGTTCTTCATAAACTTGACCAGGAAGGCATCTGTCTGCTTCTCCACGATGTTGCCTTGGCATGGTGCTGGGGATGTCGATACTCCTAGCCAACGTTCGCCCCACGAAGTTGGCCCTTGCAGTTTGATGGGCCTCCATTCTAGGCTCCTGACACGGTCTGGATCTCCACCACCCTGGACAATAGCTCGGTCTTCTTCCCTTCTTGCAGTCTCTTTGCAGGTGCCCTTTTTCCCCGCAATTCCAGCATCTAGGCGCACCATTCACCTGCAGCTCTCGCTCAATTCCCGCGCGCTCACACCTGCAATTATCTGCCAGTACCTCGCGAACCCGGGCAATGGTACGGGTCACATTTTTGGCTGCCTCAAAATTTAAACTATAAGCCAATGCATCCTTGACTGTTCGCTTTTGAGCTAACCGCACGGCTTGTTGCAATTCCTTGTCCTTTAAGGCGCTGATGAATGCTTCTGCTGCTACGTCATCTCGATGTTCTGGGTCGTACGCTGGGTAAGCCAAAAGTGCCAGTCACTCAATGTCTTGTGCTAGCTGCTGCAAGGTTTCGCCAGACTTCTGCATCCGATGCCGTAGCTGTGCGTTCCTGCTCATTCCAGTGATTTATCCTAGCGGCTGCTTCAAACTGGATTTTGTAAATAGTCCAGACCGTTTGCCCATCGAATATTGGTGCTTGCACATTTCTAGATGAGCTTTGCGCTGCAGTTATAATTGGGGCTGGTGAGACGGTTACTGCTGCCTTCGCTGCTTCCAAGTCCTTTTTCACTTTTTCCATCTCATGGTTGACCTGCCTGATCTCAAGGTTGATTCTCCCCTCGACCTGGTATACCTACTCCTCGACGCATTTAATTTAGCTGTTGAGACTACTGAGCTCCGATTTTATTTCGGTTGACTATTTTTCCAGCTTCTGTGCGATGTCTGCCTTGATCTCGAACGCTTGTTGGTCTAGCTCCGCTGATTGTTCATTTAGCTGCGCTGATGGTTCACTTAGCTTCGCTGATTGTTCATTTAGCTTCACAGCTAAACTGGATGTCTGTTCATTTAGCTACGCTGATTGTTCATTTAGCTTCGCAGTTAAATTGGATGACTGTTGTCGCTGCTCTTGCTGCATCAGCATCAACATTTGCATCAGCGCATTTTCTGGTTCCTTTGGTTTTGGTGTTTCGGCTTCACCACCTTCTGCGCCTCTTTCTGCAGCTGAGAGCTCACCCGAAGCCATATTCACGCCTTCCGACTCGATCGCATCACGCAAGCGTGCAATCAGTATGGCCTTTGTACCTTGTGTAGCCAGATTTCGTTGTTCCAACTCCTCTTTGAGCTCCGATATGCTCAATTGATTAATTTTTAGATTTAAATTTCCTGGCATTTTTATTGTTTCGGCTATTTTTCCACGTTAACTTTCACAATTGTGCACTTTAAAGTTGTTTAAACGTTTTCACTTCCAAAATTTTTCGATCCCACTTCTGACACCATTGTCGCGTGTTTTCGGTTCGCGGCCAATAATTTTAATGTTCCGGGGAAGTGAAAACGCAATGTCTTTTAAATTAAATTAAAAGAGTTTATTCAATTAATCATAAAAATGCACAATTACTTATTTTAGTATTTCACAATTTTAATTTTCACTAAGTCTATAAATTTGTCATTCAACTGTCCACTTAAAATCACTTCGCACTCAAACAATCAATCGTCTTTACTTCACGTTCCACTATATCGCAGTTTTCTATCGCGGTTGTAATGAATGATCCCCCCATTCATTCAGCTCGCCTTTATATAGGGTCTCTACCTATTCACCCATTTCTCGTACATTGACGAATGTTCTACCGAGAGGTACCTGGTAGATTCGAGCAAATTAATGAATGGAGTGACGTCACTTGCAGATGTTGATCATGCTTGTTGGGTTCTCGTGGGTTCGAGTAAACTCATTTGTTGACGTTCTTAATGATTATGAAAACAATTGCGACAGCAGCTCGCAGAATTATTTGTACATGTAATTATTTGTACACGTAACAATACAAAGATTATATGAGTCAAAGGTTGAAGACGATGATTATGATCTGAAATTAAAACGAATGAAAAGACTTGCTGACCCAATTGATGGGAGTTACTTCGTCACCAAGAAATACGTGGATACAAATTTGGTAATCTATTTCAAAGCAACTGACTATAATCCAAGACGTTGCTACTGACCAGAGTATGAATACCAGAAATATGACTGAAAATATTGGTGATAAAGTTACACAGGCTAATTTAACACATTAAACAGAAACACGAAAATTCTTGCATGATCAATATGTGCTAATTAAAGAACAAAATGCTCTATTAGAGAAAAGATTAGAAGAAATATATGCTACCACACAAGGGAAGAATGGAACAGTTTAATGTTAATTTTATGGTGGAAATGACAACACTCTCTACATTATATAAATAATACATAAAGACTGATTATGATCACAACTGTATGAAACTTATTAAGGAGAAATATTATGAGTAAAATAAATATTGTCAACGAGCTACAAAGGCCTGCTAGAAAAAATTTCCCACGACGACGAGTGATCATAAAAGGGCTCGATGAATTATAGCAAGCGGATCTGGTTAAAAGGGGAGCATATCGGTCCGAAAACAAAGGTTTTTTATTTTTTCTTACCGTAATAGATACTTTCTCAAAATATTCTTGGACGCAATCCATTTTCAAAAGTGCTAGAGTACCTAACAACCTGCAAACTGATGACGGCAAAGAGTTTTTCTACCGGAATTTCCAACAACTTATAGAAACATATAACGTAAATCTTTACTCGACATACAGAATTAAGAAACCATCAATAGTCGAACGATTTAACAGAACTCTCAAAAACATGATGTGGCGTCAGTTCAGCATAAATGGCTCATACAAACGGATTAATACTATCAAAAATCTTACCAACCAATACAATAGGACCATCCATCGTACGATCAAAATGAGACCAATTGATGTCAACAAATCGAATGAATCCCAATTACTCATCCCTGCATACAATCATACTAAGGCTTATTGACAATACCATAGGACTTTGTTTTTGTTCCAATAAACTCTGCTATGGGATCTATGGGGCTTTCATCTTTAAATTTGCCGAATACTTTTTGATTAACTTGAGGAATATTTATATATATACATTATTTTAATGGTAATTGTTGGTATCAAATAAATTTATATTATTCTTAATATCATCATAAATGTCTTCAGTTTTGACATTAAAGATAAAAGAGTCTGTATCCATATAAAAAAGTTATGCCCGACTACTGTACTTATTTTTGATAAAACTATAATGGAAATCATACATAAACGTTTTTGACACATCAAGAATTGCCATGCCAATATAAATTGGCTTATCATATTTAACATTGATTCGACCCATTTGAATGAGTACTAAATCTTCTTTAATTACTTTACAACTATGAAAATTAGGTCGACTAATGTAGTAATGAGCCCCTTTCTTTTTTCCGATATTATTTCAAAGGGTTGAAACCTTAACATTTACATAATTATCCACATTTTCCACGGTTTTTTCAAATACACTATTATTCATTAATTGGTAGAAATCTTTTTCATAATCATTAGTTGCCTTAGTATGCATTTCAGTATTTAAGTCTATAAATTTTTTTAAAGTAATTTTAGCCCTGCACGTAAACACTGTTTAAAATTTCATGTAATTACGTTTATTTGATTCGGTTGCGATCAGTTTTTTTACATTTAGAGGTTTCAAGAGGTGGGATCCGACTTTCGGGGCAAAATGGAAGATCATTGTGTAGCTCATGTAGGTGTTCTAGATAATCTAAATCAACGGATAAAATTAAACTCTTAGGTGCAGTGTTCCCAACATTCGGAACATCTAAAAATTGGATTTCCTCATTGCTTAGCCAACGAAAATCATTGATGGGTAAATAATGACTCATTGCTCAACCGTATAGGTTATTTATAATATACAGGACATAGTTGCTTTCAAGATCAGGGTTGTACGAAGTTTTATATTTATTGTTTGCCTTTGAATATCTTTTAGTGCATTGACAAAATCTTCCTCTAATTCCCTGCTTCGCAAAATTGTACATATCTATATCTGTTAGCAATTCGAGTTCAACTTTAGTGGTTTTGAGCATGCTCTCCCAGCGTAGTGAAGGGGCCGTAAAATAATGAGCTGAATCTAGTCCATAGATATGCTGGCATATATTTCTAAATTCCTCAAATATATCTGCTAACAGGAGCACATCTGTTATTAAATAAACATCTGAGTACTGACCCAGCGTTTGACAATTGAGTTTTTCCGAAACATTTTGTACTCTTCATCACTGATACCACTATTTTGTAGTGTGCTGTGAAAAAATGATTTGGCGGGCAAGCATTTTTCATCAAGTTTGGTGAAGGAATCTATATACTCGTATGGGAAAACCCCCTTTCTTACTGTGAAGTTGAACAAACTATCGTGAGAAAGATACTTTTTATTCTCGAGAAATTTATCTAAAGTTAAATTCTTTGCAAGTTTGTTTAAACTACAGCCCATAAAACGATAGGAATCAATAAATCTTAATGATATTGTTTCATTATCAAACCTCATGTATTTGGAAAATGCAATATATTTTCCCTTATTTTTAGGAATAACTTCAGTGCTTTCAGGATCTCCTCCAAAATTCTGAAATATGAAATGAGCATCATATCCACTAAGATTATGGAAGACTTTGGGTATGAACTTAGGAACTCTATAAGGAATATTACGTTTGTTGCAAGCTGCACCTCTAAAGACACCTGTCAAATGACAAAGATCTCTTACTTTTCGGGTTTCTGACTCAAACTTTTCAAACATTGGAAACTCTTCTTCTTCCTCATTGGACAATTGCGTGGGCTTGTCCACCTTTAAGATCCTAAATATACGCTTTATATCTTCTTGCAACCTACTTAGGAAAACCTTAGGGCAATCTCGACCTCTGAAGATTTCTAATTTATTTAAGGATGGATCATAGTTGCACTTTATATAATATTCGACGCAATACGATACATGAATACGTGTAGTCTGTAAATGAACTATGAGGGTCTGGAGAACATGACTCTATAAGTTGCAATAATGCTTCAAAATCAGCATAGACTATAAAGGATAGTTTTATCTGCTTTCCCACATTTTTAAACTTTAAATATTTTTCCTTGTCTGACGGTAAAATTGTATAGATCTTATTAAAATCATGATTGATGTGCTCATTATATCACTCAATGCTAGTAAATTTAATGAGGAATCCATCACAGAGATAAGATGCATGGGCATTTTTAGTCATTCCACTGTTTATAAGTCGACTTAAATTTTTTATCCAGCAATAATGTCCAATGGTTCCTTTTTCATTCTCCACATAAAGTAGGTTTATATGCTTTCTAGAGGCTTATCTTAGAAAAATAGAATGGACCCTAAATAGACCCCTTTTTCCAACCATGAACATTTACGCTTACATTATTTTTTTTCTCGAAAATGGGAACCTCTTTGAAATAAACAGGGAACGTAATACCTTTCAAGTTGAAAACAGTTGAGTAATGGGGGTAAGAGCCAACACAGTCAGAATGCTCCTCTGTAGGATGAAGAGCAGAAAATAGCCCATGCAAAACATGCATCATCGGAAGTTTTTACATTCACGCATGCTTTTTTCGATAGCTCCTCTTTTGGTACAGGTAGATAAGATCCTCCATGAAAGGGTGTAGACTTATTTATGTTGACATGTAAATAGAGGACTAGTGGGAATGCCCAGCCACTATCCCTCTCTTGAAATTCCTCACTTTTTTTCAAGATGACAGCACAAAAATCCTTATAAACATATTCAAGGTCGCAACCCCTGGTAATAATAACATTCTTCGTATTGAATGATTTTAAATCCCTTATATTATTCTGGCTACTTAAATTAAATTTTATAAAAACGGTGAGAAGTTCTAAATTAACTTTTATAGCTGTAAGCTCTTGTAGTTGAGCACCAATAAGATCTTTAAAACAATGACTTTTGCCTTTTAAAGACTCTTCAATAATCAATCTCTCATTTTGGTTCTTAATTTGATACGTTGCTATTCGAGTAGCAAATGCTTGTGATATTTTCTCCCTTTCTCCCTGATCACCACCATTGATTTGAAATGCATTTTTTTATGCTCATCACTCTTCAAATGGCTCTTGAAAAATGGCTGTTTTATTTTATTTTCTTTTCAAGGGTTTATGCACGGATACAGACATCTTACTCTCTTACTGATTAAATACTAATTCAATTAAGTGAAAATAAACTTCTTATGAAAAATTCTTAATCGACTGCAAGATTAGCTATAATGTACTCGTATACAGATATTCGGTTAGGAGAATCATCTTCCTGAATACAATTCTGCTTCTACGATGATTGTCAAAAAATGTTTGGTCTTGATTATCCTTAACAAAAGGAATGCTGCAAACTGGAGATATTTATTCCAAATACTATTTTACTCCTACAATGAAATTAATTGAACTAAGCTTTTCACCCCTATGAAGCTGACAAAAATATGTGAACCATACGCTTTGTAATGATTTTATGTTTACGTGCGAACGCTGAACCAACCTTTCATCGGTTCTAGACGTTAAGTCTGAGTAGTGCCAACGGATGGTACCAATCGGTCAACCAATCCGTGCACCGTAACCCATTCACGCGGTGGCTGCTTGTCGGCCAGCTAGATTGGAGAGGATTTCGGTCGCGGGTCTCCGAATGGGTTACGCTCATTTACAATATTCAGCCACCAATACATGCCCGTTTTCAAACGCGTCAAAAAACAAAACCATACGGAGAGGAAACCTATTTTACGTTACTCCGTATTTTTTCATCAATCAGTCAAAGAACAAAATCTAAATTTTACTTCGCGTTCCCGAATTTCCGACGCGGTACCGAAAAGTATACTACGTTAACGTAATTCCGAAAAAAGCTACGCTAAAGAAAAAATCAAAATCAACTAAGGTACCGCGTACCGCGCGCAACGCGAAACCGACCTCAGAGGATTTTCTCAAACCCTACCCTCGCGACGGCATACCTACCCTGCACCTCATTTCCCGCTGAAAAGAAGAACCACTGGAAAGGAAAGTCGTGTTTTTCGTTAGCAATTCATATTATTAATATTTGAATTAATGTACCTCTTACATCTTTAAAACTATTTTTGTACTAATTGTCCTTTTCCTGCAAGAAGCTAATTAAATGAACAAAGAACTATTTTTTTAATTTTATCCATATACTTTAAATTTTATATACTATTGTATTGGTTCTGATCACTTCATCTATTACGTAATGGAATGAACGCAAAGAAATTCTTTTATTTCGTGCATCCCTTAAAAGTAATTTTTAGTGAAGTTTTATAATGAAAGCTGCAGTACAAATATTTAAATTCTAATAATTTCATACAAGTTTACCATAAGCTCACTAACGAAGCTATTATGTCAGGATCATTTCCATTTGTTGGATTTATAGTGGTCATTACATTTAACACCAAACCTAACATTCATCTCTAAAGGAGAATGACCGAGTATAGGATCGAATTCACTATACTTTTTTATAACTTGAGAAATTATAAACCGATGTAAAACGTCACTAAACAACTAAATTAGTGTTATGCCTAAGGAATCTGATTATCTATATTCTGCTAATGGTTTGCGTATGCCCAACTATTAAATAACCCTATTCGATTGATAATGACTTTGAAATGGTAGTTAGGCAGTGATTACTAAATCATATTCCAAAAAGATTGAGAAATTTTATTTTATTCCCTTTTCTTGAAAGTTAACTTAAAATAGCAAGTGCTAAATTGAACCAAACGAAGATTGCCGTTATATTGAGGTACTCATGCATAGAATGAAACAGTCCAAAAAAATCGTGAGTTATAGCTCAACATCCAGAATCCCTTTTGAAATTTAGTCAAATTCTTTGTTTCTTAGAAAATCCAATCATTGTTCAACGTTCGAATTAAACTTTAAAATGCTAATTTTTATTTTCTTCCTACAGTATTTTTTACTTGCGCGAATTGTTTTGACTTAATGCTATTTCTGATTTTCTGATCCTAATCTTTCCGTATTCCTTTGTCATAATATAATGTTTTGTATTGCATATAACGTTCGATTACTACTCACTGCGACGATGATTATTTGCCGTATCGTGTAGAGCGAATGTTGTTTGAAACAGTTTTAGCAAATTTTCCCCACTGGAACTTCATTTTAGATATTTTGAATTGATGAAATTCAATGCAGCAGTAAGATAGTTTATACTTGGTGAACCACTATCCCATTGCTCCATGACACTTAAATCAGCGGTGGATTATCATTATCGATGACATCCTCATAGAAGGGACAATTTCGTCGCGTGAACGCTTCACGAGCGCGTCGAATTAAATTCATACGTTTCACTGCATACACGATGCCAAGAACAGTCACAACAAATAAAACTGGGATCAAGGTTCCACCGACTAAATGATGCACGCCTGGAGGTTCGTGTTGCGAAATAGCGGGCGCGATCTTGCTGGTCGTCGAGGACGACGATGATGAAGATGTGGCAGATGGCGATTGGAATTGAAGATATGCAGCTTGCGACGATGGCGACTGTGGTGGATGCATTTATTTAGATTTGATTATAATTTGAATCGAACTGAACATCACACCTTTGTGTCCGCGTACACACTTCCTGCTTCTGTTATGCTGCTTAACTAAATCGGCTGCTTAAATTAAGTTCTCCGATTTTCGCAATGGTTGAGTAAATAGCAGCCGCCCGACTCACAACACACACTCTACCACCATGTGGCTGTCCATTTTTCCTTTTGACATCCCACGACAAAATTGACGTGGGATGTGCAACCGTCACAACCGACATGAGATGCCAAGCCACTTGGTGGCAAGGTGTGTTAGTGAGTCGCCAGCGGCGTCACAAGATTCATTACAGGGCAGTGTCCACGATGCCTACCAGGTATGGAGAGACTGAAGGAAACGCTGTTTGGCCCTATGACGTTTTTTTTTGTTTATTTTTTTTTCTCAGCGTCGTAGGTCTTTGGCATGGTAAACTCCCAGCTCCCTTCCGGACATGTCCGCAATGAGGTACCGCGTGGGACTTAACACTTGTAAAATTCGACAATTCACGAACTTCTTGTCTATCTTGGCAGTGTAGTGCCGACCTGCTTCACTTTGTCTGAAATTCCGTCGGTAGATTTGGTCGCCTGCCTTGAAGCCAGAAGGATGGGATCGCAGATTGTACCGCTCCTTCCCCACCCGTCTACTGTCTTCAATCCTCTCCCGGATTTGTTCTCGTAGAATTTGGAGTTTCTCGTGCGGCTCCAGCACCACTATGGGGTCTTCCAACCCTTTCAACTGCCGCAATAGCCGGTACGAGTTTCCGTGACAAATCATATGCTGGCCGAATACGGCAAAGTATGGGGAGATGCCTGTGGTGGAGTGATAAGACGAACGCAGGGCACAGGTGATGGCGGAAATCCTGCGGTCCCAATCCTTCTGATCCGGTTGGACGTAGGCCCGAATAGCGGCTATGAGGGTGCGGTTCAATCGCTCGGACGCATTGGCTTGTGGGGAATAAACGGCAGTCCGCTGATGCATAATGCCATACTTCTCTATTAATTCTCGAAATCTAGACGAGGTGAACTGAACTCCGTTGTCGGAGACCAGCTTCTCCGGTACTCCAAATATATGGAAAACGCGATTTTCCAGAAAACTGACTATGGGGCCGGTGTGCAGGTTTCGAAGAGGTTCCACAATCGGAAATTTGGACAAGTGGTCCAGGACCACGACAGCTCCCGTGTATCCCGAAGTCGAGCGAGGGTACGGACCGATGAGATCTATATACAGGCGATGGAACACCCGCTCCGGTAGTTCGAATTTTCCCATCGGGGGCCGAAGAACAGAATTGGGCGCTTTAGTGCATTTGCACAGCTCACAAGCGGCTGCGTACTTTTTCACTTGCTGCGCCATCTTAGGCCAAAAGAAGTAAGTCTTCAATCGCCGAAGCGTACGACCATAATCGCCGTGTGCACTCAATGGGTGGTCATGAGCCCGCTCAATCAATTCGCATGTCAGTTCCGGTGACGTAGTATAAAAAGCCTAATAAAATTTTTGAATGTTCTTTTTCAACTAATTGAAAACATTTCATTACCAAGCGGATACTCCGCAGATAGACGTGATGACGGAAAATTATTCTTACCCACTACACTGTGATTTTTATATATTTCTGGTAGAATTGGTGTTTTCATGAAAATTTCCTATGCAAGCGGATAGTCCGCATATAGAGTGGCAAGGACAGAAAATTATTTGTGTCCACTACGCCGTGATGGCTATATATTTTTTCAAAGAATCGCTGTTTTCAGCAAAATTTCCTATGCAAGCGGATAGTCCGCAAATAGAGTAGCGTGGACCGAAAATTATTCGTGTCTACTACGCCCCGATTACTATAGTTCCAAATATAGCTTTTCAACTAAATTTCGATACAAACTCAAGCTTTATTCAATCGCAGAGACGAGCTAGGTTAGAATTGAATTCAATATTCTTTCAGCCTTTCTTTTATACCTTTCCAAAGCCATAAATAATAAATTAATAACACGCTCCTGTCATGATTTAATGGCAATCTAGAATTTCTAATCCCATCTTTAAACATCACTGCAGATGAAAGATCATAAATTCTCACCAGAAAAATTATCATACACTTTGTATATGATCCATACGTCTAAAACATCAACGGCTACAAAAAACCAAAGCGCTCCATAAGTTATCGCCGAAAATGTTTTTATTTCATAACACATTCCATCCATACATTGTTTCTAACTTCCAAAAATATTATCTCAATGTCTTTATCTATTAGTATGTATACACTACCCACTGTTCCCATCATAGGGATCACCACAAGCGGCACCTCATAAATCATACTCCCATAATCACCAGGCACTTATCTCACTTAACTAGCTTCTATTCTCGTCCATAAGATCACTAGAAGCAAACTCAAATTATCACATCATAAAATTTAACCACAAGTACTAATAGCCTTTTCTTAACATGGAACAGGTCAAATATCCCAATATCACGTGTGAAAATCATTTTCAAGAATATATGCCAGATATGGATGCATGCGAGTGCATGCGATAAGAAAAACCGATGCGGAAGACACTTGAGATTGTAAAGGATCATCTGTAGAATGCAGGCAGTGATACAAATGATTTATGGATCCAAGTATCTTGACCTTTTTACCACATGGACTTGGGAAATCAATAAAAAAATATCATGGGAATATTTAGGAATTGATATCCGTATTCTCTTTGCCATCAGAAAAATTCAAATAATTAAATAAACGGATGAATCAATAAAATTTATATGAAAGCTCTAAAGATTCCAACAATAACTGATAGTATAACTGAGACAAGACTAGAAGCAACGAATATATGAGAAATCCTTCCACTATAGAGAAATAACAACCATGAAAAGTGGAATATTATCTACCGCTAAAAGCTAGTTCCTATTAATTTTAAACATATATATCAACCCCATTTAAATACATGCTGACAAATCTAGGTCTTAAATCTATTAATTGAAAAATATGGGACTATCCATATTTTTCAATTCATAGATAATAAGCTTGGTTGAAATTACATCTGAAGAATGTCCGGAACTCAATCCGTTCATACTTCAGGAGTGAGGTCAGCAATCAATGGACGGAAAAATTGAAGGGTACTAGCCCACAGGACCCAGATGGCGTTTTCGCGAAAGTGAATAGCATATTCCGCAAGAAATCTCGAGTGAAGGTATCGAATCTTGAAGTCACTAGTGATGAGATAAATCTTCTCGATAGGGCTGGTATCGAAATTGATAGTACGTCTCCGGATAGAAGTGGAAACAGGATTATATGTGAGGGATTGCATAAACTTGCCTGATTGGAACACATTTTGAATTGGTTCATTTACCAAACCCTGAGAGAGGGAATGAAATATTTTCAGAGGTCATTGAAGTAAAAGTTTCCGATTTCAAATCAAGCCTGAACGGCCAATCAATTCTTCATTTCAATGAAACATTGACAACTGACCGCATACCGAGCTTGAATCTTATTGATTATTTTGTCAGCTATGAAGACTTGTGTTTCATATTTTGCAGGATAAACAACAAAAAATCAAGTGGTACTGATGGTATTCCAAATGAAGTTCTCCGACATTTGCCTGAGGTTGCTATTAGGAATTATTGCATATTGTTCAACAACATGTTGAGCAATCCATATTTTCCAAATGAGTGGAAAAAGGCTAAAGTATTTCAGATCTTGTAGAAAGTAAAAGAACTTTCATGCCCTAAAAGCTATCGCCCAAATCAGCTTGCTGCCTAACATCAGCAAGGTGTTTGAAGTGATACTCAACAGAGTATTAAATGCCCACATTAAGGAATATGAGTTGATGCCGAATCGCCAATTTGGTTTTTATGCCAGGCATTTGACCACACATGCAATAACGAAAGTAACCTCAGACATCTGTAGGAAACTAAATGATAGACAATGTGTTGGATCATGTCTCATTGATATGGAGAAAGCCTTCGATACGGTGTGGTTAGATGGACTAACTTTTAAACTCCTTCAGGACAAGTTCTCGAGACACCTTGTCGCCATGATGTGCAATATGTAAAACAGGGAATCGTTTGTTGTAACTGATGGAAATCTGACAACATGCGCGAATTCAAGATCTTGAATGGTCTACAGCAGGGAACAGTTACTGCGCCTCTGCTCTTTTCAATCGTCATTCGCAAGCTATTGAACGGCTTTGATTTTAACGTCTCGCCAACGTGATCATTGGTAGCGTTTGCTGATGATTTGATCATCTATACGGCAGACCGAAAAGCTACAATAGCTCAGAGCAATCTCCAAAAAATGTTCAATGATGTGCAGCTGTACACTCACAATTGGCGAATGAAAATCAATGCGCAGAAGTGTGAAACAATCTTATTTCGGACAACGCTGCAGGGGGTCAGTCAAGACCTGAAACATAATTGGAAAGATATTCACATCATAGCTGGCGAGATTAGTTCAGCACGAGTTCCAAATGAATCCGGTGTTCGATATCTCAATCGGCATCTGTACTATACAGAACATGTCAAAATCATGCTCAGTAAGGCACTAAAAATGGTCATGGCCCTACGAAGACTCTTTCATTCCAAACATGATCAAAACGTCAAAATTATCTTTGACATATGGATGTCAGATCTGATACAACCAGAGTGCTAGTACTATGGAAAAATTAAGAGTTTTCAAAAGGAAATATCTTCGTGCATGTACTGGTTTGTACAGAAAGCCGGAGATGGATTGGAAACATTATATATCGAATAGAAGAATTTATCAAACTGCTGAAGTGATGAGAGTCGATATCTTCATATTGAAAGTTCTTCGGAATCATATTGCAATATCTATGACTATGAGTGAAAACTCTCGGATTTCTCAGCCGTTCTAGCCTACAGACGGGTATATCGCGACTTGTCTCGCTACTGGCTTCATTCCTCCAGAAAGAAGCATTCGTGTATTTGGACATGAATCGATATGTTTTTGATTCTGTCATATATCATATATCACATATATTGACGGGCCACCGATAAGAAGATAAAATACCCTCCAAATTCGAGTTCACGAGACCAACAATTCCAATGGAGATACTCATTTGCTGGATTCGTTGAAGCTGATCGAATTGAGTCGGCGCAATCCAGGTATTGGATGGATGACAATTTCTAAATTATTCGTGTTTATTTCCAGTTTTTGTGTTTTTCGTTATTTAGTTTTTGAGTTTCAGCTCATTATTGCTACATTTAGTATTGTTGTTTATTTGTGCTAAAAATTAGGGATAGGTTAGGTGTATGTTATGTTTATTATATTAGGTTAGAGATAAGATTAAACGCGAAGGTTAGGAGTATTGTGATAGAATTTTTTGGTATAAGATAAAGTTTTTGATTGAAGTTTATTAGAATTAAGTTAAAACATATTCGGTGTAGGATCAAAGTTCACTGTAGTGTTTAAATTATTATTAATTTTAGGATAGTGTTGGCTGGTTTTTACTCCTTTTTCTAATTGAATTTCAAAATATGTAATAATCTTAATTTATTGAATTTGCTATAGTTTTTTTTTCTAAAATGTGTTTAATGATAACGTATAAATTTAGAGAGCCATTTGGGCCATTAAGTTTTTGTATTGTTATTGTTTGGAATTTGCTTTATATTCTTTGAAAATTTATACCTATTAGTATTGAATAAAGCGCTTTTGACTTTGACTTTTGCAGAGTTTTCCTTGCTTACTGTCTCATATGCTCGTTTAAAATACTTGTCGATATTCTCAATGCAAGCAATCCTCTAATAACACTAACAGATATTGAGCTGAAACTTGAAACAATTAAGGAATATTATATTGGCCAATTAAACGAAACAAATAATAACGATCAACAGTTAACGAATATCGCTAATAATGTAACATTTGAGCACGCAAATTGAATTGCGTCATAAAACAATAAAACCCGCAACCAAAAACGCTATATAAATAAAAATTTAAAATAATGCGGAATGCAAAATTAAAATAAGCACATAAACCCTGAAAAATAGGCTGCCATACAAAACTTTGTCAAGACTATAATGACATTTTTCATTTACTGGGAGACAAACTGACTTATACCAAAACTTTATCCCATGAGATTTCCCTTTTAACCATCCAAGCCCCTACCAATCAGAAAATGTATCGACTGACTCAGTCCCAAGGGCAGGTAATTAACAAGCAACTTAAAGAAATGTTGCACAGTGACATTGTCCAACCTAGCAAGAGTCCCTGGAACTCCCCGCTTCTAGTGGTACCCAAAAAGGCTGGACCCGATAGAAAGAAAAAATGGCGAGTAGTGGTAGACTTCAGGAAAGTGAACGGAAAAGCTATTGGAGATGCTTTTCTTTTGCCCCGAATAGAAGATATTCTGGACCAACTTGGGCATTCCCGTTATTTTAGGACATTGTATCTAGCCAGTGGTTACCACCAGGTACTTGTTCAACCAAGAGAGCGGTGTAAAATGGCCTTCAGCACTAATTATGGACACTATGAGATCAAGCGAATGCCATTTGGCTTGAGGGGAGCTCCCGTAACATTCCAAAGACTAATGAACTATATTTTAACAGGTCTTCAAGGATTTGACTGCTTCGCTTATCTAGACGGTATTGTGGTTTATGGGATAAACTTAGAAGACCCCGTTAGCAAACTACGAAAAATATTTACCAGAATCATGGAAAATCATTTAAAACTACAACCAAAAAAGTGCCAATTTTTACTTTTGCAAACCACTTAGTCTCACAAGTGAGGCAAGTAATGAGGCGTTGGGTACTGTTCTATCTCAAGGAGAAATAGGGAAGGATCAACCCATAGCATATGCTAGCAGAACTCTCAACAAGGCAGAACGCAATTATTCTACCATCGAAAAAGAGCTCCTAGCAATAGTATGGGCTACTAGAGACTTCCGATGCTATTTACAAGGCCAAAGTTTTAAAGTCTATATTGACCATAAGCCCCTTAATGGAATTTTCAATGTAAAGGACCCTACAACCCGTTTAGATTTCATTATAAACTATCAGAATTTGACTACGAGATAGTGTACAAACCTGGTAAATACAATACCAACGCCGATGCTCTAAGTAAAATACCAAAACCCAATCCCAACAACACTAGTAAACCCTCCAAAATCAATATTATTCCTCGGGTTTGGTTACAAAATCAATTAGAAACAAATGAAATATCTTTACCAGTGGAAAAACCACTTGAACATCAACAAACTCCCGAAGAAGGAACCACCAAATCCATAAATTCTCAAGGAACTGAGCAAGTATCATTACTTTCAGATAACAACCATCACCGAAAACTGGCGGGTGACAACATTGCTGAAAATAACTCAACAAACCCTTTACCGATTCAAAATTTGACAACTAACTCGTCTAACATAACCATTCTGGAAACCCCAGAAGTTATTTATGCAATACCATATAATTTTCATGACTCCCCATTTGATGGACATCAAGGAGTCACAAAAACATACAAGAAAATTTGGAAACAATATAGATGGAAAAACATGTTAAAAGAAATTATAACCTATATAAAAAGGTGCAAAAAGTGCCAAACTATGAAAAATTCCCCGTAAAAACGAATGCCCATGGTTATCACAGACATCGCCGAAAAATCTTTTGACAAAATTTATCTAGACAAAGTTGGACCCCTAGTAGAGACAACATCAGGAAACAAATATATTCTGACCTTCCAAGATAACGACCTTAATTGAGTATCTACGCTCTACCGTTGACGATAACCCCCAAAATTGGTAGCAGTTTTTACGTACAGCTGCGTTCGTTTACAAAAACAGCGAACACGATAGCACAAAGCTCACACCTATGGACTGGCTTCATGGGTTCACGGCAGACATACCTTATAATCTCAAAAATGAGTCTATCCCAGTTTATAACCATTAAAACTACTATTTTCAATTGAGACATAAACTACAGAAAATGTACTCCATAGCACGTAAAAACATATTACACAATAAACTAAAGTCAAAAACTTTGTTTCCCACTAACATTAACGATGCACATTAAGTTAAAGCTTAGGTCCCACACTCAATACCCCACACTCCATAAAACCAATATAAGCTTCAGCAATGAAGCAACAGCAACGACTCGCAAGCCACATCGATATAAAGCTATTATCTTGCAATATTCCTCCCGAAGCTTATAATTCCCGAACAAGAACAATCGTATCGATCTTACATTCCCCATGTTCAATTTAACTAGGTTGTTCCCAAAACAAAAGAACATCTAGAGCCTCGGCAATATATACTCACAAAATTTACCTATTAACGTATTAACACACTAATTTATTGTAAAAGAACATAACCAAAAGCTTACACAAAAAGCTTTTTTTATTATTTTAAATATATGAATTTAATAGACCACAAATAAAACATTGATTGTACAAATAAAGTAATTTTTTTTGTAACAAAATAACAGAACAATTGAGTATGAAAAATTTAACAAATAATCATTTGTATTCGAAGAAAAGTTAAAGAAGAATATTTATATACTTAATCGCAACAAAAATATTACAAAACAAAATGATGATGACAAAACTAAAATAATATAATACAGAGAGATTATCGAAACAAATATTCAGCACTGAAAAAATTAAATTATGTAACAGTATCTAAGCAAACCTTTAATGCGACTAGAAGCCAAACGTAGATCAATACATATGATATATAGTATATAAACAAGTTGGGTAAACAAACCGACGATCATGTCAGAAGGGTTTTATACCCAACGTGCGAAATGCAATAAACAGCAACGAATAAAGACAAGGAACTTGTCAAAGAGATGTGCACGTTTATAAGAGAATCCATTGCTTCTGTACTTTCAACGGGCGCCATTTTGTTGCAAACTAACAAAAATCATTCAAATCATGAGTTACCAAAAAATGTATATTATTGATCTGATTTGAAAATTTCAAGAAGATCAAATCTAAACTCCAGTGTCAGATTCAATGGAAAGTCCGTAAAATATCAAAATGGTTTCTCAGTGAATTTAAGGGTCTCCATACGATTTTATTGGGTAAAATGTGAAATTCAAATATCATGCTATTATTAGCAAAGTTTCCTGAATTTTGACTTCTAAGGTATTTGTTGTTGTTGTACTCATAAACACCTACCTCCAAATTTTTTTTCAGATTTTTCGGCTCACAGGTGTTCAATCGCGAGGGGGGGGGGGACACAATTTTTTTGTGTATTTCCCCTTCCTGTGTGACCCCTGTATTAAAAAATACCAGTTTAAGCCCTGTTTTGAGAAGTTCTCATTAAGAGCTTTCATTGGATACCGACATCGGCTACATTTGATGCATTTATTTTTTGGGGCCCATTCCCCTATATGGGGAGACCCCCCTTAAGCCCCTTGTAAAAATTTTTTGTAGTGAAACTTTGAAGAGGGCATTAGTTTATACCTATATACAAAATTTTATGTTTGTAGCTTATACGGTTTGCGAGAGAAAGTGCTGTGACACACGGACGGACGGACGGACGGACAAACAAAATATTTGCAAAATTTTATAAACAAAAATATTTCTATTAATTAAAATATCTCAATAATACAAGATTTCAAAAAATATTGTAGTTACTTGTAAGAGATCAAATCATGAACATGTAAAATCATAAGTTACAATATAGAAAATACAAAAATATGGAATTTTCAAATCAAGCAAGTAAAACGAAATGATCAAATATGCAATTAAATTACCAAGAGATTCAAAATATCAAACAAATAAAAAACAACAATTTTTTTATTTCTTTATGAACATTCTAATACGCAAGTAGAGCAAAACAAAAAAACTTAAGAAAAAAGAAGTTGGGTAGACAGACCTACGCTCATGTCAGAAGGGTTTTGTACTCAATTTCTCAGAAATGCAGTCATCAGCAACGAATAAAGTCAAGAAATATATCAAAGAGATGTGCACGTTTAAAAATAAATCCATTGTTTTTCTATTTTCAACGGGCGCCATTTTGTTGCAAGCCAACAAAAATCACTCAAATCATGAACTCTAAAAAAATATTAATGTTATTGCCCTTATTTGAAAATTTCAAGAAGATCATATCAAAACTGCAGTGACTGATTCAATGGAAAGTCCGTAAAATACCAAAATCATGTGTTATTGTTGTTGTATTTGGAGAAATTTCAAATGGCAATAACTTACGTGAATATGATTGGATTTTCATCAAACATGTAGAGTATTAGGACCTTATGTAAAACTACTAAAACATGGTTTCTCAGTGAATTTAAGGGTATCCATACGATTTTATTGGGTAAAATGTGAAATTCATATATCATACTATAATTAGCAAAGTTTCCTGAATTTTGACTTCTAAGGTATTTGTTGTTGTTGTACTCATAAACATCTAGCTCCAAATTTTTTTTCAGATTTTTCGGCTCACAGGTGTCCAATCACGAGGGGAGAGGACACAATTTTTTGTGTATTTCCCCTTCCTGTGCGACCCCTGTATTATTAAATACCAGTTTAAGCCCTGTTTTGAAAAGTTCTCATTAAGAGCTTTCATTGGATACCGACATCGGCTACATTTGATGCATTTATTTTTCGGGGCCCATTCCCCTATATGGGGAGACCCCCCTTAAGCCCCTTGTAAAAATTTTTTTGTAGTGAAACTTTGAAGAGGGCATTAGTTTATACCTATATACAAAATTTTATGTTTGTAGCTTATACGGTTTGCGAGAGAAAGTGCTATGACACACGGACGGACGGACGGACGAACAGACAGACGGACAGACGGATAGACAGGACGCGATTTTAGTAGGGTTTTGTAAAATTATTTTACAATACCCTAAAAAGAGAAGAAAAAACTCATTATTATAGTTACATAAATTACAGCTATGCAGAAGTATAAAGCAGTAAATTAATAAAAGTAAAGATATATATAAATATGCAAAACAGTTCATAATTCAGTATGTATAGAAATAGATCAAAACAAAATCAAACGAAAATGCTCAATGTGTCTAAGAAAAAAATTAGTTAAAATACTCAAAGCAAGGCAACTCAAAAACAAAAATTATGAAAAAACTACAAGTCACTATGATTCAATTAGAAAAAACAAATATTGTAATCCGAAATGAATTTTGAAAGAAGCATACCGTGTATTTATAAGAAACAATAAGCAAAGAAGAATAAAAAACTTTTAGAAAAAAAAAGAAAACCGACTTCGAAATGCCCTAAAAAGGATGAAATAAATTTTTTATGATGGTGCAGATGTTGGAAGTATTTATGTTGAAATAGGGAAATAGACTTGGCACCGCTTCCATAAAATTTATTTTATCCTTTCTGGGGCATTTCAAAGTCGGTTTTCTTTTTTTTTTCTAAAAGTTTTTTATTTCACCCTTTTTAGTGGCAATTTTTTTTCATTTCAAACCTTTCTAACCTCAGTTTCTTGAATACATTGCATCATATACTCGTATATTAAAATGTAATTTTTATTGCGATGCAAAAACCACTACGGTTAAAATCTGCAGCGTTCATAGGAATCAAATTTAATTCTGGTACATTTAATACATGATCTCATCAACGTCTACTTTGATATTAGATTTCATAAAAATCCAATATGGATTGTAGCTTTGAGAAATTTTCGAATTTCGAGCTTTGCCCAGCCACCGTTTTCATATTCTAACCTTGCTCTGAAGTGCTTATTTATCGTTCAACTTTTTTCGACCTTTGAGGGCCACCGCTTCCGTAAATATATATACTCGTATATATATATATACATATATATATATATATATATATATATATATATATATATATATATATATAGATATAGATATATATATATAGATGTATATATATATAGATATATATACATATATATATATATATATATATATATATATATATATATATATATATATATATATATATCTACATATATATATATATATATATATATATATATATATATATATATATATATATATGTATATATATATATATATATATATATATATATATATATATATATATATATATATATATATATATATATATATATGTATCGATAAATGTATTTATATATGTAAACATAAAGTTTACTCCGGAATCAATCTCAAGAAATTTACTTAAAAAGATCCTTCTTAAGCGTACCACTCGTTCACTTTTATTCGATATCCATCGCCTTCGTTTTTAGTTAACTATGGCACCTAATTTTCATGAAAGTCTCAAGATAATTCTACCCTATAATCTGTAAAGTTATGATCAGTTATAGGAGGAAAAGTATATCTTTTTATGTTGCGATTCTCGCCGGTCTTTAGTATGGAAATTATTAATTTTATATTTCTGGGCATATGTTATAAGGTAAATGTAATATTGTAATAACTGGAAAGTAACGTATCAACTCTATAATTTATTGGTTATTTCCGGTAGAAACGATTGACTCAAATATACCTTTTATGCAGAAAATTAAGGATACTGATCATTTTTATCCTCCGTCACCAAAAGACTCGGTATCTCCATCAAATCCTTGAAGAGTGCCAACTAATTGGCACTTTTCGTGCGAAAGATTATTTAAATTCAATTTCTCGACATCAATGTATCATATTGAACTGTTAATATCTACAGAGTCCTCGGAAGGATTACAATTCTGTTTCGAAGCATTTTAGATCAATATGTTATCCTTCATTTGAAACCTCTACAGCCAAAATCCTTCCACCCGTCGATCAGTTATGCTGAAAAATCCGGGTAAAAGTCGGAAATTTTTTGGTTTTAACGGTAAAAGTCCTTTACCGTTACTTGAATTTCTTATCCTTTGAATGGGCTCTTCAAGCCAGTCGTGAACTTTTCTTTTCGGCGGGAAGGCAATGTTACAGGAGCCGCAATGCAAATATTATTCGGTCCGTGTTCTGTCGTTCCTCTCTGAGCACTGTGAATGGCAACATATGTGAAAAGCAGTGAATTGTAGTAAAACATCTGTGGACGCCACGTTGCATCATGCATTAGCAGAAGTGCGTCCATACTCGTATTAAGTATTAAACATATACACACAAGACTTCGTAATCGCCCGTACCGCCTCAGTAGAATGAATTTGTTACACGCATATGCAATTAGATAAATCGAGCGAAAGCTTGAGCTTTGTTGTTGCACCAGCCACAGAAAGATATATAATACCTGAACTTTGATCATTGACTATTTGAAATTGTCTTCATTATTTTAGTTGCTAAGCTACTAAGTCAGCATAGTTATGCTATAAAAGAAAATTACAGTTGAACTAGTAATTGATTGATTTATCAATCTGACTGCATACTCAAGGTGTGAGCCCGAGTGTTAGCGTCCTAAGGTGCCCGGGGCTTGTAGTTAAAGTCTTAATTGATTTGTTTCTTTGAATTGTCTTTTCCCTCTGAATGGCTAACAAATATAATTAAAGTAAATATAAATCGTAGAAAATTTACAGTTCCTTTAGTGCTCCAACTTTATACGTATGCAGACACAAAACCTCATTATTTGTTTCTGTAATAAATTAATTATTAGAAGAATTCATTAGTAAAATATGCTTTTAATATTATATAGTCAACTGAATGTGTTATTGTCTAATCTAACAGAAAACGAAATAAAAGTTAAGTCATTAAATAAACGAACACCTTTTTACTGATCTGGTGGTCAAGTATGAAGTATTGGTAAGTGTTATACAGGGAGTGTCTCTCTCCCTCCCCGGGAGCCTTGATGTGTATATACGATGCACATCATATCAAGCTTCCAGTGCGTGCCAGTATACATAGGGTGAACTGGGATCGGAACAACATATGGGACTAAAATCTGTAGGCATGAATTGTAATCTTTCTAAGGACTCTATCAATATTAACAGTTCAATATGGTACAATGCTGTCGGGAAATTGAATTTTAATCTTTCGTGGATAAAATGCTAATTATTTTGCACTCTTCAAGGATTTGATGGAGATACTCATTCCTTTAATGATGGATGAATAAAAGATCTGTATCTTTAATTTTTTGATAAACGGTTCATTTTTGTCAATGATTTCTATCGGAAATAATCAATGAACTAATTCTAAATGCAGCATATACACAATTCAACAGGATTTAGCGCAATTTCATAGGGGAAAATTACATGATGCTTTTCTTTTCTGTATTCATTCTTCACCTAGTGATCCTTTTTATATCCTTAGATGTGAACTTACACACAGGATTTGCGGAATTCCCTGAAGAAATAATAAAGAATGATGGATTGCAAATTATAAAGTAAATCGCCATTTGAAAATTGATTCGTTACTCTCTATATAATGCAATATTATTCATTATATGCCTATAAACCTAGTGATTTTCATACTAAAGATCGACGAAAATTTCGACTTTAATATCTGATA
>OZ017738.1:200923999-200931499 GCA_963969285.1 Odontomyia ornata | reverse complement strand
TGTAAACTAAGTGCATGACACTTCATTTAGTTTATCATTAAACTCTGTTTAGTTTATCATTGAACTCTGTGGCGTTGTCTGTCATATTGACTGTGAGAGAGCATGATATATATGGAGGTTAGATAGGTTAACCTGAAAGTGAAATCAAGTGTAACCAAATTGTTAAAAATAAGTGATTTATACTGTTAAAACAATAGCTTTAAATGTTGTTTCTCTTTTTTAGGTGAGTTTTAAAAGAATGTTAAAAACAAGTTTAGTTAATAAAATAAAATTCTTTTTTAGAGCGATTCAGCTATAGTTTTATTGTTTGCCAGAACTAAACTCATTATAAACAGTCAACTCATTATAATCATCTCAACACATTATAAAACAACATTTCTACAGCTACAGCATTTCTACAGCTACAGCAGAATAATGGAAAAGCTAAGTTTTGTGTTCCTGGTCAAAGCCAGTGATGATGCGAAAACAAATTTTATTAGTGTAACGACAATCACGGATTTAGATGGCCGGACCTTTGCAATCCCAGATAAGTTACAACCTGTAAAATTACATGATAAAATAGTGAAGACCCGAGTCTTTTTAAAAGTAAAGGCGACATTACAAAAACGGCATGAGAAACGACAGGTGTGGATATCCATGAACCCGGAGATGAAGGTGTTTTATTGTGATGAAGATGGAAATAAACAATTTATGGAATACCTATTGAAGGAAAAAACAAAGCCACTAACTTCTACAACAGGAATATCAGAAGAACCTCTAGCAAGAATGATGGAAAGCTTCGCTGAAATGAAAAGATTCATCAAAATCTTTTAATATAGGAAAAATGGTAGAAAAATTTGTTATAGAAAAGTTCAATAGCAAGATTACTAATGTGTCTCGGTGGATGACGACATTTGAAGCGGAATGTGCCCGTATAGGAATAGATGAAGATGTCAAAAAGATTGAAATTTTGAGGTTATTTATAGAAGATTCTTGTTTAGATTGGTATAGTTCCATGATTATAAAGTATACAATAAATTCAGAATGGGCAATGTGGAAAAATAACTTTTGAGAAACATACGCGGACAAGGGTTGGAAACCGATTAGGTATGCAATGCTATTTAGATACAGGCAGGGCTCACTACTGGAATATGCGTTAAAGAAAGAAGGACTACTATTAGAGATAAATAAGTCCATAAATAAAATCACTCTAATTGATCTAATCGCCACCGTATTTCCAAATTTTACTGCAGATAAGATTGATAAGAATAGTTTAAAAGACACTTAAGACGTATTTAATAATTTAAGAAGTTTGGAGCATATGGTACACAAAAAATATTTCCGAAAGTAAAATTAAAGAGAAAAATTTGAAGCCATTAGTTAGTCCGTGTAAAATTTGTGACAAAGAGAATAAAGGCATACGTTACCACCCTGAATCTCAATGTTGGTTCAAAATTAAAAATAATGATAGCTAATAATGCTAACAATTCTGAATTAGAGATAGAGTTAAATGAAATTGACCCAAAAAACTAATAGTGCCGCCATTAATAAAAATTAAATTACTAATAAATGACATTTTGGTAACATCAGCAATCTATGATTCAGGATCTAATGTGTCCTTAATAAATTCGAGGTTATTATCATTAAAAACAATACCTAGAAGTCAAAGTCAAAGTCAAGAGCGCTTTATTTAATACTAATCGTTATAAATTTTAAAAGAATATAAAGCAAATTCTAAACAATAACAATCAAAAAAAACTTAATAGCCCAAATGGCTCTCTAAATTTGTACGTTATCATTAACTCATTTCATCAAAAAAAACTATAGCAAATTCAATTAATTACGATTATTACATATTTTTAAAATTTAATTGGAAAAAGGAGAAAAAACCAACCAACACTATCCTAAAATTATTTATAATTAAAACACAACAGTGAAACTTTGATCCTACACCTAATATGTTTCAACTTATTTCTAATAAAATACAATCAAAAAGCTTTATCTTATACTAAAAAATTCTGTAACTATGTTCCTAACCTAAGTGTTTAATCTTATCTCTAACGGAATATAGTAAACATTACATATGCCTAACCTATACCTAATTTTTAAACAAAAAAAAATAACAACACTAAACGTAGCAATAATGAGCTGAAACTCAAAAACTAAATAACGAAAAAACACCAAAACTGAAAATACACACGAATAATTTAGACATTGTCATTCAGCCACCAACATCTGGATTGCCCCGTCTCAACTCGATCAGCTTCAACGAATCTAGCAAACGAGTACTTCCATTGAAATCGTTGGTCTCGTGAACTCAAATTGGGAGGATATTTTATCTTCTTATCGGTGGCCCGTCGATATATGTGATATATGACTGGGACGCCGTCAGAATCAAAAACATATCGATTCATGTCCAAATACACGAATGCTTCTGGAGGAATGAAGCCAGTAGCGAGGCAAGTCGCTATATACTCGTCTGTAGGGTGGAACGGCTGTGAAATCCAAGGGTTTTCACTCACAGTCACAGATCTTGCGGTATGATTCCGAAGAAGTCTCAATATGAAGATATCGACCCTCGTCACTTCAGCAGTTTGATAAATTCTTCTATTTGATATATAATGTTTCCAATCCGTCTCAGGCTTTCTGTACAAACCAGTACATGCACGAAGACATTTCCTTTCGAAAACTCTTAACTTTTCCATAGTACTAGCACTCTGGTTGTACCAGATCTGACATCCATATGTCAAAGCTGGTCTAACCAGTGTCTTGTAACAGATAATTTTGACCTTTTGATCAATGTATCTGGAATAAAAGAGTTTTCGAAGGGCCATAACTACTTTAAGTGCTTTACTGAGCATGATTTTCACATGTTCAGTATAGTACAGATACTGATCGAGATAAACACCGAGGTATCGAACACAGGATTTATGTGGAACCCGTTCAAGACTACCCTCACCAGCCATGATGTGGAAATCTTTCCAATTACGTTTCAGGTCTTGACTGATCCCCTGCAGCGTTGTCCGAAACAAGATTGTTTCACACTTTTGCGCATTGATTTTCATTCGCCAATTGTCAGTGTACAGCTGTACATCATTGAACATTTTTTGGAGATTGCTCTGAACTATCGTAGCTTTTCGGTCTGCCATATAGATGATCAGATCATCAGCAAACGCTAGCAATGATCGCGTTGGCGAGACGTTAAAATCAAAGCCGTTCAATAGCTGGCGAATGAAGATTGAAAAGAGCAGAGGCGCAGTAACTGTTCCCTGCTGTAGACCATTCAAGACCTTGAACTCGCGCATTGTTGTCAGATTTCCATCAGTTACAACAAACGATTTCCCGTATAACATATTACACATCATGGCGACAAGGTGTCTGGGGAACTTGTCCTGAAGGAGTTTAAAAATAAGTCCATCTAACCATACCGTATCAAAGGCTTTCTCCATATCAATGAGACATGCTCCAACACATTGTCTATCATTTAGTTTCCTACAGATGTCTGAGGTTACTTTCGTTATTGCATGTGTGGTCGAATGCCTGGCACGAAAACCAAATTGGCAATTCGGCATCAACTCATTTTCCTCAATGTGGGCGTTTAATGCTCTGTTGAGTATCACTTCAAACACCTTGCTGATGTTAGGCAGCAAGCTAATTGGGCGATAGCTTTTGGGGCATGAAGATTCTTTTCCTTTCTTCAAGATCGGAAATACCTTAGCCTTTTTCCACTCATTTGGGAAATATGGATTGCTCAACATGTTGTTGAACAATATGCAATAATTCCTAATAGCAACCTCCGGCAAATGTCGGAGAACTACATTTGGAATACCATCAGTACCACATGATTTCTTGTTGTTTATCTTGCGAAATATGAAACACAAGTCTTCATAGCTGACAAAATAATCAATAAGATTCAAGCTCGGTATGAGGTCAGATGTTAATGTTTCATTGAAATGAAGAATTGATTGGCCGTTCAGGCTTGATTTGAAGTCGGAAACTTTTGCTTCAATACCTACATATAATAAAAATGCTAATTTAAAAACAATGTCAAAGTCAAAGTCAAAAGCGCTTTATTTAATACTCATCGTTATAAATTTTAAAAGAATATAAAGCAAATTCCAAATAATAACAATCAAAAAACTTAATGGCCCAAATGGCTCTCTAAATTTGTACGTTATCATAAACTCATTTCATCAAAAAAAACTATAGCAAATGCAATTAATTACGATTATTACATATTTTTACAATTCAATTGGAAAAAGGAGAAAAAACCAACCAACACTATCCAAAAATTATTTATAATTAATACACAACAGTGAAACTTTGATCCTACACCTAATATGTTGTAACTTATTTCTAATAAAATACAATCAAAAAAACTTTATCTTATACTAAAAATACTATAACAATGTTCCTAACCTAAGTGTTTAATCAATAGGAATGGCAACTGTAAAAATTAAAATATTCGAAATTGAAAAACATGTCAATATTTTTGTTATAGGTAAAGATAACTTCGACTATGATTTCCTAGTTAGGTTGGACTGCATACAAAAATTTCATTTAACTCAAAATAAGAATTTAAATATCATCCAAAATGTCCTCAGCAATAATAATAAAAACTACAAAAAAAATAAAAAAACGCAACACATAAAGACTAAAGAAATTCATGGCTATCCAGGTAGTGACATCGGGAATAAACAAGATAAATAGTATGAAAAAAAAGGTGTGGATATTACCAAAAATATACAAAAAAACAAAATCATTAATGAGTATAAAATAAACTTTAATGAAAATATAATACTCGATAATTTTGATATTTCAGTAAATAATTTAGATTATCAGAAAAAAAATCGGACATTGATAAATTGATATGCAAATATAATTCAGTTTTCGCTAAAGACAAATTTGATATAGGTACTTTAAGAAGTTATGAAGCCCATATTGATTTGATGACAGTTAAATACTGTAGCAAAAGACCATATAGGTGCTCTATTGAGGATATGAAAGAAATTGAACATCAAATATCAAAATTACTAAAAAATAATTTAATCGAGGAGTCATATAGCCCGTTTGCCGCTACGGTAATACTAGCATTTAAAATAGAAGACGGAAGCAGATCAAGGCTTTGTATAGATTTTCGAGAATTAAATAAAATTAAAGTCCCCCAATCACAACCATTTCCGCTAATCGAGGATCTAATGGTTAAAACAAGGAAATGAAGATTTTTTTCAACACTTGATATTAACTCAGCGTTCTGGTCCATGCCTCTTAAAATTGAAGATAGACACTAAACTGCATTTGTTCCTCAAGAGGCACACTTTCAATGGACTGGAATACCTAATGGTTTAAAAACTTCTCCAGCTTTATTTCAAAGAATTTTGAGTAGCATTATAAGAAAGCATAAACTGTCAAATTTTAGTATCAATTATATCGACGATATTTTAGTATTTTCTGAAACGTTCGAAAAACACATTGAGCATTTGTCTTTGTTATTGGAAGCAATTTTAAAAGAAGGTTTTAAATTAAAATTCACGAAATGTAACTTCGCACAGGACTCGGTCAAATATCTCGGGCACATAATAAAAAACAAAACCGTCACTCTATAAAAAGATAACTTGATTGCCATAAAAGAGTTTCCAATTCCAAAAACACAAAAAAACGTTCGACAATTTTTAGGAAAAATTAATTTCTATGGAAAATATGTGCCAAATCTTTCAATTATACTGGATCCTTTACATAATTTATTAAGAAAAGGAGAAAAATTCGTTTGGTCCGATAAATGTCAAGAATCCTTTGATACTTTAAAAAAAACTACTACGCTCAAAACCTATTCTAGCCATCTTTGATCCAGACTTGTCAATACACATTTATACAGATGCTAGCATACAAGGTATAGGTGAAAAAGCCTTGCGCATATTTTTCAAGAAAATTAACCGACTCCCAAAAAAAGAAAAAGCCATTTACCTTGAATTTTTCGCAATAAAAGAGGCGGTAAAATACTGGCAACACTGGCTTATAGGAAAAACATTCACAATTTTTTCAGATCACAAACCCTTAGAAAAAATGAATATAAAAGTCAGAACGGACGAAGAACTGGGAGACAACGTATTTCTTATCGCAGTTCAATTTTAAAATAATATAGAGGCATAGAGGCAGACACTTTAAGCAGAAACCCTGTGTTAGAATCATATGAAAATCAAGATAATAGTTTAAAAGCAGTGAATTTGGTTAAATTACAAGACATACGAAATTATCAAGATGAAGATCTAAACCAAAATAGAAGTAAACTTATTTTCAAACATAACATATATTATAAAAAGATAAGAAAAAATGAAAAGATTGTAATAACTGAGGAGTTTAGTAAAATGATTATAAAACATATACATCACTACTACTGTCACATAGGAAGACAACAAATGGAAAAAAAGATTAAACCCTTTTATCAAGCTAAAAATAGATCGGATAATATAAAAAAATGTGATATATGTTTAAAAAATAAATCTAGAAGAAAATACAAGTTTGGACCAATGTCTCAGTAAGGTCCCGCTACCTACCCATTCGAAATAGTGTCTATAGACACCATAGGAGGATTTGGTGGTGTTCGTTCAACCAAAACATATTTACATCCCAGAGTGCGAATGATTTTATAAAACTTGTCCAAAAATTAACACAAGGTTATGAAATTGATTTCATCCTTTCAGATCAATATCCTGGCATAAATTCAAAGGACTTCAAAAAATTTTTAGAAAAAGAAGATATACGTATAGTTTTTACTGCAGTAAATGCGCCATTTTCAAATGGATTAAATGAAAGGTTAAACCAAACGCTGGTTAACAAAATTTGTTGCAAGATAAATGAAAGAAAAGACAAAATTGCTTGGACAACGAATGCACAGAAAAATATAAAGAAACTGAACATAGCGTAACAGGCTTCTCTCTAAAATATTTATTGGAGGGAAAAAACCAGATGAACTAAAACAAAATAGAACACATGATCATCTGTTGCGAGATCGAAAAATTGCCTTAGAAAATAGTATAAAATCCCACAACTATATAATAAACAAAGATTTGAGAAAAACAGAAAACATTATGAACTAACAGTCGGAGATTCGGTATGTATTGAAAACGGAAAATGGTTAAACCGAAAAAAAAATTAGATGAATTGAAAACAGGACCTTATCAAATTGCAGAAAAAATATCCAATTCAATTTACAAAGTAAACACAGGTCACAAAAGCCAGAGTCGAATATCTTCCATATTACAAATCTTATTCCAGTAGTAGAGTAATGCGGTCAAACTTTGTAGTTTAGATAGAGGGGGAGATGTAAACTAAGTGCATGACACTCCATTTAATTTATAATTGAACTAGTTTAGTTTATCATTGAACTCTGTGGCGTTGTCTGTCATATTGACTGTGAGAGAGTATGATATATATGGAGGTTAGATAGGCTAACCTGAAAGTGAAATCAAGTTTAACCAAATGGCTAAAATAAAGTGATTTATGCTGGTGAAACAATAGCTT
>OZ017738.1:200906499-200908999 GCA_963969285.1 Odontomyia ornata | reverse complement strand
TATATATATATATATATATAAATATATATGTATATACATATATATATATATATATATATATATATATATATATATAAAGATATATATATATATATATATATATATATATATATATATATATATATATATATATATATATATATATATATATATATATATATATATGTATATATATATTGTTACATGTACAAATAATTACATGTACAAATAATTCTGCGAGCTACTGTCGCAATTGTTTTCATCATCATTAAGAACGTCAACGAATGAATTTACTCGAACCCACGAGAATCCAACAAGCATGATCAACATCTGCAAGTGACGTCACTCCATTCATGAACTTGCTCGAACCTACCAGGTACCTCTCGGTAGAACATTCGCCAATGTGCGAGAAATGGGTGAATAGGTAGAGACCATATATAAAGGCGAGCTGAATGAATGGGGAGAATCATTCATTCGACCGCGATAAGAACTGCCATTGTGTGTGGGAAGTGTGTTTCGTAATAGTGAAGTGATTTAGAAGACAATTGCGATAATAAATTTATGGACAAGTGTTAGATTTTTTTTAATAGTGACAATTAAAATTAGTGAAAGTGTTAACTGATTATTGTGCATTTTATTTAATTAAATAAACACTTTTAACTTAAATTAAAAGACATTGCGTTTTCACTTTCCCGGAACATTAAAATTATTGGCCGCGAACCAATAACACGCGAAAATGGTGTCAAGAAGTGCGAAAGAAAAATTTTGAAAGTGAAAATTTGAACATTTTTATAGTGCACAATAGTAAAATTTAAAGAAACATTAAAAATGCCACGAAGCTTAAACTTAAAAATTAATGAATTGACCATATCGGAGCTCAAGAAGGAGCTGGAACAGCGGAATCTGGCCACACAAGGTACAAAGGCCATACTGATTGCACGCTTGCGTGACGCGATCGAGTCGGAAGGCGTGAATCTGGATTCGGGTGAGCTCTCAGATGCGGAAATAGGCGCAGAAGGTGGAGAAGTAGAAACACCCAAATCAAAGGAGCCAGAAAATGCGCTGATGCAAATGTTAATGCTGATGTCATCCAGTCTGACTGCGAAGCTAGATGAACAGTCATCCAGTTTAACTGCGAAGCTAAGTGAACAGTCATCCAATTTAACTACGAAGCTTGATGAACAATCAGCGAAGTTAAATGAACAATCAGCGAAGTTAAATGAACAATCAGCAAAGCTAGACCAACAAGCGATCGAAATCAAGGCAGATTTTCAAAAACAGTCCACCGAAATAAAAGCGGAGCTCGGCAGCCTGACCAAACAAATTAAAGGCGTCGAGGAAAAGGTTTACCAGGTCGAGGAAAAGGTCAGCCAGGTTGAAGAGAAAATGAACCATGAGATGGAAAAAGTAAAAAAAGAATTGGAAGCAGCGAATGCAGTAGTAACTATTTCACCAGCCCCGCTTATAACCGCAGCGCAAAGCTCACCTAGGAATGTGCAAGCACCAATATTCGACGGGCAAACGGTCTGGACTATTTACAAAATCCAGTTTGAAGCAGCCGCTAGGATAAATCACTGGAATGAGCAGGAACGAGCAACTGCATTAATTCTTGCTCTAAGAGGCCCAGCTGCCGAGCTTTTGCAGACTATCCCCGTGGAGCTGCATTCAAACCCGGCTGCTATAATGAATGCGCTGGACATGCGTTATGGAGACGATCATCTGAAGCAGATTTACCGGGCACAGCTACGGCATCGGATGCAGAAGTCTGGCGAAACCTTGCAGCAGCTAGCACAAGACATTGAGCGATTGGCACTTTTGGCTTACCCAGCGTACGACCCAGAACATCGAGATGACGTAGCAGCAGAAGCATTCATCAGCGCCTTAAAGGACAAGGAATTGCAACAAGCCGTGCGGTTAGCTCAAAAGCAAACAGTCAAGGATGCATTGGCTTATAGTTTAAATTTTGAGGCAGCCAAAAATGTGACCCGTACCACTGCTTGGGTTTGCGAGGTAGTGGCAGATAATTGCAGGTGTGAGCGCGTGGGAATTGAGCGAGAGCTGCAGGTGAATGGTGCGCCTAGATGCTGGAATTGCGGGGGAAAAGGGCACCTGCAAAGAGACTGCAAGAAGGGAAGAAGACCGAGCTATTGTCCAGGGTGGTGGAGATCCAGACCGTGTCAGGAGCCTAGAATGGAGGCCCATCAAACTGCAAGGGCCAACTTCGTGGGGCGAACGTTGGCTAGGAGTATCGACATCCCCAGCACCATGCCAAGGCAACATCGTGGAGAAGCAGACAGATGCCTTCCTGGTCAAGTTGATGAAGAACAATGCACCCTAACAAACGACACTGGTGCAACCCGATCGATGATCCGACCAGACCTAGTGAGGCCCCAACTGCTCCACAAGGGCAGAGTTCATGGAATTGCTGACGCCCTATCTCGTCATCCATGTCCAGCTAACTGCAAACATTGCCAACGGATTGAGGAAAAGGAGCCGCCCGTTGATCTGCGAGTGATAACGG
>OZ017738.1:200886499-200896499 GCA_963969285.1 Odontomyia ornata | reverse complement strand
CTCTCTTCAACTCGAACGCGGAACCGACCTCTCATCGGTTCTAGACGTTAAGTCTGAGTAGTGCCAACGGATGGTACCAACAGGTCAACCAATCCGTGCACCGTAATCCATTCGGAGACCCGCGACCGAAATCCTCTCCGAACTAGCTGGCCGACAAGCAGTCACCGCGTGAATGGGTTACGGTGCACGGATTGGTTGACCTGTTGGTACCATCCGTTGGCACTACTCAGACTTAACGTCTAGAACCGATGAGAGGTCGGTTCCGCGTTCGAGTTGAAGAGAGAAAAACATTACAAATGGCGCCCAACGTGGGGCCCAAAACATCCTAAGGGGAAAAGAACTTCGCGTCTTCTGACGAGTTGGTCCTTTACGGAGGATGTAAGGTACTTTGGTACTCGAGTCCCACTATCAGGAGCAGTGGAATTGTGTGATACACACTAGAAGTCGCTTCACGTGAGTTGTAGCTTCCGCTCTCCTTTGTTTGATTTTGCTTTCGCGACAGAATCCTTCCGATGTGTTGTCCCAGGTTAACCCCTGTAAGGACCTTCTATTTTCTTGATGGAACTGCCAGTCTGATGGGTTTACTTATCAGCATGGACTCTCAAGAAAATAGAAGGCTACCTTGCCTTTATGTCGCGGAGGGATTCTAACTAATTCTTATGCGTGTTAGACGAGTGGTATCGGTTCAACGTTCGATGGCGTATGCTGGAGTTGCGAAGCCCGGAATGCTTCCACGCGTCGGGAATTTTGACCGCGTACAAGTCGTTACGGTAGCTCTACCACTTGTCTCGTCGAGTCACTTTAACGTAGTTTAGAGACGGTTTTTTTTGTAATGTATGAGGGTATGGGGTTAAATTTCGTAAATCGACCAAAAGCACCCTTTCTTCGGCAGATTACCACGCACTCTCTTTTCCCGTTGAAGGAGTCGACCACTGGAAAGGAAAGTATATACTAATTAAATTTTTTTTTCATTTTTACGTAAATAGCTCGCCACTATCGGCCACTAAAGTATTTTTAAGCCTTTAGTCATATTATATAATTACATTTTTTCTTTTTTTTCGTCACTAAGACATAGCACCCACCCAAAACTAGCAAAAATCAAAGATGGCAACGAAGCGGACCCCAGACAAGCGTTGGACCAGATCCAAAACGGTCCAACCAGCTAACTGCGGGATCTGCTTCGAAGACGTAGTGGAGGGCGTACACAGCGTGCGATTGGATTGTGGACATTTATTCCATCGTGCCTGTGTACAACAGCTCCTCCTCACGTCAGAGCTGTGTCCCTTATGCCGGCGACCCATAGATCGGTCTGCCCTAGACGCCCCCCTCGGAACGCCCCTACCAACGCGTGGAGCAGTGGCGAAAGGAGCTCCAGAAGCCGAATCGTCACAACCACTCTTAGACCTGCAAGGAGCAGTAGGCGGTGAAGTTCCGGCTGCAAGTGTCGTGTCCGAGGTGACAACCATGCCTTCCGGCCACTCCATTGACACCCTCGTGGCGTTGATGAGGGATATGTCGGAGAGGATTGGCAACCTGGAGGGAAAGATCCAGAATCTCCCGTTGAGCCAACCCCCCAGCCGCGTGAGAACTCCGCTTGGCTGGGAGCCAAATCCCAGTGTGGCGATGCCCCCCTCCCGACAATCCGAGCAATGGGTCCCACCCCCAAGGAACTCGGGAATGGATCCCAGAGCTCCCGAATACAGACCGCGACACAGTACCGGACCTCCGTTGGTACCTCTAGCCCCCGAGGCAGTACAGTACAACAGGCCAACAGAGGATGTGATTCCCCCCGGGAACGCATTGGCACCTTTTCGAGACCCGACGCCTCGTATCATGGAGAGTTGGCGCCTGAACTTTACAGGGTTCAACGATATGATATCGGCGGACCGGTTCCTTTTCCGGATTCAGGCGTTGGTATCCAGCACCCTGGGAGGGGATTCCTCGGCCTTCCTCCGGCATGCACATCTTTTGTTCAGCGGCGACGCTGCCGACTGGTACTGGAGCTTTAAAGAGTCAACGCCACGTCCCACTTGGCACTCTTTCAGTGCAGCCTTCCGCAATCGATTTGAGGATGGCTTCACTGAGAGAGAGCTAAGAGAGCAAATAAAGAAACGGAAACAAGGCGCTCACGAACCGTTCGACCAGTACTACACAAGTATAGTGAGATTGAGCACTCGCCTGCGAAATACCATGCCCGAGGACGAATTAGTAGAAATTATCAGAGAGAACATGCGCTGGGATCTCCAGAACAGCCTGCTACATTTTCCCATCAACACCATACAGGGATTGCGCCTCCATGCGCGTAGACAAGAACACTTGGATGAGCGACGAGGTACCTTCCGCCCACAACCTCGCATAACGGGACCAAATCCCCGAAATCATCACACCGCGGAGTTGATGGCAGCAGACCACCTGCTTGCTGATCCAGTACCAGTACCGAGGAGCGGAGCACCACCGGAGCTTGAGGACCCCGCATTGATTGATCGACCCTCCCTTGAAGCACTTACAAGCCCGACGGTCTGTTGGAACTGCCGACAACCGGGACATCGGTTCTATGCATGTCCAGCGGAGCCGACGCTTTTCTGCTACCGCTGCGGGAAGGCCGACACATACGCACCTGACTGTGCAAATTGCAAAGGGCGAAAAAACTTGCCACCGAGTGCCGCGACCACCCGTCGGCACTCCTAGACCCCGGACGAACCAATCCAGACCCCATCACCAGCTATGACCCAGCTCCCAACATGACTCCAACTCTGCTGACTCGCACCGCTAAACACAGTTCTCCCGAAGTACCACAACCGACGCCGTCCTTCGCCGAGGCCAATGCGCAGGGAAATGATAGCGAGACGAAGGCTCCTTGGCATGTAAAACCTTTTCATGTCAGGTTGCGGAATTATTTGGCTACTCGACAGCGCATCTTCCATGAGGAATTGGCCACAACTGTCCCACCGCGAAGCAAGCGAGCCACGCGTCGGATGCGGAGCTTCTGGAGAAAAGTCAGGCAGTCGAGACAAAGGTTGAAGGACATATACTTAGACGAATTATTGAGGGATGATGTTCGGCCATATGCGTCAGTACACCTCCTGCAAAAACGAGTATCAGGCTTAGTCGATACGGGAGCCAGTGTGAATTGCATATCTGCCGAGTTTGCAGGGGAGGTACTGGCAAAGCACGCGGACCAAATCCGTCATTTCACCTCCTGGTTAAGCACGGCGGACGGAACTCGTCACTCTGTAGTGGGAAAAATTATGACGGATGTCACCTTTAAAGGGGTAACTAAACCTATGGAATTTTTCATCATACCTCAGTTAACCCAGAATCTTTATTTAGGAGTGGATTTCGTTCGAAAATTTAACTTGGCCCCGGCACTATTTTCCAGTTCGACCCTGGAGTCCGTCACCACCGTTCCTGACCAATCTCAACCCACTAACTTATTACGGCATACACTGGATGTAACTCAGCAACTGCGTCTCGACTCGGCTATATCGGCTTTTCCCTCGCACGAGAAGGAAGGTCTCGGGCGGACTGCCCTGGTGTTCCACACTATAGATGTGGGGGATGCTAAACCCATAAAACAGAGACATTTCGCCATATCTCCGGCGAAGGAAAAATCGTTATATGCCGAAGTGGATCGAATGCTAGCATTAGGCGTAATCGAAGAATCACAGAGCGCGTGGGCTTCCCCAGTCACCTTAGTGGTCAAGCCGAACAAGGTCCGGTTATGCTTAGATGCCAGACGCTTGAACGCCGTCACAGTCAAGGACGCATATCCTCTACCGTTGATCGAAGGCATTTTGAGTCGATTGCCTAAAGCCCATTTCATCACGAGCTTAGACCTCAAGGACGCCTTCTGGCAAATTCCTTTAGACCCCGGTTCAAAGGAGAAAACAGCCTTCACAGTCCCAGGCCGGCCCTTATATCAATTCGTGACCATGCCATTCGGATTGTGTAATGCCCCCCAAACAATGACGCGCCTTATGGACAAGGTGATACCACCTCATTTGCGGCACCAAGTTTTCGTTTACTTGGACGATCTGTTGCTTATAACCGAGACCTTTGACGAACACATCGACCTGCTTCAGGAGGTGGCTCTACACATCCGGAGGGCAAGATTAACCATCAACATAAGGAAGAGCCAGTTCGTGATGACGGAGGTGAAGTATTTAGGTCACATCATTGGGCATGGCCATATCAAGACCGATCCGGAAAAGACTCAAGCGATTGACGTTTTTCCACTACCCAAGACCACCAAACAGTTACGCCGATTCTTAGGGTTATGCGGATGGTACCAGCGTTTTGTACGTGACTATGCCACCATTACCACTCCTTTGACCGACATGCTGCGTAAGGGACGTAAATTCGTCTGGGAAGAGCCCAGCTTGCGAGCCTTTGAAGAGCTAAAGAAGAGTCTGACTACGGCCCCCGTACTGCACAGCCCGGACTTTGACAAACCGTTCTCAATCCATTGTGACGCGAGTCAACATGGGGTGGGAGCAGTCTTAGTCCAGGTTGCACAAGACGGCGAGGAGAGACCTATAGCCTTCATGTCTCACAAGCTGAACCCAGCCCAGCGAAATTACACGGTCTCCGAGCAAGAATGTTTAGCCGCGGTGTTGGCAGTGAAACGCTTCCGAGCCTATGTGGAGGGACACACCTTTGAAATCGTTACGGATCACGCTTCTCTGAAATGGCTAATGAGCCAGACTGATCTCAACGGTAGATTGGCCAGGTGGGCACTGAAACTACAGGCATTTGACTTCACAATTCGCCACCGAAAAGGAAGCCAGCATGTAGTCCCAGACACCCTATCCAGAATGTTCGCCCCTGAAGGAGCCGAGTTGGTCCAAGAGGACGACAGCCCCCAATTGATCGATTTGGACCATCCTGCCTTCAAGTCAGCCAGCTACACCCAACTGATTCACACTATCCAGAATCAACTGTCCCAGCTTCCTGAACTGCGGTTGACGGATGGATTCATTTACAAACGGATGGGACACGCCTCCGGAGATCCCATACAAGAAGAAGAACAGTGGAAGTTGTGGGTGCCCGAAGAATTAACCACTGATCTTATCAGACGGGCTCATGACCACCCATCAAGTGCGCACGGCGGATACGGTCGTACACTTAGGCGGTTGAAAACCTGTTTCTTTTGGCCTAAGATGGCCCAACAGATAAAAGCGTACGTAGCCTCTTGTGAGCTATGCAAGTGCACTAAAGCGCCCAACACCATTCTTCGGCCACCCATGGGTAAGGTTGAGGTCCCCGAACGCGTGTTCCAGCGCTTGTACATTGATCTTATCGGTCCTTACCCTCGATCTGCTTCTGGTCACACGGGAGCTGTCGTGGTCCTGGACCAGCTCTCCAAATTCCCTATCATAGGGCCACTACGCAACATGCACACTGGACCAATAACCAGCTTTTTGGAGAACCGAGTCTTTCACATGTTTGGAGTTCCGGAGAAACTTGTCTCCGACAATGGGGTCCAGTTCACCTCCAGCAAGTTCCGAGACCTAATGTCCAAATACGGCATCATCCACCAACGAACTGCCGTCTATTCACCACAAGCCAACGCATCCGAACGACTGAATCGTACGCTCATAGCGGCCATTCGCGCCTATGTCCACCCGAATCAGAGGGACTGGGATCGCAAATTGTCCGCCATCACTAGTGCGCTGCGCTCGTCGTACCACGCCACGACCGGCATTTCGCCGTATTTTGCAGTGTTCGGCCAGTACATGATCGGTCATGGGAGCGCTTACCGGCTATTGCGGCAGCTGAAATCGCTAGAGGACCCAATCGTGGTTCTAGAACCGCACGAAAAGCTCCAACTTCTGCGAGATCAACTGCGGGAGAAGATTGAAGAAAGTAGACGGATGGGAGAGGAGCGGTACAACTTGCGATCTCATCCTTCTGGCTTTAAGGCCGGCGACGAAATATATCGTCGAAACTTCCGACAGAGCGATGCCACCCGCCATTACAATGCCAAACTAGACAAGAAATTCGTGAAGTGTCGAGTCATGCAAGTCATAAGCCCCACCCGGTACCTCATCGCGGACATGACTGGTAAGACCCTGGGAATTTACCACGCAAAAGACCTTAGACGATGAAGTGCAACTAATTCCCACGAGAAACCTTGGCTTATCCCAAATCTCTGCCTAGACGAAGGCCTCCGAATAACACCTGACTTCCTACTATATAGTCACTGTCGAGTCTTCACGAACAGGGTTGTAGCCTATCCTTCGAAACGGATCTTCGACCCGCCACGTCCCTAACCAAGACCTTTTACAAAGGAGACGGGATCGTAATTACTTCGATTTTGGGGGGGGGAATGTGTAATGTGACGACTACGCCCAGGAATCGAAGTGATTCCGATCCCGAACCCTTGTAACCTGCCAGATGGATATGTCCTCGAAGTGCCAGCGGACTTCATCTGTTGTGCGGATATCGTTGTGCAGAAAATATTTTTTTTTCTGTCCAAATATTTAGATCCGTGGATATAAATATTCGGAATATAGAATTAATCCAACCCCGGCACATTTCGAGACATAGCCATCTGGAAATGCCCCTCCACCGTGGCCATCGAGAAAACTATGCCACTGGCGACATCTGAAGAAGCACATTTCCGCCATGTGAAGTGCCATTCCACGCACATAGGTTTTGTCCGAGGTGACAACCGGAAATTTTGACAGCCACATGGAGGCGCGAAACGTCATCGTAAAGTTCTTCGTGAGAATATCGAAGGTATTACAAAACCAGCTATACGTCGTTTGGCGCGACGTGGTGGAGTGAAACGTATTCCCGGTTTAATCTATGAAGAAACGCGTGGTGTGCGTAAAGAGTTTTTGGAAAACGTCATTCGTGAGGCAGTGACATTCACCGGAGCAGAACATTAGGAAAGAGGTTAGTTTAGTTAATAACTAAAAAGAAAGTTAGAATTGACTCACAATCATGTGCCCTACAGCCGCCGCCGCCGTCGTCCAATTCGAAATACGGCCGCCGCTCTCTCCTCGTTGCTGCCGCGCGCTAAATAAATTTGAAAATAAAAATTCCATCTGAGAAATAAAAATTCAAAATCAATTTGATGAAACAGAGAATTGGGAACGCGGCGTAGAAAATGCATAAATAATTGTAGGATCGCGCGATTGAGGACTTGACTGGAGAGACTTGGAAGACCAAAGAAAAGGGTGAGCGTGGTGGAACGTGGAAAACAGTGCCTGTAGTCGCAAGGAAAAGCGAATCAGGGAAAATCTCGAGTGGATTGTGTAACTTTATGTTAGCCCAACGCAACACCAGCACCAGCAGCCATTGCCATCAAACTATTTTCGGATTACTTCCATCGCTGACATCGTGCAAGGGACACAAGCAAGCAAGCAAACACGGCGACGAACCGAGTGCCTAGAAAAATGCCAAAAAGGACAACATCATCAAACTGGTGACTTTCCATTGCCAGCGGTTGGGATATTGCCCGCGATTACGACGGCAAAGTCTACTACATTAACCACAATAACAAGGAGACAACGTGGTTGGATCCTAGAGACAGGTGCGTGCCTTTGTCGTCAACCATGCCACAGATTCCATGAATTTTACAATGATTAGGAATTTATGAAAAAAAAACCAAAATAAATTACTAACAAATTATAAAAGACAAAAATGTATTAACCGGACTAAAACTGTTCGATTTTCTTGATATAATTTTTAAACATGTATTATTAGATGAAAATCGGGGGCATGTCAAAAGATGGTATAACATGAATGTCAACTAAACACTATTCTTTAAATCCAATGAAATCTTTTAAAACTTTAATCAATGATTTCAAATGACAACTGATATGCGATAATTGAATGAGCTTTCTTGGAATAATTATAAGAAGTAAAATTAAAAATCAACACTTCAAACGTAAACAAGCTTCATATGAAGAAAACGTCAAGCTAACATAACTTGAACATAAACTAAATAAACTAAAAATCTCAATGATTAGTGAATCGAGTACTAAATTCAGAAAAAAAATACTAAACTTAAATGAAACAATTAAATGTTAGAATAAATGAATGAATGTCTTAAAAAAAAATGATAACTGAATATATTCAATGAGATATCGGAAATTATACCATTTAAAATACACAACGTAAGCACTAATTTTTCTAGTTTTCACAATAAGTAAAATATCAAAAATCATATTATAGACAGATACATTTCACTATTGATAAATCCCGGTTTTCCGCACAATTTAAGTTTTCTGAGAAAAAGTAATAGACACAAAAGTAGTCTTTATAGTGTTCAACAACCCATACAATACTTTTCTTTCGCAATTTCAATATTTATATGACACCATAATTTTCTTTAATGTATCCCAACTTTGAACGTTATTTTCGTATAATTTACTTCGGATTCAAATTAACTTTGTATTTATTGTCATATGTAGGACATTCGAACCTATTTTGTTTTCAATCGAATCAAGACATTGGTGTGTCAGTCTCAGAAAGTTTAGCTTATATTCAGGAACAAGGTATCCCTGAAAGATAGGAACACAGAATACGATAATATTAAACAATGCCATTGATTTATTTGTTCAACGAGGCCTAGCCCAACGTAATGTGTCAAATGGTTCCAAGCTTGGTTCTTAGTCCGATAGAAGAGGCGTTTGTTAGATAGTCCAGAAGTTCTGCGCTCCAGGAGGTCTCACGCTCAGGGCGTAAATAGTATTCAACTCACTACTACAAAAATATTATTTGCTTTAACGCTGTTTCCTTTGAGTGATTTTCATGTTACTGATTTAAATCATTTGTTTCGTCCGTATTTTGAGTCCTAGCTTTTCACGGTTTCTTCGAAAAAAATATATTTTAAATACTGAGCTTCAGTAACGCATTTTAGTCTAGTGAAAGTCGAGAGATTTTATATCGAATCGCAAATGTTGGGAGATTTATATTCATGAATTGATTGCCGATAGAGATAAAACAGCTAATAAAATGACTTTCCAAGCCCAACGGAGTATTCAACAGTTCAAAACCATTTTTGCTTTGTTCATTCGTTTTCCATATCGTATCTGTTAAATCAAAACGATTTATCATATGTTTTACACACACATAAACCCATGTTAGCTTACTCGAAAGAAAGAACAAAATTCAAATCGCCAATCTGCAACTGATACTCTCTCCTTAAGTTATTAGATTTTTGGGTTCATCTTTGAAGACAAATCCCTGTGTATAGCTTAAACTAGGAAGCTGATGTTTCTGCATTATTTTCCACTTTTTAACTTACGTTGCTAGTACATAGCTTAATTTGATTAGTTGATTGCAATATCTCGTTGAACTTAGTCGCTAAACAAACGATATGATATGCAAAAAGTTTCGAAGAAATGAGAATAAAAAGTGCTAACTATAATATTAGATGCTAGATGTTAGCTGTTATGAAGATAATCAGAAAACTAATTTCCACAAGTTGCCGCCCCTGATTTCATTTCTTTACTGCACAATCTCTAATTCACTTATATTTACTTTATCTATTTTACCTCTTATTTATCCCGGAATCGTATCCATATAGTTTTTTTTCTTATTTTGTAAATAGTATCGGTATAACCTTATTCACAACATGTTTGGGGAAGTTCTTTGTGTTTTTTTCTGATAATATTAGGATATATTTTAATATCTTTTTTTAATTACCGCGAATGACTTATGTATAATGTTTCCATGTTCAGACATTAATCAAAACGCACTTCTTTTGCATTCGGCTGTCTTCCTCATAAAGAAAAGAACTATATTTACATAATATCGCCGTCTTTTAAATGAAAATTGTTTGCCATTTTTCTTATTTTTTATTGAATTTTTAAGGTTTATTTAATGAGAAAAATAAAAAAATATGGAACAAAAAAATCAATGAATTATATACTGGGATATCATGTACAATAAAATAAGTAAAGAAAAGACAGTTCTTTTGATATTAGCTTTTCGCATATATATACAATATTTTCATTTTTCTGTTTGTTTTTCTTTTCAAAATACA
>OZ017738.1:200853346-200865846 GCA_963969285.1 Odontomyia ornata | reverse complement strand
ATATATATATATATATCTATATATATATCTATATATATATAAATCTATATATATATATATATATATATATATATATATATATATATATATATATGTATATATGTATATATATATATATATATATATATATATATATATATACATATTTGTATATATATATATATATATATATATATATATATATATATATATATATATGTATATATATATATATATATTTATATATATATATATATATATATATATATATATATATATATATATATATATTTTCCATTAGGCTCATAGAAATTTCGTATCATTATGTGATCGGACTCTTAAACATTTTTAATGAACTCTCAATGCAAAATCGTTAGTTGAAGTCAACATTTTATCACGGTAAAGTTAATCAGCCGGCAACGTTTGGAAATTATTAAAATTGAGTCGGTGGTCGCAACTTTAAGGGCACTTACTCCAATTTTCGGGCGTAATAATCGTTCCTCCCTACAGGCAGTACGTGCTATAGTGGATAAGTTTGAGAACAAACTTTCACTATTGGGTGTTTTGGTGCCAAAATATCGCAGCCATAAGTGCATCGATTCAAAAGTACTGAGTCGTTCTTGTCACTGGATGGTGTTCGTTGTCATATAGGGTAATACTCATCAGATTGAGTTAAACTGACATGTTTTTGGAAGGTGACATACCAGTTTAAAATTTTCACATAGACAGTTTTGTATTTCGTCATTTGTGTCAAAAGTTGTACTCATTTAAAAATGAGTGAAATTTCTGGAAAAAATCGTTATATTTTGCAATATCACTACGATCAAGGTGAGAATGCTTCGCAGGCCCGTGAAAAAATTTGTGGTGTCTACGGTCAAGATACTTCATCAAAACCCACAGCCAAGTGATGGTTCGCTCGCTTTCGTTCTGAAAATTTTTATGTCAAAGATGCACCTCGCTCAGGTCGACCAATCACCGAAAAAGTCGATGAAATCTTACAAAAGATTGAAGAAGACCAACACATAAGCACCCATAAAATCGCTAAGGAACTGAATATCCATCGCCAAACAGTTTTGAACCATTTCTGTAAGGCTGGACACACAAAGAAGCTCGACGTTTGGGTGCCGGTTGAATTAACACAAAAAAAAATTTGATCGATAGAATTTCAATATGCGAAATGGTAATAAAATGCACGGACATCGAGCCATTTTTGGAGCAAATTATTTCGGGCGATGAAAAATGGGTAAGATGTGAGAATATCGTTTGGAAAATATCATGGTCAAAAAAAGGTGAATCATTACAAACGACTTCAAAGCCAGGATTGACACCCAATAAGGTTATGCTATGTGTATGGTGGGATTGGAAGGGAATTGTTTATCATGAGCTCTGTACTGTCAGCAATTAACCAGATTGTAACAAGCAGTTCAAAAAAACCGGTCAGAATTGATCAATAGAAAGGGCGTTGTCTTCCATCATGATAATGCCAGACCACACACACTTTTGATGACCGGGAAAAATTGACAGGGCTTGGCTAGGAAGTTTTGATGCATCCACACTATAGTCTAGACCTTGCAGCATTAGCCTGCCATTTGTTTCGGTCTCGGCAAAACTTCCTTAATGAAAGAAATGCACTTTTTCGCCGATAAACGTCAAAAGTTCTACGCAGATAGATAAATGGATCTATCAAAAAATGGCAAAAGATCATAGATAATAACGGTCTTTATAAACTTAAAAAAATCCTTTTTAAATAAAAGAAATATTCAATCGAAAAATGACAACAAGGGCTCAATACTATTTAGACTTACTAGAATTCAGCTTTTTTTTCATTTTTCGATTGACTGTTTCTTTTATTTAAGATGGAGTATATTTAAGTATATATTGTAGATTACTATCTTTGACCTTCCGTCACTTTTTGGGTAAAGCCATTATTCCATCTGCGTAGAACATCTGGGGTTTATCGGCGAAAAACTTAGCCAAGTGATTTTCACAGTCCCCTTTTGAAGTGAATTTCTTTTCATTAAGGAAGTTTTGCAGAGACCAAAACAAATATTAGTCTAGTCTAATGGTGCAAGGTCTGGATTATACGGTGGATGCATCAAAACTAACCAGCCAAGCTCTGTTAATTTTTGCCATGTCATCAAAGATTTGTGTGGTCTGGCATTGTCAACATGAAAGACAACGCCCTTCCTATTGATAAAATCTGTCCGGTATTTTTGAGTTGCTTGTTTCAATCTGGTTAATTGCTAACAGTGCAGAGCCAAACTGGGTGTTTGGTCAGGTTCTAGCACCTCGTGATCAACAATTCCCTTCCAATCCCACCATACACACAGCATAACCTTATTTGATGTCAATCCTGGCTTTGAAGTCGTTTGTGATGATTCACCTTTTTTGACCATGATCTTTTTCGAACGACATTTTTGCATCTTACCCATTTTTCATCGTCTGTTATGATTTGCTTCAATAATGGCTCGATTTCGCTGCGTTTTATTAACATTTCGCAAATGGGAATTCGGTCGATCAAATTTGTTTGTGTTAATTCAAGCGGCACCCAAACGTCGAGCTCCTTTGTGTATTCAGCCTTACGCAAATATTCCTTAGCAATATCATGGGTGCTTATGTGTCGGTCTTCTTCAATTTTTTGTAAGATTTCATCAACTTTTTCAGTGATTGGTCGACCTGAGCAAGGTGCATCTTTGACATAAAAATTTTCAGAATAAAAGCGAGCGAACCATCTCTTGGCTGTGGTTTTTGAAAAAGTATCTTGACCGTAGACACCACAAATTTTTCACCTTGATCGTAGTGATACTTTTAAAATATAACGAATGTTTTCAGAAATTTCACACATTCATTAATGAATACAGCTTTTGAAATGAATGATGAAATACAAGACTGTCCATGTGGAAATTGTAAACTGGAATGTCACCTTCCAAATGCATGTCAGTTTGACTCAATCTGATGAGTATTGCCCGAAATATGACAATGAACACCAACCAGCGACAAAAAAGGCTCAATGCTTTTTAGACTATTCAATATATTGGTCCCTGCAAAATTTCCTTAATGAAAAGAAATTCACTTCCAAAGGGGACTTTGAAAATCACTTGGCCAAGTTTTTCGCCGATAAACCACAGATGCTCTATATAAATGGAATAATGGCTCTACCCAAAAAAGGGCAAATGTCATAGTTTATAATGGAACAATAAGTACTTAAATAAAATCCATTTTAAATGAAGGGAATACTCATTCGAAAAATAACAAAAAAGGCTCAATACATTTTAGAATATCCAATACACACACACACACACATATATAAATATATATATATATATATATATATATATATATATATATATATATAGATATACACATAGATATGTATATAAATATACATAAATATATATATATATATATATATATATATATATATATATATATATATATATATATATGTATATATATATATATATATATATATATATATACGTATATGTATGTATATATATATACATATATATATATATATATATATATATATATATATATATATATATATATATATATATATATATATATATATATATACATGTATATATATATATATATATATATATATATATATATATATATATAGATATATACATTTGTATATATATATATGCATATCTGTATATATATATATATATATATATATATATATATATATATATATATATATATATATACATATATATATATATATATATATATATATATATATATATATATATATATATATATATATATATATGTATACATTTTAGATTATGTAAATAAGAAATTTGGCCCATCTCTGAAAATAATTAGCTGCCAGAAGCTGACAAAGGACAACTTGATCAACAGAGCTATAGTTTTTTTCACTCTGACTGTTCCGGCATCGTGTGACTACATCTTGACCCTGGTTGCAGGAGTGCTTGTTAAATTGTTCGTAACTTCAAGGACAAAAATTTTCGTTCTCCATCAAGCTCCCTACCAAAGCTGTAACATCGGTTCTTCCTTAAAAACTTTTAGAATAGCACTCTTAAAAGTCAATTTTCTAACAGTAAATTTACTATTTATTATCAAAATGTTCGGGGTTTGAGATCCAAGCTGAAGGATCTAGCTTTATCCTATTCTCTCTCTGATGATGATGTAATCTGTATTTCTGACTCCTGGTTGAACCATAGTATATTTGACTCTGAAATTTTTCCTAATCACACAATTGTTAGGCGTGATCGTGATAGGTCAATCTCCAACAAGTAAGACGGAGGAGGTGTCCTAGTCGCCTACAAGAAAACCTTTACTGGCTTGCCTCTAACAAATTTACATTTCACTGCTCCTGTAGAATGTGTGGGGACAAAAATAGTTATTTCGTCTTCATTTTCTCTTCTTATCTTTTGCACTAATATACTTTGCAAGTCTCCTTTTACGGGCTATAACGCTTTCCTCACCGAAATATCTAGTATTTTCTTATCGCGCTTTTCAAATTTTCACCTTATTTTATGTGGAGATTTTAATCTTCTTAAAGTCTCATGGGATGACAATGAGGATGATTCTGAGTCATCTCAAATTTTGTCTCATATTTCTTCTTTTATGTCCATGTGTTTCCTGACTCAATTTAATAGTTTTCTTAACGTTAATAATCGTATTCTTGACTTATTCTTTTGTAGTATGGAGCAATCGTTGTTATTCGCACCTCCAGTTCTTTTTCCTTATCTTTCTCCTAATCCCCATCGTCCCCCCTTACACTTTGAAATTTCCTATACTGCTTCTGTCCGTTATCATCGGAAAGAGCGTCAGCGCTATAAATTTTATAAAACTAATTATGAGCAACTTTCCGAAACAATTCCCTTCCATCCGTCTTTTGGTGTTCCTCAACGATCTATTCTGGGCCCACTACTGTTGACTCTGTCTATAAATGACTTATCATCCACTGTCATCAACTCCTTCTGCCTTTTTTATGCAGATGACGTCAAAGTTTTCAAAGTAGTGTCGCCAATCGATGACTGTGCCTTGCTTCAAGAAGATTTGAATGCCATTTTATCTTGGAGTTCTTATAACCAACTTCACATACACTAAATGTTTCTAAATGCATCCATCTTTCATTTTCTCATAACTCTTGCCCTATCAGCTTTCAATTTACGTTAAATAATTCGTACCTATAATCAGTGACACACTTCAGGGACTTGGGTGTCACTTTCAACTCTAAATTAAAGTCCTATGTTCATATTTCTGAAATTACTTCTAAAGCCTACAACATTTCCGGCTTGATCTTAAGAAATTCCTATGATTTTTCCGATGCGTTAAATTATACTCTAGTCTGGTTCGTCCCATCCTTGCGTACTATTCGCCAGTTTGGTCGCCTCATTTGAAGTGGTTGAAGTTCACGCTAGAAGCTGTACAAAAAAGATTTAACAGGATCGTCTTGAGATCCCAGATTCCCTAAATTTTTTATGAATCACGCTTAGCTATCCTCAATATTCCTTCACTGGAAATGCGTCGACTCTACCTTGATGAATGTTTCCTTTACAGGCTTTGCCGGGATTTACTCGATACTCGCCTAGTCAACCAGGTTCCAGTCAGGCGCGTTATACGTTCTACAAGATCGTCGAATATCTTTCATGTTCCATTTGCACGTAGTTTGGTGTATTTTCACTCGCCCATGCTCAGATGACCTCGTAAATATGACCTCTTGTATTCAGTTTATAAAAGATTTGTCAACTGTCTCCTTCTCAACTCTTAGTAATTTTTCTTATTTATTTTCTCTTAGTTTTTGCAGTTTTTATTACTTTTATCTTGCTTTTTACATGCTGTGCTATTATTTAATTCATTTTGCTGTAATATTACTTTATCTATTTTTTTCTTTTGAATAGGAATAATAATTAATGAATAAACATGTACATATATAGTATATATATACATATATATATATATATATATATATATATATATATATATATATATATATATATATATATATTGTTACATGTACAAATAATTCTGCGAGCTACTGTCGCAATTGTTTACACAACAATCACGAACATCAACAAAACGAATTTACTCGAAACCACGAGAACCCAACAAGCATGAACAACATCTGAAAGTGAGTCACTGCTCCATTCATTCACTGCTGGAATGTTCCCGCTAATTCACCAATGTACGAGAACTGAGTTGAATGATTAGAGACCCTATATAAAGGCGAGCTGAATGAATGGGGGAATCATTCATTCAACCGCGATAAGAACTGCAATAGTGTGTGGGAAGCGATATTGTTAGAGTAATAGAAAAGTGATTTTCGTAATAGTGAAGTGATTTAGAAGACAATTACGATAAGAAATTTATTGACAAGTGTTAGATTTTTAATAGTGTAAATTAAAATTAGTGAAAGTGTTAAATTGTTTATTGTGCATTTTTGTAATTAAATAAACTCTTTTAACTTAAATTAAAAGACTTTGCATTTTCACTTTCCCGGAACATTAAAATTATTGGCTGCGAAACAAGAACACGCGACAGTGGTGTCGAGAAGTGAGAATAAAATTTTGAAAGTGAAAATTTGAACATTTTTATAGTGCACAATAGTAAAATTTAAAGAAACATTAAAAATGCCACGAAGCCTAAACTTAAAAATTAATGAATTGACCATGTCGGAGCTTAGGGAAGAGTTGGAACAGCGAAACCTGGCTACGGAAGGTACAAAGCCCACACTGATTGCACGCTTGCGTGACGCAATTGAATCGGAAGGCACGTACCTGGATTCGGGTGAGCCCTCAGATGCAGAAAAGGCGCAGAAGGTGGTGAAGCAGAAACATCAAAACCAAAGGAGCCAGAAAATGCGCTGATGCAAATGTTGATGCTGATGCAGCAAGAGCTGCGACAACAGTCATCTAATTTAACTGCGAAGCTCAATGAACAGTCGTCGAATTTAACTGCGAAGCTCAATGAACAAGCGATCGAAATCAAGGCAGACATCACACAGAAGCTGGAGAAACAGTCAACCGAAATAAAAGCGGAGCTCGGTCATCTGAACAAACAAATTAAAGGCGTCGAGGAAAAGGTTGACCAGGTCGAGGAAAAGGTTTAGCAGGTCGAGGAAAAGATCAGCCAGGTCGAGGGAAAGGTCAGTCAGGTCGAAGAGAGAATGAACCACGAGATGGAAAAAGTGAAAAAAGAATTGGAAGCAGCGAAGGCAGTAGTAACCAACTCACCAGCCCCGCTTAGAACTGCAGCGCAAAGCACATCCAGAAATGTGCAAGCACAAATATTCGATGGGCAAACGGTCTGGAGTATTAACAAGACCCAGTTTAAAGCTGCCGCAAGGGCAAATCACTGGAATGAGCAGGAACGAGCAACTGCGCTGATTCTTGCTCTAAGAGGCCCAGCTGCCGAGCTTTTGCAGACGATCCCCGTTGAGCTGCATTCAAACCCGGCTGCTATAATGAATGCGCTTGACATGCGTTATAGAGACGATCATCTAAAGAAGATTTATCGGTAACAGCTAAGGCATCGGGTGCAGAAGTCTGGTGAAACCCTACAGCAGCTAGCCCAAGACATTGAGCGACTAGCACTTTTGGCTTACCCAGCCTACGAACCAGAACATCGAGATAATGCAGCGAAAGAAGCATTCATCAGCGCACTAAAGGACCCGGAATTGCAACAAGCCGTGCGTTTAGCTCAAAAGCAAACGGTTAAGGATGCATTGGCTTACAGTCTGAACTTTGAGGCAGTGAAAAATGTGACTCGTACCACTGCCCGGGCTCGTGAGGTAGTGACAGACGAGTGCAGGCGTGAACGCGTGGAAATTGAGCGAGACTTGCATGTAAATGGTGCGCCTAGATGCTGGAATTGCGAAGAGAAGGGGCACCTGCAAAGAGACTGCAAGAAACGAAGAAAACCGAGCTATTGTCCAGGGTGTGCAGCTAGGAGGAGATCCAGACCGAGTCAGGAGCCCAGAATGAAGCCCTTCAAACAGAGGGGTCGGGAAACATGTAAGAACCAACTTCGTGGGGCAGAGGTTAACTAGGAGGATCGACGTCCCCAGCACCACCATCACCGTGTCAAGACTACATCGTGGAGAAGCGGACTATTGCCTTCCAGGTCAAGTTAACGGAGAACACTGCACCATAACAATCGACACTGGTGCAACCCGATCGATTATCCGACCAGACCTAGTTAGACAGCAACAACTTCACAAGGGCAGAATACACCTATTCATGGAGAGGTCAACCTCCAGATACAGTTGGGAGACCTTGTGTTCCGACATAATTTTCTGGTCGTGAACATTATGGATGACTGCATTCTTGGAATGAATTTTCTACGACCACATGGAATCACGTTGGATTTGGGCAAATGTGTATTAAAATGGCAGAATGTCGAAGTACTGATGGAGGATCCCAGCGTCCAAATTCCCAAGATGAATGTAGGGGTATGTACTGACACTGATGTACCGAATTCTTCCGAAAGCATTGTATGGGCCAAGCTTGATGGTGATTCTGGAGACCACCAATCTTATCTGATAGAGCCAACGAAGACGTCCGCATTGCGCAGTTTGATTGTAGGACGAAGCCTTGTAAGATCTTTAAGGAACGGATATGTGCCGGTTAGAGTCCTTAACACCGCAGACCCAACCACGAGCATCAAAGCGGGAGAAATCATCGGCAGCTGCCAGCCTGTTTCCACCATCACCTCTTTGGAAACTACTCACAACCATCATTGGAAAAGGAGGCAAGACACAGACAAAGCCCGGGAATCCACGTCTGCAATATTGAAGCAGGTCAAACTGCCAGTGCAGCTATTCAAACGAGCCTCTGATCTGGTCACCAGGTACAGTGACATCTTCTCAACAAGCCCAAGGTCGAACGAGTTTGGTAATTCACGTCATAGATACACAGGGAGCCAAGCCGATTCGACAAGCACCAAGACGTCTGCCTATAGCCAAACAAGGAGAAGTGAGCGCGCTGATCTCGGACATGGAAAAACAAGGCGTTATTGAACCTTCTGTCAGTCCATGGGCCACGCCTGTAGTTCTAGTGAAGAAAAAGGATGCTAGCACTCGTTTTTGAGTCGACTTTACGCAGCTTAACGACGTCACTAAGAAAGATAGTTACCCGCTCCCACGCATCGATGACATCATGGACACTTTAGCCGACGCAAAATGGTTTTCTACACTCGATCTCAAGAGTGGCTACTGGTAGGTAGAAATTGACAAGAAGGACCGAGAGAAGACCGCATTTTCAGTTGGGACCGGATTGTGGCAATTTATGGTGATGCCACTTGGGCTTTGCAATGCTCCAGCCACTTTCGAATGCTTGATGGAATACGTGCTACGTGGTTTAACATGGAAAACCTGCTTGGTGTACCTAGATGACATCATCGTCATCGGGAGAACGTTCGAAGAGCATGTGCGGAACTTAGAAGAGGTTTTCTCCCGATTGCGACTGGCAAATTTGAAACTTAGTCTTGACACGTGTACTCTTTTCGCAGATGAAGTAAAATACCTGGGACACGTCGTATCAGCAGAAGGGGTCAAAACAGACCCTGAGAAAATTGAAGCCGTAAAAAGCTGGCCACCACCAAACAACAAGCGCCAACTACGAAGTTTTCTGGGTCTGGCGACCTACTATCGAAGATTTGTCAAAGACTTTGCCAAAATAGCTAAGTGTCTCCATCAGCTAACCGAGAAAAATCGTCCGTATGTCTGGAATGAATAATGCCAGACAGCCGTCGAGAACCTGAAGGAAAAGCTGTGTGAATCACCAGTTCTGGCGTATCCGAAACCCGGAAAAATGTTTGTAGTTGACACCGATGCAAGCAATGGCAGTATTGGAGCTGTACTCCCCCAGCAGATCAATGGTGAAGAAAGAGTCCTCTCTTATTACAGTCGAGTTCTCTCAAAAAGTGAGAGGAACTACTGCGTGACCAGGAAGGAGCTATTGGCTACAATTGAGGCCACCAAGCAGTTCCACAAGTATCTATATGGCCAGAAATTTGTTCTTCGAACGGACCATGCATCGCTGAGATGGCTACTTAACTTCAAAAACCCCAAGGGACAAGTTGCGAGATGGATCGAAAGATTGCAGTCATTCGACAACGAAATTGTTCATCGGAAGGGCGGAGTTCATGGAACTGCTGACGCCCTATCTCGTCGTCCATGTCCAGCTAACTGCAAGCATTGCCGATGGATTGAGGAAAAGGAACCGCCCGTCGATCTGCGATTGATAACGGCCGAATTCGATGAAGGTTGGTCATCAGAGGAGATTCAAACTGCCCAGTTAGCCGATGAAGACATCGGACCATTGCTCGTATGGAAGGAGACGAATGGGTGGCCTGAGTGGAAGGACGTTTCAACGCATGGCGCAACCCTGAAAATCTATTGGGCACAATGGAACTCTCTTCAGGTCGAGGGTGGCGTACTCAAGCGGAAATGGGAAAGGACGGATGGCAGCTCCTATAGGATGCAAACTATACTACCCAAAAGCCGAATCCACGATGTGGTTAAGGAAATGCATGAAGGATCCTCGGGAGGCCACCTTGGTGTTAACAAAACCTTAGCGAAATTGCGGGAAAGATTCTACTGGCTCCACGCTCAAGAAGACGAAGAGGACTGGTGTCGCAGATGCACAATTTGCGCTTCCGTCAAAGGTCCAAAACGACGACTGAGAGGACAAATGCAAACCTATAACGTAGGGGTACCGTTTGAAAGGATTGCTGTTGACATCGCTGGACCCTTTCCTGAATCTGAATGGGGAAATCGATACACGCTGGTTGTGGCCGACTATTTGAGCAAGTGGCCCAAGGTCTACGCCATTCCCAACCAAGAAGCAACTACTGTAGCCGAACAGCTAGTGTTAAATTGGGTCAGTAGGTACGGCGTGCCTTGCGAACTACATTCGGATCAAGGCCAAAACTTTGAGTCACTAGTTTTTGGCGAAACTCTTTGCTCAGAATACGGAAAACGAGGACAACACCGCTGCATCCCCAATCCGATGGAATGGTCGAACGATTCAACGGCACGCTCAATAAACACCTGGCCAAGACGGTTGACGAGAACCAAAGGGATTGGGACCGACATATCTCACTATTTTTGATGGCGTACAGAGCTGCCGAACATGTATCGACGGGCCAAGCCCCAGCCAAAGTCATTTTTGGAAAGACTTTTCGTCTGCCAGCTAATATAATGTTCGGGACACCCCCCGAGAAACCCCAAACGATCTCGGAGTACGCAAGTGAACTAAGACAACGGTTGAACCAGATACATCGGACAGTGCGAAAACACCTCGAATCGGCTACTGACTGCATGAAGACCAGGTATGATCTAAAGGCAAATTCTACTGGCTTCCAGCAAGATGACTTGGTCTGGCTATATAACCCACAGCGACGGAAGGGTAGGTCTCCAAAGTTGCAGCATAATTGGGAGGGACCATACCAAGTTACAAAGCGAATCAACGACGTCGTATATCGCATACAGGAACACCGTAAACCGGAAGCCAAATGAAAATCGTGCATCTTGGCCGTCTTGCCCCATATTACATCCAGGGAGAATTGACTACAACTGGCCACACATCTTTTCGGGGCGAAAAGAACTGAGGTGGAGGCAGTTTTACATGTACAAATAATTCTGCGAGCTACTGTCGCAATTGTTTTCACAACAATGAAGAACATCAACAAAACAAATTTACTCGAAATCACGAGAACCCAACAAGCATGAACAACATCTGAAAGTGAGTCACTGCTCCATTCATTCATACTGGAATGTTCCCGCTAATTCACCAATGTACGAGAACTGAGTTGAATGATTAGAGACCCTATATAAAGGCGAGCTGAATGAATGGGGGAATCATTCATTCAACCGCGATAGGAACTGCGATAGTGTGTGGGAAGCGATATTGTTCGAGTAATAGAAAAGTGATTTTCGTAATAGTGAAGTGATTTAGAAGACAATTGCGATAAAAAATTTATGGACAAGTGCTAGATTTGTAATAGTGAAAATTAAAATTAGTGAAAGTGTTGAATTGTTTATTGTGCATTTTTGTAAATAAATAAACTCTGTTAACTTAAATTAAAAGACTTTGCGTTTTCACTTTCCCGGAACATTAAAATTATTGGCCGCAAACCAAGAGCACGCGACAATATATATATATATATATATATATATATATATATATATATATATATATATATATATATATATATATATATATATATATACATATATATATATATATACATATATATAAATATATATATATATATATATATATATATATATATATATATATATATATATATATATATATACGAGTATATATATATATATATATATATATATATATATACATATATATATATATATACATACATATATGTGTATATATATATATATATGTATATATATATATGTATATATATATATATATATATATATATATATATATATACATATATATATATATATATATATGTATATAGATATATATATATATATATATATATATATATATATATATACACAT
>OZ017738.1:200625846-200848346 GCA_963969285.1 Odontomyia ornata | reverse complement strand
GGCTACAGAAATAAAAAAATTTATGGAAAGGCCCCCCTTAAACACTTGAAAATATTTTCTTGCACTGCAAATTGCGAGTGGCACGACTTTTGACCTACGTAGGAAATTTCCTAATTCTAGCTCATGTGGTTTGCAAAAACACTTACCGTGACGCACGAACAAACGGATGGACGGACAGACAAGTAACGATTTCATAATTTTTCAGGGTATTGTAAAAATATTTTAACAATATCCTAAAAATGGTCTGCTATATAAATACTTCCAAGTTAAGTAATTTAAAACGTTTCCATGAAGAATATTCATTATTTCAGTTGCTACTAAAATAGCGAATTGCGCTTGCCTTCTGACCTTTGGGGGCCGCCATTATGAAAGCATGCATTTGATTTTGGATTATTTTAAATCTTTGTATGCTAGGACCTCATCAAACGATGTGCCAAATCTTGTTCAAATCAGTGTTTCACTCTAGACAGGGCAAAATTATTGAATTTTTTGTGAAAATGGCAGCTAAAAATATTACTCGTAGGTTTTAAAATTTTGAATGTTTTATTTTTCATTCGATTTAAAAAAATTTCTGCATAATACAAGAACTTAGTACAAATATCCATAATCTCAAGTTTCATCAAAATCCGTTGGAAAATGTGCCCACTAGAGGGCCACGAAAACCTGAAAAAGTCACATATTTAAACCGCCACCATTTTGAAAATTGCACTCGCATGATCACCAAAATGTCAAAATCTATCTAATTGATTTTTATCTTAAAATCAAGCTTTACATACATCGGATCAAAATTGCGACTTTTAGAAGAGTTTGAAGTTTTGAGTTTCAACTGGCCGCTATTTTGTTTTTTGCCACCTGATCTCCAGTTTTTTTACATAACTCTTCAGATACTCGTAGATTCTATCAACCAACTGAATTTCATTAACATTTGTTGAAAGCTTTGGCCAAAACTATAACAACAAAATTTTGTACGTTTTTCGACTTTCGAGTGCCTGCCATTTTGTTTCAGCCGTGCCGACTTTGGATTTTTTATTGTGAGATTCATCACATACATCAGTGAACCTTTGTACCAAATTTCATCCAAATCGGACCTATACTTTGGTCAGAACAGAAATCACGATTTTTCGTCTAAAATGGCCGCCATTTCGTTTTCGCCTGGCCAATGTAGCTGGTTCACGAAGTGAACCGAGATATTTACTCAATACACCTATCCTGAAAATTTGGTGAAAATCGGAGCAAAATTGCAACCTCTAGCGTGGTCAAAAATTTCGTTATATCCCATCTATATATATATATATATATATATATATATATATATATATATATATATATATATATATATATATATATATATGATACTCTCCGCAATAAGTAAATTTCTCTCGAGAAATATACGTAAAATGTTTAGCCGTGTTTGGAATGTAAAGAAAGCATTTAATCCAAACTCAAATTCGAGCGCCATAAATAACATAAAACATTGATGAAGTTTGCTTTCATGAGAGAAAGCGACCTTTTTCATCAAAACAATTTACAATGCAGAATCCACTACAGTGCATTCCTTTCATTTTTAGGTAAATTTCTCTAGAGAAATTTACCTATTGCGGAGAGTATCATATATATATATATATATATATATATATATATATATATATATATATATATATATATATATATATATATATATATATATATATATATATATATATATGGGATATAACGAAACTTTTGACCACGCTAGAGGTTGCAATTTTGCTCCGATTTTCGCCAAATTTTCAGAATAGGTGTATTGGGTAAATATCTCGGCTAAGTTCGTGAAACAGCTATATCAGCCTAGCAAAAATAAAATGGCGGCCATTTTAGACGAAAAATCGTGATTTCTGTTCTGACCAAAGTATAGCTCCGATTTGGATGAAATTTGGTACAAAGGTTCACTGATGTATGTGATGAATCTCACGATAAAAAATCCAAAGTCGGTACGGCTGAAACAAAACGGCGGCCGCTCAAATTTCGAAAAACGTGCAAAATTTTGTTGTTGTAATAGTGGTCAAAGCTTTCCACAGATTTTAATGAAATTCGGCAGTTAGATAAAAATTATAAGTATCTACAGAATTGCGTAAAAAAACTGGAGGTCAGGTCACAAAAAACAAAATGGCGGCCAGTTGAAACTCAAAACGTCAAAGTCTTCTAAAAGTCGCAATTTTGATTCGACAGATTTGAAACTTGGTTTTAAGATGGGCAGTACTAAGATGTACAGACTTTAATATTTTGGTGATCATGCATGTGCAAATTTCAAAATGGCGGTGATTTAAATATGCGTTTTTTTCAGGTTTTCGTGGCGCTCTAGTGGTCACATTTTCCTGCGGATTTTGATGAAACTTGAGATTATGGATCTGTGTACTATCTTCTTGTATTATGATTGAATGAAAAATAAAAAAGCCAAAAATTTAGAACCCAATAATTTTACCTGCCATTTTCACTAAAATTTGAATTATTTTGCCCTGTCTAGAGTGTAACTCCGATTTGAACGAGATTTGACACATTGATTGATGAGGTCCTAGCCCAGAAGGAGCTAAAATAGTCCAAAATCAAATGCATGCATTCAAAATGATGGCCCCAAAAGGTCAGGAGGCAAGCGCAATTCGCTATTTTAGTAGCAACTGAAATAATGAATTTTTTTCATGGAAACGTTTTAAATGACTTATCTTGAAAGTATTTATAAATCAGACTTTTTTTAAATATTCTGAAATATTTTTAACAATACCCTAAAATATTATAAAATCTTGACTTGTCTGTCTGTCCGTCCGTCCGTTTGTTCATGCATCACAAGTTTTCTCGCAAACCACAGAAGCTAGAATGAGGAAATTTTCTACGTAGGTCAAAAGTGGTACCTCTTAAAATTTACAGTGGAAGAAAATATTTTAAGTGTTTAAGGCGGTCTCCCCATACAGGGGGGTGACAAAAAAAAAAAATTTATTTCTGTAACCCTCTAGCATCCAAGTTTCTCAACAGGTTCCGATAAAACTTGAAATTATAAGTTATTAAGGCAAGTTAATTTAATTTAATTATGCAAATCGGATGACAAATAAAAAATGCGGATATTTACAGCTTAATATTTTTAGCACCCGTTTTCAATAAAAATTCAAAATGACGGGCCCTGATGGTTCAGAAATGAATCGATAATGTATATATTAATGGCAATGCAAGTGCTGATTAAACTTTCATGGAAATCTTTTGAAATTAACTATTTGAGCTATTTAAGTCGACAAGTTATCACCTTTCTGTCGTAACCAATGTGAAATGTATAAACAGCATATGTGAGAAGGGTAAAACCAGTATAAATATGTTTATAACAATTTATTACCCGCCGATTTTCAATATGTGATCCATACTTGTGCAACTCAATTTAATTAGCAAAATATTTGCGCCTCAATGAAGGGTCTCCAAATACGAATGGTGGCAGATTCATTTTGTTTATAAATACCCATATAGTGCTACGAAAATTGCAGTAAGAAGTCCAGTAGTAGGCAAGCCAAATTCTTTTTCGAAACCTTACGGTACATACGAGAAGTTTACATTTCCGGCTGGTGCTGCCAACGGGGATTTTTAGGGTTTTGTAAAATAATTTTACAAAACCCTACTAGTTTCGCGACCAGTCTGTCCATCTGTCCGTCTGTCCGTCTGTCCGTCCGTCCGTCCGTCCGTCCGTCCGTCCGTCCGTCCGTGTGTCACAGCAGTTTTTCTCGGAAACTACTTAAGCTAAAAACATCAAATTTTGTGTGTAGGTGTAAAGTGGTGATCTCTTCAAAATTCAACTACAAAAAAATTGTATAAGGTATTTAAGGGGGGTCTCCCCATATAGGAGAGTGACCCCCCGAAAAAAACATTTCATTGAAGGTAGCTGATATGGGTATCAAATGAAAGGTCTTGATGAGAACTTTTCAAAACAGGTCTTAGTTTGGCAAAATTTGCTTCGAGGGGCGCACAGGGAGGGGAAATACACGAAAAATTTGTGTCCCCCCCTCGCGATTGGACACCTGAGATCCGAAAAATCTAAAAAAAAAATCAGGAATGTAGGCCTTGGTGAGTACAACAACAACAAATACGTGAGAAGTCGCAATACACTCAACTTTGTTAGTAATAGTATGATTTATCGATTTCATGTTTTCTTAAATAAAATCTTAACGGTACCTTTAAATTCAATGAAATTCAATACGTGGATGTCTATTTATGATTTTCCTGTATTACTATGGAACAATATGCGCTGCATTTATTACTATGGCAACATATGGCTATGGAACAACATGCGCTTTTTACCGACTCAGACACTACAGTTTTGCTAGGATTTGCATGAAAATTTCAGGAATGATAGGTATCATGAATATCTTTGAGAATCGGTTCAGCTAGTGGTATCAGTAATCGTAAAACAAAATAGTGGCTGTTTTAACTGCGAAGATTGAATAATTTTGAGTTATTTTTTCCCAACTTCAACGTTTAAGGTGCATGCTTTGAACACTTGATTCAATTTAACGAATGACTGAAGATGAGTACCTACAATTAATGCTCATAAGTGAAACAAGTCATGGAGGTGGGAAAGAGCTCGTAGCAAAAGGGTTTTGTAACCATTCTAGGATTCGAAAAAATTGGCCATGAATCGATGATAACAGTACAGGAGAATGGCCCCTGAAAAAAAAAATTCATCAAACGTAGCCGATATGAGTATGAAATAAAAGTTTTCATGGGAGCTTTTCAAAACAGTTGTTAAACTGTCAGTTTTTGCTTCAGTGGGGGCACAGGGGGGAAATACATGAAACATGTGTTTCCTCCGTCGCGGATGGACATCTGAAATAATTATCAAGGGAGATACTTATGAGTATAACAATACTAAAAACTTCAGAAGTCAAAATTTGTTCAACTTTGTTAATAATAGTATGATCTTCGTATTTCATATTTTCTCCAATAAAATCGTCTTTGACATGTTTCTTGATTTGATTCGATCTGGTGACTGCATTCTGTAAATTGAATACAAAACCCTTCTGACATGAGCGTAGATCTGTTTACCCAACTTGTTTATAAATATTCAAGGGAAAAAAATTATTCGAGATTTATTTTAAGAATTCTTATCAAAATTATGTAGGAATCTATCATCTAATATAAAACCGAAAAAGCTAGTTCGATATATGATTGGTTGAGATTGTACAGCTAACTTTGAATTTTATCCTGCATTCTCTTGCATAAAAACTATCAAATTTGATTACTTATGCAATGATAACGTCCTTCAGAAATTTGTGATTCTCCTTGCTCTCAGCGAATTTTCTTACAATCGAATAGGATAAATGTATGAGCAATGGCTTGAAAGTAACACTGGCATTGAAATTTCTAAATTTTGAACAGAAAAATCAACAAATTTAAGGACATAAAAGGCTAAAATTACATTTATAGACAAAGAATATGAGCCTAGCGATTATCTGAATGACACTTAAAATATTTTCGTCTCGCCTTGTAGTGATAGTAGTCTGGAAAATGCAAGTTTTATCATTGTATGTGTGCAGTTGTGTTTCCTTTAGTTGTTTTTACAATCCCACACACATCACTACATTTTTCGTTACCCGACACAACAACACTCGCGATCCGCAACAAACTTTCCAGTTTGATTAATTATCACTTCTGCAACGCTTTCGTACTATATTCAACACGGTTTATCTTAAAAAATTGTTTTGTGTACAATTTCAAATTCAACTTGATTAGACGTTATCCATCATTGTTGAATTTTCACGATTCATATGTTTTCAATCATATGGTTGATATTACGTTGACAACTCAGGAGTTAAAGTACAAGAGGAGTGGGATCTTGGACTTCAGTGTGTGGATGCTCTAGCGGTGTGGAAGGCGGGGGGATTTTAATACATTTGGGAGAGGAAGGCATGTATGTAGTGAAATTCCTTCATTCACGTATGGATGAAATTAAACTCATTTCACGTCCATTACTTCATATGTCTTTATGGAGGGGCAACACGCAAGATAACTTCCTGGAAACACCCCCCCCCCCCTCCAGCTGCGATACGTTCTGATTTTAAATCAGCACGTATCATAACTGAACAGGCTTGTAGTCCGTCCGAAGAGCCACTCGGACCAAGTCTCGTTGACGCCAACGAAACTTGAACCAGAGACCTTCGACTTACGGGCTTAGTGCTCTCACCACTACGCCACGCAGACTACATATATCATGGATCATATAGCTGCTAAAAAATTCTATTAGAACAAGAGTTAAGTTTGAAAGTCTTGCTTACATATATTGCCATAGGAATATGTTTTTGATAAAATTTCATTAGAATTAGATTCATACACCTTTAGATAGTCAAAATTTTACTATACTCTCTGTATTATATTTAATTTTTGTATAGTTGGTTGATTTTTTCTCCTAATTCCAATAAATGAATCTTACATAGTAATTTTCTATTAATAAAATTTGTGACGAGTTTTTTGATTGAATATTGCTTAAATTTAGAGGGGGATGTAAGCTATTAAATTTTTGTGTTGTTTTTTGTATTTTAAAGCTTGATTTGTTTTTGTAAAGTTTATAACGATTGATTAGATATAGCGGAAAGAGTTCACCGATATCTTATTTTGTTGACAGATGAAACGACAACATGAAACTGAGTTTTTTTATAAAATTAAAAATACCACCCTCCTATTTCAATCAGGCTTGACACACGAGTTTGGCTGACTTAAGGCTTTTGATAAGCAGTGATTTGAAATCCAATATTAGTAACTCTTATCTGCCATCTTAATAATAAAATATTTTCGGTTTCAATCTATATTATACCTATTTATGTTAATATTCTATATAAACGACATACAAAAATGAAACATTGTATGATTTTGAAATTGATTCAAAAAGCTCCCATAAGTCAATTTTTCCTACTGCACTATAAGCCAAGATCAATTTTGACGCTACGACACGAAAGAGAGTCAAAGAGAGCCAAATCGTACCAATTTGACAGTCCGACACGAAATGTGACTCTCATCTCTTCCCATATAGTTTGTATGAGACAGTCCCCTCCATTTTCTTATTGCTCTGAGGTTTTATTATTATTACACTACACCCTCACCGCAAAGTTAAAAATTTTCAATTTTGATTTAATTTTAAAATTTGTGTTTTTTTATATACATATAACTTGACATTATATCTGTGTTATTTATTTCAGTAACGAAAAATTTAAGCTAATGATATGTACCTAGCTAATTCAATTTTTATTTCAAAATGTTAAGTACAATTCTATTTTTCATTTTTTTGGTTTCTCTGATGTAAAAATAATAGTATTTTTATATAAAATGTTTCTTTTTGATTTTATTGACTTTATATATTTCTCAGCATTATGATTCTTTGTTTTTGAATTCTGTTAATTTACATTGATTTATTTGATTATTTGTTGTGTACAAAGCTTAATCTACATATTTTGGAAATTTAGTTGAGTAAAAATTTGTTTGATTTATTGTAATTATATGTGTGTGTGTATATAGATATTTTCTTTTTTTTTTGTACAATGTGTAATGCTTTGTGTGTTTCAATGCATACTTTATACATATGTATATTTTTTAAATTACTGAATTATTCAATGATTGTATTTTTTAAATGTGTTATGGTGATATGGTTTTTCTTTATCTTTGATCAATACTGTTGAGTTTACGTTATTGGTTTTTATAACCTTGTATGGTCCGACATATGGAGATTATAACTTTTTTCTATTCAAATAGTACTAGATCTCCTGGTTGAAAATTTGAAGGGTTGGTTACTGTTTGATTTTCTTGTCTTATTTTTTGCTTTGTTGATCATATTTCTGACGATGTGGATGCTTCTATCAAGTCTTAAATTCAGCTCATTTGCATAATCGTCGATGTTGTATACTTTTTCATTAGTTTGCAATTGTCATTTGGTAGGAAAGCAATTTTACTGGAAACAAGTTTGAACGGTGAATATTGATGTCAACATGCGGTGACGCATTGTACGCAAATGTGTAGTACTGAATCCATCCATCCCATTCGTGGTCATTGGCAAAATTTAGTAAATACTCATCTAAAACTCGATGGTTTCTTTCTACTGATCCTAAAGTTTCATGGTGGTAAGGTGCTGAAAATATTTGTTTTATATTTAACAGCTTGCAAGTTTTTTCCGCTAGTTCATTTGCAAACTCTGTTCCCGTGTTTGATTTTAGAATTTTAAAGAAACTGTACTTTAAAATAATTTGTTCAGCTAGTGTTTTACCGATAGTTTCAGCATCTCTGCTCTCCACAGATGAGCTATTACATATCGCATTGTACTGTGAGTATATACCTGAAGTTGTTGGATATTCTTAGAGATAGCTTCAAATGTTGTCTTTAGCGAATCAGTTAGAGTCAGTCGTTCTTTGATGTGTTTTTTTTGTTTGTTTTTCTGGGATGAATCACAGTTTGATATATAATTTTTACCATTTTGTACATGTTTTTCCAAATATAATTTTGTTTTAATTTTAAGAGTGTTTTTTGTACACATAAATGTCCTGAGTATGGTTGATCGTAAAACTCTTTTATTAATTTATTTTGTATTGTCTTTTCAGCTAATATTTCAGGGTTTTGTAATGTGACGCCTACGCCCGGGAATCGAAGTAATTCCGATCCCGAACCCTTGCACCCGGCCAGATGGGTATGACCTCGAAATGCAAGCGGACCTCATCTTTCGTGCGGATATCATTGCGCAGAAAATATTTTTTTCAAATATTTATATCTGTGGATATAAATATTTGAAAACTAAAATTAATTAAACACCGACGCATTTCGAGGCATATCCATCCGGCAATGCCTCCCACAGTTGCCATCCAAAACATAGAATAGAGGGAAAAATGGAAATGTCAAAGTGGCGACTAACCCTCACGTGCAAAGTGGATTCGATAGTTGCACAAGTTCTGGTGTTTACTGGAGCAGTCTGGCGAATATTTCATAGGTCCGACGATTGAGGTCGAGAAACAAAAAAAGAAAAAAAAAGGATTGAAGAGCTACACAATCTGCATTTCCTACTTCAACGGGAAGGTTACCCCCTGTATCCACTTCCAAGCCGATGACGGTATCCAGTGGAGAATTGCAGGAAATCTTACCGGAGGAGAATGCTGTGCTGTTCTTGTTCGTGGTCCTAACCTTCTTCTGTATTTATGAAGTGAAACGTAAGTGTCTGGAAAATTGCTTGTTGCAATCAGAAAACGGAAAGGGGGATCCCGATAATGACGGAGAATCATCAGCAGCCTTGATTGAAAAAGGCGAAGACTCCGACGAAAGTGATTATGTTGGCAATCGGCCGAGTAACAACTGTGTAATATGCCAAGCGACCGCATTACGCTTTGATCATCACAGTTTTATATTTGATTGTTGTATTTCAAAAGCAAATCACAGGTACTATCTCTTTGGCTTAATTTTTGCTATTCTTGCTCTGTTGTTGGCTGCCAATTTAACCTTGACCGCGGTGTGCCATCCATTGTTGCTATTCCACATTTTCGGAGTGCATATCCTGCTACCAGACGATTGCAGCGAGGTGTTCGATCAATATGAAATGGGGTTATCATTCATCTTATCGGTCTACTCCCTGATAATAGCAATTTTGGCAACAGCAGAGCTAGTCATCCAAATTTATTTTATATCGAAAGGAGTTACACTCAACGAATGGAAGAGAAATCAGCGAGTAGGAAATAGGAAATCATTATGCACAAATTGGCGAAATTTTTTTATGTTAGTTGTAATATGTTAGTTGTAATAGAAACGGCCTAGCGAGAATCTAGCAGGTAATTTTCGATAAGACGTGAAGGTAGAATTAATTTCACGGGAATAAATTTAAGGTAGTACAAGTAAAAAGTTGCTTTAGTTAAAAAAGCATTACACGGCAATTATTATGAAATAATACGATTTCCAAAGTACCTTCATATTTCTATTAATAATTCTAACGTCTATTATCTATAGAGTATTAACTTAAAGTTGATATAAATTACATGACATGTCAAAAATTTAATGTTGCAAAAAAGGAAGGTGGTGAATATTTTTTTTTTTAAATTTCTTGTCCACGATAAATGCCACTCGATATTCATAAATACCTGAAGACTTTCCACTTTTGAAGATCGTTTACAATAAGATACCTTGGATATAATATGTTTAGGTCATTTAGAGTAGTCTTTGCGAACATTATTGCTAATTGACTACCTTGAGGTCGGTAACAATTTGCTTGAACTTCTTGTCCACGATAAATGCCACTCGATATTCATGAATTTCTGACGACTTGCCGTTTGTGAGGATAGTTTACAGTAAGATATACCGGATATAATATTTTTGGGTACTCAGACTAGCCTTTCCGAACATTGTTGTTGGACATCTTTGACAATCACTTTTAAATTGGGTTTCAATAATGCCTCCACCATTTGATTTAGGGGTTTCATCATCTTTATACAGTCCAAATAGTTAGTGGAGGACTCGTCTGGTGTTTTGGTTCGCAAGTCAAAGCTCAAATTTTGTATATTGGTTTTTCTGTGCGAGTAATGAGCTGTGAGGGGCTCTGATTGAAAAATCAGGCAATAAATTAGAAGCAAAATTAAGAAACTTGATGTAAAAATTCGATTTAGATTAGTATAGGAGTCTATTATATGATTATCTATAGTAAACGTTACCTCGTTAACTCAAGGAGTTGTCACCACCTACCTTTCGGACTAGCAAGGATCTGCTACCAGCTTCTATTGAGTGGCTCCGTTATTTCCTCGGTTCCTCTTTATATGCTTTTCTTTGGCTCTAGTCTTTAACGCTTTCATTGGTGAGAAGCAATTTGACCATTGCGTTACAAGTTGCGCGATTTTATGCTTTGGAGTCCAATACTCTGTTGTTTGTGATCCAGTGGATTAAAGTTGCGTTCAAGTCACCGATGTATGCTCTCAAAAGATCATGTTTCTTCTGATCCAGCTTTTGAGCCCTTGTTCAGTTCCCTGTTGCATTAAAAAGTAGCTTTGTACTTCTCTGGAAACCGAAATCTTTTTTTTTAGTCCTTGTTTTCCGTAAAGAGTCCTGCTACATCTACGGTGGCGCTAAAGTCTAAATCTGGGATAGTCTTCTCGATCCATTGATCACGTCCGCCAGTTTAATTTCTTAGCCATATTTTTCTATCAGCGTCAACTGAGTCCTCCTATCATTTGCGTGGCCTTTCTTGTGCCCGGTGAATTTCATGCGTCCCTTCATCACTTTCCTAGGTATCCTAGCTTCCAGCATACGCTCGACATGACCGGCCTGTTGTAATTTTTCCAATATTGCGATGTTAGAAGCTCGTGGTTCGTTTAATATATTAAATGCATAATTCTCCTTGCTTAAATGAGCACGAATATTCGACATAATTACAAAATCCAGGGAGTTCAAACAATATAGATAGAGCGATGGTTGTCTTCATTTCTTATTCAATTCCTTACAATATGCGTCCATTTTTTTATAGACTGTACTGCGCCTACAAATGCCTTTCAACCTTTACATTAACTTAAACAAGTCATTTCTGATTTCCTACCGGCCGTATAAATATGATAAATATATTGTCAAATACTACGAAGTCATTCTTTAGATGTTAAGTTAAAATATTAAAAATTTTTTAAGAATTATTTGTTATTTGTTCAATTATCTTATTATCTTAATTATTATTATTAGTATTATTATTCTAATTACTTTGCAAGAGTCTAACGTAGCTTTGACCTATTTTTCTTTGAACAAATCCGATTTATAGTGAATCGCAAAGAAACTATTGAAATTATTGTTTTTAAGTTTTTTTATGCATATATATACCTACATTTTAATGAATATTAAAATGAATTGCTAAGATAACCACGACTTTCCTTTTCAGCGTTTCTTCTTTTTTAGTGGGAAGAGAGAGTGCAGGGTAGGTATGTCGTCGCGAGGGTAGGGTTTCGCCAAATCCGCTGAGGTCGGTTTCGCGTCGCGCGCGGTACGCGGTACCTTTGTTGTTTTGTCATTTTATTTAGAGTAGTTTTCGTCGGGTTGAGTTAGAGTAGTATGCTTTTCGGTACCGCGTCGGTATAATTCGGGAACGCGAAACGGAAATTAGATTTGTGGACTTTGACTGGTTAATGAAAAAATACGGAGTAACGTAAAGTAGGTTCTTCTCCGTATGGTTTTGTTTGATAACGCGTTTTGGAAAACGGGCATGTTCAGGTGGCTGAAAATATTTTTATTGAGCGTAACCCATTCGGAGACCCGCGACCGAAATCCTCTCCGAACTAGCTGGCCGACAAGCAGCCACCGCGTGAATGGGTTACGGTGCACGGATTGGTTGACCTGTTGGTACCATCCGTTGGCACTACTCAGACTTAACGTCTAGAACCGATGAGAGGTCGGTTCCGCGTTTCGAACTTAAAAGGTGGAAAATCATTACAAATGGCGCCCAACGTGGGGTCTAAAACATCCTAAGGGGGAAATAACTTCGCGTCTTCTGACGAGTTGGTCCTTTACGGAGGATGTAAGGTACTTTGGTACTCGAGTCCCACTATCAGGAGCAGTGGAGTTGTGTGATAAACACTAGTAGTCGCTTCACGTGAGTTGTAGCTGCCGCTCTCCTTTGTTTGATTTTTTTTTTCGCGACAGAATCCTTCCGATGTGTTGTCCCAGGTTAACCCCTGTAAGGACCTTCTATTTTCTTGATGGAACTGCCAGCCGGATGGGTTTACCTATCAGCATGGACTCTCAAGAAAATAGAAGGCTACCTTGCCTTTATGTCGCGGAAGGATTCTAATTATTTCGTATGCGTGATAGACGAGTGGTATCGGTTCAACGTTCGGTGGCGTATGCTGGAATTGCGGAGCCCGGAATGCTTCCACGCGTCGGGAGTTTTGACCGCGTACTAAGCTGTTACGGTAGCTATACCACTTGTCTCGTCGAGTCAGTTAACGTAGATTAGAAACGTTTTGTAATGTATGTGGGTTATGGGGTAAATTTCGTAAATCGACCAAAAGCACCCTTTCTTCGGCAGATTACCACGCACTCTCATTTCCCGTTGGAGGAGTCGACTGCTGAAAAGGAAAGTATATTTTAAATACATTTTTTTTTCTCCCACTTATCATATAGCTCGCCACTATCGGCCACGAATTTATTTTTAGGTTTTTTTATATTTATATTAGGGTTAACCTTTTCTTTTTTTTTAGTAAGAAAAAAAAACGTACTTCTAACACCCAGCAAAACAAGACAGAACCAAAAATGGCAACGAAGCGGACTCCCGATAAGCGGTGGACCCGGTCCAAAACGGTCCAACCCACGAACTGCGGGATCTGTTTCGAGGACGTAGTGGAGGGGGTACACAGCGTACGATTGGATTGTGGACATCTATTCCATCGTGCCTGTGTCCAACAGCTCCTCCTCACGTCCGAGCTGTGTCCCTTATGCCGGCGACCCATCGATCGGTCTGCCGTAGACGTCCCCCTCGGAACGCCCCTACCAACGCGTGGAGCAGTGGCGAAAGGAGTTCCAGAGGCCGAACCATCCCAACCACTTTTAGACCTGCAAGGAGCCGTAGGCGGTGAAGTTCCGGCCGCAAGTGTCGTGTCCGAGGTGACCCCCATGCCGTCCGCCCACTCCATTGACACCCTCGTGGCGTTGATGAGGGATATGTCGGAGAGGATTGGCAACCTGGAGGGAAAGCTCCAGAATCTCCCTATGAGCCAACCACCCAGCCGCGTGAGAACTCCGCTTGGCTGGGAGCCCAATCCCAGTGTGGCAATGCCCCACTCCCGACAATCCGAGCAATGGGTCCCACCTCCAAGGAACTCGGGAATGGATCCCAGAGCTCTCGAATATAGACCACGACACAGCACCGGACCTCCGTTGGTACCTCTAGCCCCCGAGGCAGTTCAGTACAACAGGTCAACAGAGGATGTGATTCCCCCCGGGAACGCATTGACACCTTTTCGAGACCCGACGCCTCGTATCATGGAGAGTTGGCGCCTGAACTTTACAGGGTTCAACGATATGATATCGGCGGACTGGTTCCTTTTCCGGATTCAGGCGTTGGTATCCAGCACCCTGGGAGGCGATTCCTCGGCCTTCCTCCGGCATGCACATCTTTTGTTCAGCGGCGATGCTGCCGACTGGTACTGGAGATTTAAAGAATCAACGCCACGTCCCACTTGGCACTCTTTCAGTGCAGCCTTCCGCAATCGATTTGAGGATGGCTTCACTGAGAGAGAGCTAAAGGAGCAAATAAAGAAACGGAAACAAGGCGCTCACAAACCTTTCGACCAGTACTACACAAGTATAGTGAGATTGAGCACTTGCTTGCGAACTACCATGCCCGAGGACGAACTGGTAGAAATTATCAGAGAGAACATGCGCTGGGATCTCCAGAACAGCCTTCTACATTTTCCCATCAACACCATACAGGGATTGCGCCTCCATGCCCGTAGACAAGAACACTTGGATGAGCGACGAGGTACCTTCCGTCCACAACCTCGCATAATAGGACCAAATCCCCGAAATCATCACACCGCGGAGTTGATGGCAGCAGACCACCTGCTTGCTGATCCAGTACCAGTACCGAGGAGCGGAGCCCCACCGGAGCTTGAGGACCCAGCCTTGATTGATCGACCCTCACTGGAAGCAATTACAAGCCCGACGGTCTGTTGGAACTGCCGACAACCGGGACATCGGTTCTATGCATGTCCAGCGGAGCCAACGCTTTTCTGCTACCGATGCGGGAAGGCCGACACATACGCACCTGACTGTGCTAATTGCAAAGGACGAAAAAACTTGCCACCGAGTGCCGCGACCACCCGTCGGCACTCCTAAACCCCGGACGAACCAATCCAGACCCCATCACTAGCTATGACCCAGCTCCAGACATGACTCCAATTTTGCTGACTCGCACCGTTAAACACAGTTCTCCCGAAGTTCCACAACCGACGCCATCCTTCGCCGAGGCCAACGCGCAGGGAAATGATAGCGAGGCGAAAGTTCCTTGGCATGTAAAACCTTTTCATGTCAGGCTGCGGAATTATTTGGCTACTCGACAGCGCATCTTCCATGAGGAGTTGGCTACAACTGTCCCACCGCGAAGAAAGCGAACGACGCGTCGGATGCGGAGCTTTTGGAGAAAGGTCAGGCAGTCAAGGAAGGTGCTGAAGGACATACACTTAGAGGAATTATTGAGGGATGACGTTCGGCCATATGCGTCAGTACACCTCCTGCAGAAACGAGTGTCAGGCTTAGTCGATACGGGAGCCAGCGTGAATTGCATATCTGCCGATTTTGCAGGGGAGGTACTGGCAATGCACGCGGACCAAATCCGTCATTTCACCTCCTGGTTAAGCACGGCGGACGGAACTCGTCACTCTGTAGTGGGAAAAATTATGACGGATGTCACCTTTAAAGGAGTAACTAAACCTATGGAATTTTTCATCATACCTCAGTTAACCCAGAATCTTTATCTAGGAGTGGATTTCGTTCGAAAATTTAACTTGGCCCCGGCACTATTCTCCGGTACGACCCTGGAGTCCGTCACCCCCGTTCCTGACCAATCTCAACCCTCTCACTTACTACGACATACACTGGATGTAAATCAGCAACTGCGTCTTGACTCGGCTATATCGGCTTTTCCATTGCACGAGAAGGAAGGTCTCGGGCGGACTGCTCTGGTGTTCCACACTATAGATGTGGGGGATGCTAAACCCATAAAACAGAGGCATTTTGCCATATCTCCGGCGAAGGAAAAGTTGTTATATGCCGAAGTGGATCAAATGCTAGCATTAGGCGTAATCGAAGAATCACAGAGCGCGTGGGCTTCCCCAGTCACCTTAGTTGTCAAGCCGAACAAGGTCCGGTTATGCTTAGATGCCAGACGCTTGAACGCCGGCACAGTCAAGGACGCATACCCTCTACCGTTGATTGAAGGCATTTTGAGTCGGTTGCCTAAAGCCCACTTCATCACGAGCTTAGATCTCAAGGACGCCTTCTGGCAAATTCCTTTAGACCCTGGTTCAAAGGAGAAAACAGCCTTCACAGTCCCAGGTCGGCCCCTATATCAATTCGTGACAATGCCATTCGGATTGTGTAATGCCCCCCAAACAATGACGCGCCTTATGGATAAGGTGATACCACCTCATTTACGGCACCAAGTTTTCGTGTACTTGGACGATCTGTTGCTTATAACCGAGACCTTTGACGAACACATCGACCTGCTTCAGGAGGTGGCTCTACACATCCGGAGGGCAGGGTTAACCATCAACATACGGAAGAGTCAGTTCGTGATGACGGAGGTGAAGTATTTAGGTCACATCATTGGGCATGGCCATACCAAGACCGATCCGGAAAAGACTCAAGCGATTGACGTTTTTCCATTACCCAAGACCACCAAACAATTACGACGATTCTTAGGCTTATGCGGATGGTACCAGCGTTTTGTACGTGACTATGCCACCATAACCACTCCTTTGAACGACATGCTGCGTAAGGGACGTAAATTCGTCTGGGAGGAGCCCAGCTTGCGAGCCTTTGAAGAGCTAAAGAAGAGTCTGACTACAGCCCCCGTACTGCACAGCCCGGACTTTGACCAACCGTTCTCAATCCATTGTGACGCGAGTCAGCATGGGGTGGGAGCAGTCTTAGTCCAGGTTGCACAAGACGGCGAGGAGAGACCTATAGCCTTCATGTCTCACAAGTTGAACCCAGCCCAGCGAAATTACACGGTTTCCGAGCAGGAATGTCTAGCTGCAGTGTTGGCAGTGAAACGCTTCCGAGCCTATGTGGAGGGACACACCTTTGAAATCGTTACGGACCACGCTTCTCTGAAATGGCTAATGAGCCAGACTGATCTCAACGGCAGATTGGCCAGGTGGGCACTGAAACTACAGGCTTTTGACTTCACAATTCGCCACCGAAAAGGAAGCCAGCATGTAGTCCCCGACACCCTATCCAGAATGTTCGCCCCTGAAGGAGCCGAGTTGGTCCAGGAGGACGACAGTCCCCAATTGATCGATCTGGACCATCCTGCCTTCAAGTCAGCAAACTACACCCAACTGATTCACACTATCCAGAATCAACTGCCCCAGCTTCCTGAACTGCGGTTGACGGATGGATTTATTTATAAGCGGATGGGACACGCATCCGGAGACCCCATACAAGAAGAAGAACAGTGGAAGTTGTGGGTGCCCGAAGAATTAACCACTGATCTTATCAGACGGGCTCATGACCACCCATCAAGTGCGCATGGCGGATATGGTCGTACACTTAGGCGGTTGAAAACCTGTTTCTTTTGGCCTAAGATGGCACAACAGATAAAAGCGTACGTAGCCTCCTGTGAGCTATGCAAGTGCACTAAAGCGCCCAACACCATTCTTCGGCCTCCCATGGGTAAGGTTGAGGTCCCCGAACGCGTGTTCCAACGTTTGTACATTGATCTTATCGGTCCCTACCCTCGATCTGCTTCTGATCACACGGGAGCTGTCGTGGTCCTGGACCAGCTCTCGAAATTCCCTATCATAGAACCACTACGTAACATGCACACTGGACCTATAATCAGCTCCTTGGAGAACCGAGTCTTTCACATGTTTGGAGTTCCGGAGAAACTTGTCTCCGACAATGGGGTCCAGTTCACCTCCAGCAAGTTCCGAGACCTAATGTCCAAATACGGTATCATCCACCAACGAACCACCGTCTATTCACCACAAGCCAACGCATCCGAACGACTGAACCGTACGCTCGTAGCGGCCATTCGCGCCTATGTCCACCCGAATCAGAAGGACTGGGATCGCAAATTGTCCGCCATCACTAGTGCGCTGCGCTCGTCGTACCACGCCACGACCGGCATTTCGCCGTATTTCGCATTGTTCGGCCAGTACATGATCGGTCATGGGAGCGCTTACCGGCTATTGCGGCAACTGAAATCGCTAGAGGACCCAATCGTGGTTCTGGAACCGCACGAAAAGCTCCAACTTCTGCGAGATCAACTGCGGGAGAAGATAGAAGAAAGTAGACGGATGGGAGAGGAGCGGTACAACTTGCGATCTCATCCTTCTGGCTTTAAGGCAGGCGACGAAATATATCGTCGAAACTTCCGGCAGAGCGATGCCACCCGACATTACAATGCCAAACTAGACAAGAAATTCGTGAAGTGTCGAGTCCTACAAGTAATAAGCCCCACCCGATACCTCATCGCGGACATGGCTGGTAAAACCCTCGGAATTTACCATGCAAAAGACCTTCGACGATGAAGGGCAACTATTTCCCGCGGGGAAAAAAAAACCATGGCTTACCTAAATCCCTGCCTGTACGAAGACCTCCGAGTAACACCTGACTCCCTACTGTATAGCCACTATCGAGTCTTCACTGAAATTGTTGTAGCCTATTCCTCTAAATTGACCTTCGACCCGCCACGGCCCCAACCAAGACCTTTTACATAGGAGACGGATCGGAGTTACTTCGATTTTGGGGGGGGGGGAATGTGTAATGTGACGCCTACGCCCGGGAATCGAAGTAATTCCGATCCCGAACCCTTGCACCCGGCCAGATGGGTATGACCTCGAAATGCAAGCGGACCTCATCTTTCGTGCGGATATCATTGCGCAGAAAATATTTTTTTCAAATATTTATATCTGTGGATATAAATATTTGAAAACTAAAATTAATTAAACACCGACGCATTTCGAGGCATATCTATCTGGCAATGCCTCCCACAGTTGCCATCCAAAACATAGAATAGAGGGAAAAATGGAAATGTCAAAGTGGCGACTAACCCTCACGTGCAAAGTGGATTCGATAGTTGCACAAGTTCTGGTGTTTACTGGAGCAGTCTGGCGAATATTTCATAGGTCCGACGATTGAGGTCGAGAAACAAAAAAAGAAAAAAAAAAGGATTGAAGAGCTACACAATCTGCATTTCCTACTTCAACGGGAAGGTTACCCCCTGTATCCACTTCCAAGCCGATGACGGTATCCAGTGGAGAATTGCAGGAAATCTTACCGGAGGAGAATGCTGTGCTGTTCTTGTTCGTGGTCCTAACCTTCTTCTGTATTTATAAAGTGAAACGTAAGTGTCGGGAAAATTGCTTGTTGCAATCAGAAAACGGAAAGGGGGATCCCGATAATGACGGAGAATCATCAGCAGCCTTGATTGAAAAAGGCGAAGACTCCGACGAAAGTGATTATGTTGGCAATCGGCCGAGTAACAACTGTGTAATATGCCAAGCGACCGCATTACGCTTTGATCATCACAGTTTTATATTTGATTGTTGTATTTGGCTTAATTTTTGCTATTCTTGCTCTGTTGTTGGCTGCCAATTTAACCTTGACCGCGGTGTGCCATCCATTGTTGCTATTCCACATTTTCGGAGTGCATATCCTGCTACCAGACGATTGCAGCGAGGTGTTCGATCAATATGAAATGGGGTTATCATTCATCTTATCGGTCTACTCCCTGATAAGAGCAATTTTGGCAACAGCAGAGCTAGTCATCCAAATTTATTTTATATCGAAAGGAGTTACACTCAACGAATGGAAGAGAAATCAGCGAGTAGGAAATAGGAAATCATTATGCACAAATTGGCGAAATTTTTTTATGTTAGTTGTAATATGTTAGTTGTAATAGAAACGGCCTAGCGAAAATCTAGCAGGTAATTTTCGATAAGACGTGAAGGTAGAATTAATTTCACGGGAATAAATTTAAGGTAGTACAAGTAAAAAGTTGCTTTAGTTAAAAAAGCATTACACGGCAATTATTATGAAATAATACGATTTCCAAAGTACCTTCATATTTCTATTAATAATTCTAACGTCTATTATCTATAGAGTATTAACTTAAAGTTGATATAAATTACATGACATGTCAAAAATTTAATGTTGCAAAAAAGGAAGGTGGTGAACATTTTTTTTTAAATTGCTTGTCCACGATAAATGCCACTCGATATTCATAAATACCTGAAGACTTTCCACTTTTGAAGATCGTTTACAATAAGATACCTTGGATATAATATGTTTAGGTCATTTAGAGTAGTCTTTGCGAACATTATTGCTAATTGACTACCTTGAGGTCGGTAACAATTTGCTTGAACTTCTTGTCCACGATAAATGCCACTCGATATTCATGAATGTCTGACGACTTGCCATTTGTGAGGATAGTTTACAGTAAGATATACCGGATATAATATTTTTGGGTACTCAGACTAGCCTTTCCGAACATTGTTGTTGGACATCTTTGACAATCACTTTTAAATTGGGTTTCAATAATGCCTCCACCATTTGATTTAGGGGTTTCATCATCTTTATACAGTCCAAATAGTTAGTGGAGGACTCGTCTGGTGTTTTGGTTCGCAAGTCAAAGCTTAAATTTTGTATATTGGTTTTTCTGTGCGAGTAATGAGCTGTGAGGGGCTCTGATTGAAAAATCAGGCAATAAATTAGAAGCAAAATTAAGAAACTTGATGTAAAAATTCGATTTAGATTAGTATAGGAGTCTATTATATGATTATCTATAGTAAACGTTACCTCGTTAACTCAAGGAGTTGTCACCACCTACCTTTCAGACTAGCAAGGATCTGCTACCAGCTTCTATTGAGTGGCTCCGTTATTTCCTCGGTTCCTCTTTATATGCTTTTCTTTGGCTCTAGTCTTCAACGCTTTCATTGGTGAGAAGCAATTTGACCATTGCGTTACAAGTTGCGCGATTTTATGCTTTGGAGTCCAATACTCTGTTGTTTGTGATCCAGTGGATTAAAGTTGCGTTCAAGTCACCGATGTATGCTCTCAAAAGATCATGTTTCTTCTGATCCAGCTTTTGAGCCCTTGTTCAGTTCCCTGTTGCATTAAAAAGTAGCTTTGTACTTCTCTGGAAACCGAAATCTTTTTTTTAGTCCTTGTTTTCCGTAAAGAGTCCTGCTACATCTTCGGTGGCGCTAAAGTCTAAATCTGGGATAGTCTTCTCGATCCATTGATCACGTCTGCCAGTTTAATTTCTTAGCCATATTTTTCTATCAGCGTCAACTGAGTCCTCCTATCATTTGCGTGGCCTTTCTTGTGCCCGGTGAATTTCATGCGTCCCTTCATCACTTTCCTAGGTATCCTAGCTTCCAGCATACGCTCGACATGACCGGCCTGTTGTAATTTTTCCAATATTGCGATGTTAGAAGCTCGTGGTTCGTTTAATATATTAAATGCATAATTCTCCTTGCTTAAATGAGCACGAATATTCGACATAATTACAAAATCCAGGGAGTTCAAACAATATAGATAGAGCGATGGTTGTCTTCATTTCTTATTCAATTCCTTACAATATGCGTCCATTTTTTTATAGACTGTACTGCGCCTACAAATGCCTTTCAACCTTTACATTAACTTAAACAAGTCATTTCTGATTTCCTACCGGCCGTATAAATATGATAAATATATTGTCAAATACTACGAAGTCATTCTTTAGATGTTAAGTTAAAATATTAAAAATTTTTTAAGAATTATTTGTTATTTGTTCAATTATCTTATTATCTTAATTATTATTATTAGTATTATTATTCTAATTACTTTGCAAGAGTCTAACGTAGCTTTGACCTATTTTTCTTTGAACAAATCCGATTTATAGTGAATCGCAAAGAAACTATTGAAATTATTGTTTTTAAGTTTGTTTATGCATATATATACCTACATTTTAATGAATATTAAAATGAATTGCTAAGATAACCACGACTTTCCTTTTCAGCGTTTCTTCTTGTTCAGTGGGAAGAGAGAGTGCAGGGTAGGTATGTCGTCGCGAGGGTAGGGTTTCGCCAAATCCGCTGAGGTCGGTTTCGCGTCGCGCGCGGTACGCGGGACCTTTGTTGTTTTGTCATTTTATTTAGAGTAGTTTTCGTCGGGTTGAGTTAGAGTAGTATGCTTTTCGGTACCGCGTCGGTATAATTCGGGAACGCGAAACGGAAATTAGATTTGTGGACTTTGACTGGTTAATGAAGAAATACGGAGTAACGTAAAGTAGGTTCTTCTCCGTATGGTTTTGTTTGATAACGCGTTTTGGAAAACGGGCATGTTCAGGTGGCTGAAAATATTTTTATTGAGCGTAACCCATTCGGAGACCCGCGACCGAAATCCTCTCCGAACTAGCTGGCCGACAAGCAGCCACCGCGTGAATGGGTTACGGTGCACGGGTTGGTTGACCTGTTGGTACCATCCGTTGGCACTACTCAGACTTAACGTCTAGAACCGATGAGAGGTCGGTTCCGCGTTTCGAACTTAAAATGTTAAAAATCAGTACAGTTTTTACATAAGATTATTTTCATTGATACCATATTTTTCTTCATTAATTTTTCTTGTATTTTATATATTATGAATACCTTTGAATTTTTCCTGAGTATGGTTGATCGTAAAACTTTTTTATTAATTTATTTTGTATTGTCTTTTCAGCAAATATTTCAGGGTTTTTACATAAGATTATTTTCATTGGTACCATATTTTTCTTGATTAATTTTTCTTGTATTTTATATATTATGAATACCTTTGAATTTTTCAATGGTGCACGATTCGAATTTGTCATCTGCTCTTTCTAAAGCTCTTTCAATTATATTTCTCCTGGACATTTCTGAAGTCAATTTCTCCATGTTTGAAACTAATTTGGGAGGGTAGTCAATGAACCTTATACGAATGTGTCCATTTTTACTACCTTCCTGAACATTGAATCGTTGATTCTTCTCTATTTGAAATTTGACTTTTTGAATATTTTTTATGTCTGATAAGGACGTGCAATTCCAAATATATATTTTTGTTCTTTTCGTCGAAAAAAAGGACATTCCTGTTTACTTCTTTGTCATACTCCGAGTAATGGTAAATATTGTTTGTTGGTCTTTATTGGATTTGGGAATCATATCTTTCAATGTTTTTGAATCTAGTTTGATTCTTGACAACGCGTCTGCATAAGTATTTATTATTCCTTTTTTAGGGTTTCGTAAAATAAATAAAATACTAGTTTCGCGACCTATCTGTCCGTCTGTCCGTCCGTCCGTCCGTGGGTCACAGCACTTTTTCTCGCAAAATACTTAAGCTAGAAACATCAAATTTTGTATATAGGTGTAAAGTGTTGTTCTCTTCAAAGTTCAACTACAAAAAATTTTATAAGGTATTTAAGGGGGGTTCTCCCCATATAGAGGAGTGGCCACCGAAAAAAAATTCCATCAAAGGTAGCCGATATGGGTATCAAATGAAAGGCCTTGATGAATCAGTCACTGCAGTTTTCACTTGATCTTTTTGAAATTTTCCAATAAGATCAATAACATTAATACTGCATTTCTGAGAAGTTGGGTGCAAAACCCTTCTGACATGAGCGTAGGTCTGTTTTCCCAACTTGTCGTCGAAGTCATAGTCTGATAGGTCTAGTCGTTTTATTTATTCTTCCAAATCAATTTCATCCTCTTTAAAGTAATCCCCTCCCGATGCAATGCACTTATGCCAACGGATTTTCCAATCTTCGAAACACTGATTGCAGTCACTTTCCAGGATGGCCTTCAGTTCCATCTTCGCAGCGGCTTGAATCTCCTCAATCGTATCAAAACGGTGTCCCCGGAGCGGTCTTTTGAGCTTGCTAAACAGTCAGAAGTCGCACGGTGCCAGATCAGCTGAATACAATGGTTGCGGAACAATATGGGTTGAGTTTTTGGTGAAGTGATCACGAATTACGAGTGCAGTATGGGATGGTGCATTATCGTGGTCTTAAAACCAAGAATTGTCTATCCACAATCCCGGCCTTTTTAGGCAGATAGCGTTATGCAAACGATATTTAAACTTCACATAGATGTCACTGACAGTACTACCAGCGTCATCGTCAGCTGATAAAAATCTCGGCTGATACTGCAGTTGCAACATAATAACGACGTCATCAATTTTTTGCTTTTCTTTTCATGATCAGCTGAGTGCAGTGACATTTCTTTCTACCGCGAAATGTTCCACTAGAATCTCGCGGATTAAAAGTAATTTCGCTGTAGAATTCGCGCGTTTTAAAGACCAAAATGTCGGGGAGCAAAACTCTAAGTATTTCAGTAGTACATTTCCCTAAAAACGCAAAATAATGTCGTAATTTTGATGCCATAGTACGTAAACGAAGTGCCAGCGACTCGTGCAACTTTAAAAAAGTAAACTTCTAATCCTGTTCAAATGCTAATGTACGCAGTAAATTTTAATTAGACTCGCACAACGCACATCCAAATAGGATGAAAAATCAAAACTCTAAGTGTTTGATTAGTACATTTTCCCAAAAACGCAAAATTATGTGGCAATTTTGACGCCATAGTGGGTAAAAGAAGTGCCGGCGACTCGTGCAACTTTTAAAAAGTGAACTTATAATCCTGTTCAAATACTAATATACGCAGTAAATTTTAATTAGACTCGCGCAACACACATCCAAATAGGATGCAAAAGCATATTTCTCAATCAGTTTGCTTCAACGGATGCGAGTGAGTGTTTAATGTCTGTAAAATAAATTTAATACTGCGAAGTTAATACGTCTTCTTTATCTATACAATAAGTGATCATTTAAAGTGAACAAAACACAATTCTTCTGCATTAGTGCTTAAATGATGATGCGCGATAACTTTAGTAGAAATATGTGAGTCTATATATTATCCATTTTTATTTCAGAAATTTTTAAATCATAACTAAATACAATTTCTACTTCTCTAATTACGCAAGCACTAATTGCACAAGCTCTAATTTCAATGTTTTTATTCGTAATCGGTAGCAAAGTGGCCCTTTTTAGGGCCCTTATAAAAAAATAAATAAAGTTTTATCGGGCTAGATGATGAAGATATTTATCACCTGTAAAGGCTCGGTCTCGCTCCAGTTCATTTGTAGGCTGTGACTTGTAAATGGTCCTTTTCAGGGGTTTAAAACTATAACCAAAGAGTAAAAATCAACTGTTAAAACCAAAAGCCCTTTTCAGGGCTAAAAAATAACTTGCTTTGTTTAGTCGTTTCAGCTCCCATCGCCTCCAGCTGGACAGACTCCGGACCTGCTTACTTTCATGGGTTGGAATCCCATTCAATAGTATGACTCCTGGCGAGAGACTTAAGAGTGGTGTTGTGGCATATCCGGGATGGCGAACAATAAATGGCCCTTTTCAGGGCCTTAAAAAATAAACAATGAGTAAAAAATCGACCATAAGTCCAATAAGCCCTTCTCAGGGCTAAAAAAATACCTTATTTTCTTTTTACTCATTTCAGGTCCCACCACCTCCAGCTGGGAGGGAGCTGGATCAGCTTGATTTGAGGAATATAATTCGTCTATTCTATTCGTACTTTGGATCCATTTACGTCGTAAAGATTCATTTTTCGGGAAATGAAACATATTTACGGTCATATATGATGACCGACAGCCAGGCACGCAACAGTGAGAGGGCATATTTATTGTATTTTTACTTCTAAAACAATTAATATACGATGAACAATATTTTGGAATGAATTAGAATAAAGGTTACCTTGATTATTAAATGCTGTGGCCGAGGAATTGAATACCTAAATAGAGAATAAAACCGACTTCAAAATGCAGTATAAACGATTAGATGATTTTTAACAATCGGTGCCACATCACACCAGTTTGTAATGAATGCAATATTTTAGAAAGAAAAAAAGAAGTTAGCACCAATTAAAACTGAAGTTAATGAATCACACCAATTCCAAAATTCAGTGTGATTTGAAATTTTTTTTCTTTCGTTTAAAACGTTTTATTTTATTCTTTTTAATGGCAATACACAGCATATTTTTTAAACTGGAAGGTTGAATGAATCAAAGGGGTTGCAGACAAAATTAGAGGACATACGATTATGTTATGCTATATGTGATTGTTGTAAGTGACTCCAATATTGATATACTTAATAAGGATAATCATTCATTTTAATAATTAAAATATGTTAAATATGAACGGCGCTCACTTGCTCAATAATCACCCAACTATAAAGAATTCCTCGTACAGATAAAAGTTCCATCCTTTTGGATTATGTCGTCATCACTCTAAATATACAGTTGGTAATTTTTATAAATTTTTTTGGGAAAAAATAGAAAACCGACTTCAAAGTGTCCAAAAAAGAATGAAATAAACTTCATATATTTGAAGTTTTTATGTTGAAACGGAAAAATTGATTTGGCACCGCTTCTATAAAGTTTATCTCATCCTTTTTAGAGCATCTTGAAGTCGGTTTTCTTTTTTTTTCTAAAAGTTTTTTTATTTCACCGTTTTTAATGGGAATTTTTTTCAATTTTTTTCATTTCTAGCGAATTTTTTTCATTTCTAGCGAATCTTGTCTGGGAAGCATCAAAATTTAGAGTTTGATATTTAACAATATACTCATAGTTATATTCAGTACTGACAATAAGCAAACTTTCTTTTTTTAGTTTTAATTTTACTAACTTCATTATATCTGCTAATTGGTAATGTATATGTAAAACTTTTATCCTGAAAGTACTTGTATGATATTTATTTGAATAAAATGCATTTAACGAAAAACATATCAATTTTAATTTAACTTTGTTATGATTGTGAATTAAATAAAAGAAGGAGGAAAAGAAGTTAGCACCAATTAAAACTGAAGTTAATTAATAACACCGATTCCAAAACTTAGTGGGATTTGAAGTTTGTGTTCTATCTTTTAAAATTGATATTTGTTTCAATAACATGCATTTAACGAAAAAAATATCAATTTTAATTTAACTGTGTTATGATTGTGATTTAAATAAAAAGAAAAGCCATCCTTTTAATTTGACGATTATATATTTATTCATCGTAATCAATTTTCGACCGTTATCATTCGGTCCTCCTCAGCACTGAGGATGACCGAACAATAATGGTCGAAAATCGATTCCGATCAACGCAAGATTAAAAGAAATGTTTTCTTTTTTCTTTAATACACTATACTAAACAAATGGTAATTGAGGGAGAAAACTTCGATAACTCAAAACAGATTTAAAGTGAACTCACTAATTCGAAAAAATCTATATCGCAAAAACTTAAATCGAAGTAAACCCAATTCATAATCAGCTTCAATTTATAATTTTCACTATATGAAGAAAAGGTAAATGTACTTCACCTGTATATTACACCACAATTTTCGATCATTCAATTTCTAGACGATTTGAAATCAATCACCCACTGGACTTTTACCACTTTTATCGAATTTCAACATGTAACGGTAGATATTCGATGTAGATCTATTTGGCGCCAAAATGAACAAGATGTGAAATATGTTCCCCAATTGTCGCAAAATGGTTTGAAACTTATGACTGCTCTTCTTTTTGAACATATTCAAGGAATTTTTATGAAAGACAAATAAAAATTGATTTTTTGGAGATGTTTCGATTCAAATTTATTGTTCAAATTCGCATAAGTTTGTTTTTGAATGTTCAGGATGAGTTCAATAAAGCATATTACTAATTAACTTCTGAATGTCTTAAAAGTTAATTTATAATATTCAAAGTTTTTTAAAAACGTTCTGGATTATGTTATGCGTAGTAATATATGAAGATAACAATAATTATATCTACATATCTAGTTGAACATCGAAAATTAAAACTACAAATTTAGCTAAATTAATCACGAGAGCCTTTTAGATACTTCGTATACTTATCAAATAAGTACTTGTTCCTTTCTTTATCGTGTGAGCAATTGTTAATTTGATAAAGCTTAGAACGATCAAAATGTCGTGATTGATTTAAATAAATTTGTAATGTACAACTTAAAAACAATTCAGTGTTTTTAATTCTTGATCGGTTAAGAATTTATATCCAGTGAAAGCCTAATCATTTAATATTTGTAACGTGCACCTAAGACAATAAAGCCACCTTATCTTTATCCTAACGTGCATCTAAGACAATAAAGCCACCTTATCTTTATCCTCACAACAATCGTATTATCATTATGGAGAATGGTTAAAAATATTCCGCCTTTAGTAGAACTTTCAAATAAAAAAAGTGAAAGAAAGTATATACCCTTTGATTCTACTATTTATTTTAAATTTAGTATACAATTGTTTCGTTCTCTACTTGAGAACTTCCTCAGTACTACTATTCCCTAAACTATAAGTGTCCTAATATTTATACTAAACTCATTAACGTATTAATATGAATCTCTAATTACATCTAATCCCTCAAAGTACTTTTACTTAATCTCTAATTACCTGTTCCTTTACCATTCAAAAATTTGTTTTTCCCTTAATTACTACTTAACTACCTTCATTATTTTGTAAGCTTGAATAGCCAGGTGTATCCGTTACCTGGGTCGCCGTTCCAAATGTCCTGCGTCTTCCGATTGAATATCTCCAAGCTTTCTGCTACATCAAGCTTCCATCCGTTTGTAACCGTTTTCAGCGTGCTTACGTTGTCCGCAGTGATGTCATGTTTTTCAAGGACTATATGTTCCGCTACTTTTGATTTGAAGTTTTTTGCATCCTGCTTTTTGTTTTTGTTGACTGCTTCCCTTAAGTGTTCATTCCATCTGACACCTAGTGATCTCCTCGTTTGTCCAATGTAACATCCATTACATTTCGTACACGATACCTTGTAGACTCCACTCCGCTCCATTTTGGGAATGGGGTCCTTGGTTGATCCAAGCAAGTTCTGTATTTTTGTGGCCCGGCTCGTATAAACTAGGTCGATGTCTACGTTCTTCATAGCCCTCTTCATTGTTTCCGTCCTTGAGTCAAACGTTACAACCACCCTCTTCCGTTGCTCGACTTCCGCAGTTAGCGTTGTGAACTTTTTATTGAAGATCTCCTTCGTTCGTTTGGCTATCAATTTGGTGACTTCATCCGTAGGGTATCCATTCCACTCGGCTAGCTTATAAATGTGGGACGTTTCTTTTTTCAGGCCTTCCTTATTCAATGGAAGCGTGAGCATTCGATTCACAAGCCAGCTAAATGTCGCCCATTTTTGCAGTTGGCAATGGTTCGAAGTGAAAGGAATTATCCGCATGGTGTCCGTTGGTTTGCGGTATATTTCGAATTCCAATCCATTAGCTCCTCTACATACCATTATATATATATATATATATATATATATATATATATATATATATATATATATATATATATAATATATATATATATATATATATATATATATATATATATATATATATATATATATATATATATATATATATATATATATCGTCAAAAGACATCAATAAAAGAGACATGTCTAATAAATCCAAAACAAAAAATTACTCCACAAACCCTTTTGGGAGCCCTTTAAACTACGCAAGGCAATTTTACTCTCGCCTCAAAACTACCATGCACTTTTCAAGTGGTAGAAAAAGCGCTTGAAGAACCAAACAATGGATTACTAGGATACGACTTCCTGTCAAGACACTGTGGCATACGGGGTTCAAGTCAGTCACTTAGGCTTCCTCACACGGAAATCAATTCTAGGGAATTTTCCATTCCTTAGGAACCCTCGGCCGGTACAGTACAATCACATCAGGCTCTAGTTCTCACGTCGAATGACACTGAAGCAAGTCCCAGCAAGACGACGCTAAATGTGACGGACCTAGAAGGCCAACATAAGGAGGTGAGCTGTAACCCTGACCAAAAGGGGATACTCACAGAGGCAAGTACAAATGGGGCGCATTGGGTAACTTTAGAGAAGGCCATTACCATACGCCCTCGAATCCAAAATATATGTTGTAAATATCCCACTACGATTGACTAAGGAAATGCTTTGTTTGGCACAGGAGATTGATGAAGGAGTTTTCCTTGCTAACTGCCTCGGAAGCCTATCGAAAATATTTGTCGGTACTCTCAATTTAAGCAATTCTCGATTAACAATAACAGAAATTGAGCTGAAACTTGAAACAATTAAAATATGCCATATTGGCAAATTAAACGAAACAAATAATAACAATGAGCAGCTTATAAATATCGCTAAAAATGCAAAATTGAACGAGTGAACTGCATGACTTCATAAAATGTTAAAACCCGCAACCAAAGAAGCCATATAAATAAAAACGACTCATTTAAAATAATGTAGAATGCAAAAAAAAATATAATTAATTGCGGAAACTCTGAGTTCAAGCGAATGCCATTTGGCTTGAAGGACGCTCCCGCAATATTCCAAAGACTAATGAACTATATTTTAACAGGCCTTCAAGGATTTGGCTGCTTCGTTTATCTAGATAATATTGTGGTCTATGGGAAAACTTAGAAGACCACGTCATCAAATTACGAAAAATATTTGCATGACTCTGGGAAAATAATTTAAAACAACAATCAGAACAGTGCCGATTCTTACGACCTGAAGTTATGCAACTAGGGCACATTTGCACACAAACAGGAGCCCACCTAGACCCCACTTCAATCCTTCTGTGGTTGGGCAAACGACTACCACAAATTTATCTCCGTTTTTCTAAACGCAATCATTCGACCATCAAAAAAGAGCTCATAGCAATAGTACTCGTATGGGCTCCAGGAAATTTCTAGTGCGATTTGCAAGGCCGACGTTTCACAATCTATACCGACCCTAAGCCTCTTGCAGGAATTTTTAATGTAGAGGACCCTACTAGCAGTTTAGTCAGGTTTCATCACAAACTATCAGAATATGACTATGAGATAGAATACAATACCTGGTAAATACAATATCAATGAAGATGCTCTAAGTAGAATACTGAAATTCAATCCCAACAACAGTAGTAAGTCCTTCCAAATCAATGTAATTACTCGGGCACAGTTACAGAGGCAATTAGAAAAATCAAAAAATCTGTACCAGTAGAAAAACCACTTGAAGATAAAAAAGCTCCTGATAAAGGAACATCCAAATCAATAAACTCTGAAGAAACTGAGCAAGTTTTCTATTGTCAGAAGATAACCATCCCCTATAGTTGGTGGATGAAGAAATTTCTGAAAATAAATCAACAAATCTCTTACTGATTCGAAATTCTACAAATATCATAACCTTAAAACTGGGACCAGCTTTTAAGTTTAGCTACGTTGATTCAAGATAACAGCAAACACAACAGCACAAGCTTTCCACATATGGACTGCCTTTATGGATTCATGGCAGACATTCCCTCTAATGTCCAAAATGAGCCTATCCACAACCTCAGATGCTCGACCTCGCACCAGGCCTCATGCCCGACCTCGCACAGTGTTGCATGCCCGATCTCACCCCAGGCCGCATGCCTAACCTCGTATAAACTCGCAAGCCCGACCTTGCATCAGGCTGCATGCCCTACCTTACACCAGGCCGCATGCCCGACCTCGCACTGCAACCACATGCCCGATCAGCGACATTTACAATGTATAGGGCTATCTATTTTACGCTTGGGAAAGTCAAGCTAAAGAAAAGACATAAACTATTCAGATGGAAACAACATTTTTTATCCAATATAAAGATTGAACCTTGCCATTACACGTAAAATACAACATTATCCAAATGTCTTCCGCGGGACCTCTTACAGGCCTAAATCCTTTTGAAGCAATTTTCAATGACTTTTCGGCACATTTCCGGCAATATCTCGTCCATAACTTTATAGCCCCATATGCGGCAATTCTGTTTATTTACGTAACCACTGAGCGAAAAATGAGCCTCATCACTGAAGAAAATTTTGTTCGAAAAATCGTTATCACTGGCTTGTTGTTTAATCACCCCATTTGCATACATTCTGCGTTGTGTAAGGTCTTGAGGCTTAAGTTCTTGAGTGAGTTGGATTTTGTACAGATCGAAATGCAAATCCAAACGCAAAATCCACCACAATCAGTCGTAAGACAAGCCCAAATGTTGAGCACGTTGAGGAATCGACAAATTCGGGTCTTCCTCCACACTTTGAGCAACGACAGCGATATTTTCAGCAGAACGAATGTTGCGATGATGCACAGGCCTTGCAATATCAATAACCGATCCAGTCTCTTCAAACGTTCTCACTGTGTTCGAAATTGTTTGCTGTGTAGGTCGATTATGTCGCCCGTAATCGGCTCGTAAAGCTCTAAATGTTGATACAGCAGAATCACCATTTTTATAATAAATTTAATAATTTTAACATGCTCTTCGACTGTTAAATGATCCATATTTCTGAATGGCAAACCTTCAACTAAAAGAAACACGCTTTGGATGACATTTAATTCTGACAGATGTCAAATGGCAGGGTTATACTTTCCTACCACGAAATGGATAACGCGTATAAATATATGTATATATATATATATATATATATATATATATATATATATATATATATATATATATATATATATTGTCGCGTATTTTCGGTTCGCGGTTGTAATGAATGATTCCCCCATTCATTCAGCTCGCCTTTATATAGGGTCTCTACCTATTCACCCATTTCTCGTACGTTGGCGAATGTTCTACCAAGAGGTACCTGGTAGATTCGAGCAAATCAATGAATGGAGTGACGTCACTTGCAGATGTTGATCATGCTTGTTGGGTTCTCGTGGGTTCGAGTAAATTCATTTGTTGACGTTCTTAATGATTATGAAAACAATTGCGACAGCAGCTCGCAAAATTATTTGTACATGTAATTATTTGTACATGTAACACTGCCCCCACCTCAGTTCTTTTCGCCCCGAAAAGATGTATCGCTATTTGTAATCAATTCTCCCTGGGTGTAATATGGGGCAAGACGGTCCAGATGCAAGATTTTCATTTTAGCTCTCGGCTTATGATGTTCCTGTATTCGGTATACGACGTCGTTGATTCGCTTTGTAATTCGGTATGGTCCCTCCCAATTATGTTGCAACTTTGGAGACCTACCCTTTCGCCGTTGCGGGTTATATAGCCACACCAAGTCATCTTGCTGGAAGCCAGTAGAATTTGCCTTTAGATCATACCTGGTCTTCATGCGGTCAGTAGCCGATTCGAGGTGTTTTCGCACTGTCCGATGTATCTGGTTCAACCGTTGTCTTAGATCACTTGCGTACTCCGAGACCGTTTGGGGTTTCTCAGGGGGTGTTCCGAACTTTATATCGGCTGGCAAACGAATAGTCTTTCCAAAAATGGGGCTTGGCCCATCGATGCATGTTCGGCAGCTCTGTACGCCATCAAAAATAGTGGGATATGTCGGTCCCAGTCCCTTTGGTTCTCGTCAACCATCTTGGCCAGATGTTTATTGAGCGTGCCGTTGAAACGTTCGACCATTCCATCGGATTGGGGATGCAGCGGTGTTGTCCTCGTTTTCCGTATTCCCAGTAGTTCACACATTTCACCAAAAACTAGTGACTCAAAGTTTCGGCCTTGATCTGAATGTAATTCGCAAGGTACGCCGTATCTACTGACCCAATTTAACACTAGCTGTTCAGCTACGGTAGTTGCTTCCTGGTTGGGAATGGGGTAGACCTCGGGCCACTTGCTGAAATAATCGGCTACAACCAGCGTATATCGATTTCCCCAATCGGATTCAGGAAAGGGTCCAGCGATGTCAACAGCAATCCTTTCGAATGGCACGCCTACGTTATAGGTTTGCATTTGTCCTCTCAGTCTTCGCTTTGGGCCTTTGACGGAAGCGCAAATTGTGCATCTGCGACACCAGTCCTCTACGTCTTCTCGAGCGTGGAGCCAGTAGAACCGTTCCCGCAATTTCGCTAAGGTCTTGTTAACACCAAGGTGGCCTCCCGAGGATCCTTCATGCATTTCCTTAACCACATCGTGGATTCGGCTTTTGGGAAGTATAGTTTGCATCCTATAGGAGCTGCCATCTGCCGTTTCCCATTTCCGCTTGAGTACGCCACCCTCCACCTGAAGGGAGTTCCATTGTGCCCAATAGCTTTTCAGGGATGCGCCATGCATTGAAACGTCTTTCCACTCAGGTCGCCCAGTCGTCTCCTTCCATACGAGCAATGGTCCGATGTCTTCATCGGCTAACTGGGCGTTTTGAATCTCCTCCGATGACCAACCTTCATCGAATTCCGCCATTATCAATCGCAGATCAACGAGCGGTTCCTTTTCTTCAATCCGTCGGCAATGCTTGCAGTTAGCTGGACATAGACGGCGGGATAGGGCGTCAGCATTTCCATGAACTCTGCCCTTCCGATGAACAATTTCGTAGTCGTATGACTGCAATCTTTCGATCCATCTCGCAACTTGTCCCTCGGGGTTTTTGAAGTTGAGCAACCATCTCAGTGATGCATGGTCCGTTCGAAGGACAAATTTCTGGCCATATAGATACTTGTGGAACTGCGTGGTGGCCTCTCTTATAGCCAATAGCTCCTTCCTGGTCACGCAGTAATTCCTCTCACTTTTTGAGAGAACTCGACTGTAATAAGAGAGGACTCTTTCTTCGCCATTGATCTGCTGGGAGAGTACAGCTCCAATACCGCCGTTGTTTGCATCGGTGTCAACTACAAACATTTTTCCGGGTTTCGGGTACGCCAGCACGGGTGTTTCACGCAGCTTTTCCTTCAGGGTCTCAAACGCTGTCTGGCATTGTTCATTCCAGACATACGGACGATTTTTCTCGGTTAGCTGATGGAGACACTTAGCTATTTTGGCAAAGTCTTTGACAAATCTTCGATAGTAGGTCGCCAGACCCAGAAAACTTCGTAGTTGGCGCTTGTTGTTTGGTGTTGGCCAGCTTTTCACGGCTTCAATTTTCTCAGGGTCTGTTTTGACCCCTTCTGCTGATACGACGTGTCCCAGGTATTTTACTTCATCTGCGAAAAGAGTACACTTGTCGGGACTAAGTTTCAAATTTGCCAGTCGTAATTGGGAGAAAACCTCTTGTAAGTTCCGCACATGCTCTTCGAACGTTCTCCCGATGACGATGATGTCATCTAGGTATACCAAGCAGGTTTTCCAGGTTAGACCACGTAGCACATATTCCATCAAGCGTTCGAAAGTGGCTGGAGCATTGCAAAGCCCAAACGGCATCACCACAAATTGCCACAATCCGGTCCCAACTGAAAATGCGGTCTTCTCTCGGTCCTTCTTGTCAATTTCTACCTGCCAGTAGCCACTCTTGAGATCGAGTGTAGAAAACCATTTTGCGTCGGCTAAAGTGTCCATGATGTCATCGATGCGTGGGAGTGGATAACTATCTTTCTTAGTGACGTCGTTAAGCTGCCTATAGTCGACACAAAAGCGAGTGCTACCATCCTTTTTCTTTACTAGAACTACAGGCGCGGCCCATGGACTGACAGAAGGTTCAATAGCGCCTTGTTTTTCCATGTCTGAGATCAGCGCGCTCACTTCTCCTTGTTTGGCTATAGGGAGACGTCTCGGTGCTTGTCGAATCGGCTTGGCTCCCTGTGTATCTATGACGTGAGTTACCATACTCGTTCGGCCTTGGTCATCCGGGCTTGTTGAGAAGATGTCACTGTACTTGGTGACCAGATCAGAGGCTCGTTTGAATAGCTGCACTGGCAATTTGACTTGCTTCAATATTGCAGACGTGGACTCCCGGGCTTTGTCTGTGTCTTGCCTCCTTTTTCAATGATGGTCGTGAGTAGCTTCCAAAGAGGTGATGGTGGAAACAGGCTGGCAGCTGCCGATGACTTCTCCCGCTTTGATGCTCGTGGTTGAGTCTGCGGTGTTAAGGACTCTAACCGGCACATATCCGTTCCCCAAAGATCTTACAAGGCATCGTCCTACAATCAAACTGCGTAATGCGGACGTCTTCGTTGGCTCTATCAGATAAGATCGGTGGTCTCCAGAATCACCATCAAGCTTGGCCCATACAATGCTTTCGGAAGAATTTGGTACATCAGTGTCAGTACATAACACTACATTCATCTTGGGAATTTGGACGCTGGGATCCTCCATCAGTACTTCTACATTCTGCCATTTCAATACACGTTTGCCCAAATCCAACGTGATTCCATGTGGTCGCAGAAAATCCATTCCGAGAATGCAGTCATCCATAATGTTCGTGAACAGAAAATTATGTCGGAACACAAGGTCTCCCAACTGTATCTGGAGGTTGACCTCTCCATGAACAGGTGCAGTTTCTCCCGTAGCTGTCCGTAGTGAGAAAATTCTGCCCTTGTGAAGTTGCTGCTGTCTAACTAGGCCTGGTCGGATAATCGATCGGGTTGCACCAGTGTCGATTGTTATGGTGCAGTGTTCTCCGTCAACGTGACCCGGAAGGCATAAGTCCGCTTCTCCACGATGTTGTCTTGACACGATGATGGTGGTGCTGGGGACGTCGATCCTCCTAGCCAACCTCTGCCCCACGAAGTTGGCTCTTACATGTTTCCCGACCCCTCTGTTTGAAGGGCTTCCATTCTGGGCTCCTGACTCGGTCTGGATCTCCTCCTAGCTGCACACCCTGGACAATAGCTCGGTTTTCTTCGCTTCTTGCAGTCTCTTTGCAGGTGCCCCTTCTCTGCAATTCCAGCATCTAGGCGCACCATTTACATGCGGATCTCGTTCAATTTCTACGCGCTCACACCTGCACTCGTCTGTCACTACCTCACGAACCCGGGCAGTGGTACGAGTCACATTTTTCGCTGCCTCAAAGTTCAGACTATAAGCCAGTGCGTCCTTAACAGTTTGCTTTTGAGCTAAACGCACGGCTTGTTGCGATTCCGGGTCCTTTAGTGCGCTGATGAATGCTTCTGTCGCTGCATCATCTCGATGTTCTGGGTCGTAGGCTGGATAAGCCAAAAGTGCCAGTCGCTCAATGTCTTGGGCTAGCTGCTGTAGGGTTTCACCAGACTTCTGCATTCGATGCCTTAGCTGTGACCGATAAATCTGCTTCAGATGATCGTCTCCATAACGCATGTCGAGCGCATTCATTATAGCATTTGGGTTTGAGTGCAATTCAACGGGGTTTGTGTGCAATTCAACGGGGATCGTCTGCAACAGCTCGGCAGCTGGGCTCCTTAGAGCAAGAATCAATGCAGTTGCTCGTTCCTGCTCATTCCAGTGATTTATGCGAGCGGCTGCTTCGAACTGGGTTTTGTAAATAGTCCAGACCGTTTGCCCATCGAATATTGGTGCTTGCACATTTCTAGATGAGCTTTGCGCTGCGGTTATAATTGGGGCTGGTGAGGCAGTTACTACTGCCTTCGCTGCTTCCAAGTCCTTTTTCACTTTTTCCAGCTCATGGTTGACCTGGCTGATCTCAAGGTTGATTCTCTCCTCGACCTGGTATACCTTCTCCTCGACGCATTTAATTTGGCTGTTGAGACTACTGAGCTCAGCTTTTATTTCGGTTGACTGTTTTTCCAGCTTCTGTGCGATGTCTGCCTTGATTTCGAACGCTTGTTGGTTTAGCTGCGCTGATTGTTCACTTAGCTTCGCTGATTGTTCATTTAGCTTCACAGTTAAATTGGATGACTGTTGTCGCTGCTCTTGCTGCATCAGCATCAACATTTGCATCAGCGCATTTTCTGGTTCCTTTGGTTTTGGTGTTTCGGCTTCACCACCTTCTGCGCCTCTTTCTGCAGCTGAGAGCTCATCCGAATCCATATTCACGCCTTCCGACTCGATCGCATCACGCAAGCGTGCAATCAGTATAGCCTTTGTACCTTGTGTAGCCAGATTTCGTTGTTCCAACTCCTCTTTGAGCTCCGATATGCTCAATTGATTAATTTTTAGATTTAAATTTCCTGGCATTTTTATTGTTTCGGCTATTTTTCCACGTTAAGTTTCACAATCGTGCACTTTAAAATTGTTTAAACGTTTTCACTTCCAAAATTTTAATCCCACTTCTGACACCACTGTCGCGTATTTTCGGTTCGCGGTTGTAATGAATGATCCCCCCATTCATTCAGCTCGCCTTTATATAGGGTCTCTACCTATTCACCCATTTCTCGTACGTTGGCGAATGTTCTACCGAGAGGTACCTGGTAGATTCGAGCAAATTAATGAATGGAGTGACGTCACTTGCAGATGTTGATCATGCTTGTTGGGTTCTCGTGGGTTCGAGTAAATTCATTTGTTGACGTTCTTAATGATTATGAAAACAATTGCGATGTAACAATATATATACATATATATATATATATATATATATATATATATATATATATATATATATATATATATATATATATATATATATATATATATATATATATATATATATATATATATATATATAAATATACATATATATACATATATATATATATATATATATATATATATATATATATATATATATATATATATATATATATATATTTATATATATAATTATATATATATATATATATATATATATATATATATACACATATATATATATATATATACATATAAATATATATATATATATATATATATATATATATATATATATATATATACATATATATATATATATATATATATATATATATATATATATATATATATATATATTTATACGGGTTATCCATTTCGTGGTAGCAATGTATAACCCTGCCATTTGACATCTGTCAGAATTAAATGTACTCCAAAGCGTGTTTCTTTTAGTTGAAGGTTTGCCATTCAGAAATATGGATCATTTAACAGTCGAAGAACATGTTAAAATTATTAAATTTATTATAAAAATGGTGATTCTGCTGTATCAGCAGAACGAATGTTGTGATGATGCACAGGCCTTGCAATATCAATAACCGATCCAGTCTCTTCAAACATTCTCACTGTGTTCGAAATTGTTTGCTGTGTAGGTCGATTATGTCGCCCGTAATCGGCTCGTAAAGCTCGCCCGTAATCGGCTTTACGAGCCGATTACGGGCGACATAATCGACCTACACAGCAAACAATTTCGAACACAGTGAGAACGTTTGAAGAGACTGGATCGGTTATTGATATTGCAAGGCCTGTGCATCATCGCAACATTTGTTACGTGGTTACGTAAATAAACAGAATTGCCGCATATGGGGCTATAAAGTTATGGAAGAGATATTGCCGGAAATGTGCCGAAAAGTCATTGAAAATTGCCTCAAAAGGATTTAGGCCTGTAAGAGGTCCCGTGGAAGACATTTGGATAATGTTGTATTTCACGCGTAATGGCAAGGTTCAATCTTTATATTGGATAAAAAATGTTGTTTCCATCTGAATAGTTTATGTCTTTTCTTTAGCTTAACTTTCCCAAGCGTAAAATAGATAGCCCTACACATTGTAAATGTCGCTGATCGGGCATGTGGCTGCAGTGCGAGGTCGGGCATGCGGCCTGGTGTGAGGTCGGGCATGCAGCCTGATGCAAGGTCGGGCTTGCGAGATTATACGAGGTTGGGCATGCGGCCTGGGGTGAGGTCGGGCATGCAACACTGTGCGAGGTCGGGCATGAGGCCTGGTGTGAGGTCGAGCATGTGAGGTTGTGCGAGGTCGTCCATGCAAATGCAATTACGCTGTCGGGCACGTGATTCGACATTATCGGGTATTCCATGCCGATAAAATTCCACGTGTCACTGCACTTGGGGTCACCAATGTACGGACGTGCGTATGAATTGAAAGGCAAATCAAAGATGGCCGGTGCCATTCGTATTAATTGTTGCGGAGCGTGTTAGGCACGTCCGGACTCGATTAAAGCCAGTTGAAGAGTGTTGGCTTGACGGCGAATGTGCAACACCGCTGCTGTGGTCAGCGACATCTGGTTGTCGTATGTCGTGACCGCCACAAGGTTTTTAAATTACATTCCTTTCCATGCTTTTGGGAAAGAAAATTTCGCTGAGCAAGCAGAAATAAAATATATAAACAGCGAAGTGGGCAAGGAAAGAGGCAAGCGACTACTAATCGTTGCTTCATGTCTTTGGCTTGGCCTTCACCGATTTTTCAAAGCTAGTTGGCTTTCGGCCTGATTTAACTAGTTGGCTTAGTGCCCAGTATATTCCAAACAAACCATCCTTTCTGGTTAGCCTGATTGGCTCCTAGAGCACAATAATCTTCCTTGCTATCCAGTTGGCTGAGGAATTGCTGTCCTTATGACCCCACTCTTCGAACCATAAATCTTTTATTTGCACTTCAACATACTTAATTTTAACTTTTGTTCCGCCCGTTTAGTCAAATTAATTTTGGTACTAGTTCTCCTAGGTTTATTTCAGTTACTATCCTCCAGTTACTATGGTAAGGCAGAAAATTTTCAATATTCTCAAATAAAACTCTTATGTTGTCGATTGTAGTAATAGTGCATGGGCCAATATCTGCAAACGATTTCCCCGCGGCAATGGTTAGAAGGAAAATCATTTGCGAGCAGTCCCTGTCTGATGGCATTTGAGGAAAATATGTTAGTAGCGCTTACTCAAAATATGATTTTAATCGATTATTGTGGACAGTACTAACCTTTTCCCATCGCAATAGTTGTATTTATCGGGAAGGTTACCCGTTTGATTGTGTATGGACCTACTCATACTAAGACCAGGCTATGTTGATATTATTTTCATTTTTAAGCAAGATTTTATCACCACTGTGAAAAGATATGGGTTTGGACTTGTTATTGTAGTGGTCTTTTGACTTAGTTTGTGGTTTAATGTGTTTTTAGGTGCTATGGAGTACATTTCTTGTAGTTTATATTCCAATGGAAAATAGGAGTTTTCATCATGGCTATAAACTGGGATAGGCTCATTTTGGACATTAGAGGGAATGTCTGCCATGAATCCATAAAGGCAGTCCATATGTGGAAAGCTTGTGCTGTTGTGTTTGCTGTTATCTTGAATCAACGTAGCTAAACTTAAAAGCTGGTCCCAGTTTTAAGGTTATGATATTCGTAGAACTTCGAATCAGTAAAAGATTTGTTGATTTATTTTCAGAAATTTCTTCATCCACCAACTATAGGGGATGGTTATCTTCTGACAATAGAAAACTTGCTCAGTTTCTTCAGAGTTTATTGATTTGGATGTTCTTTTATCAGGAGCTTGTTTATCTTCAAGTGGTTTTTCTACTGGTACAGATTTTTTGATTTTTCTAATTGCCTCTGTAACTGTGCCCGAGTAATTACATTGATTTGGAAGGACTTACTACTGTTGTTGGGATTGGATTTCAGTATTCTACTTAGAGCATCTTCATTGATATTGTATTTACCAGGTATTGTATTCTATCTCATAGTCATATTCTGATAGTTTGTGATGAAACCTGACTAAACTGCTAGTAGGGTCCTCTACATTAAAAATTCCTGTAAGAGGCTTAGGGTCGGTATAGATTGTGAAACGTCGGCCTTGCAAATCGCACTGGAAATTTCCTGGAGCCCATACGAGTACTATTGCTATGAGCTCTTTTTTGATGGTCGAATGATTGCGTTTAGAAAAACGGAGATAAATTTGTGGTAGTCGTTTGCTCAACCACAGAAGGATTGAAGTGGGGTCTAGGTGGGCTCCTGTTTGTGTGCAAATGTGCCCTAGTTGCATAACTTCAGGTCGTAAGAATTGGTACTGTTCTGATTGTTGTTTTAAATTATTTTCCCAGAGTCATGCAAATATTTTTCGTAATTTGATGACGTGGTCTTCTAAGTTTTCCCATAGACCACAATATTATCTAGATAAACGAAGCAGCCAAATCCTTGAAGGCCTGTTAAAATATAGTTCATTAGTCTTTGGAATATTGCGGGAGCGTCCTTCAAGCCAAATGGCATTCGCTTGATCTCAGAGTTTCCGCAATTAATTATATTTTTTTTTGCATTCTACATTATTTTAAATGAATCGTTTTTATTTATATGGCTTCTTTGGTTGCGGGTTTTAACATTTTATGAAGTCATGCAGTTCACTCGTTCAATTTTGCATTTTTAGCGATATTTATAAGCTGCTCATTGTTATTATTTGTTTCGTTTAATTTGCCAATATGGCATATTTTAATTGTTTCAAGTTTCAGCTCAATTTCTGTTATTGTTAATCGAGAATTGCTTAAATTGAGAGTACCGACAAATATTTTCGATAGGCTTCCGAGGCAGTTAGCAAGGAAAACTCCTTCATCAATCTCCTGTGCCAAACAAAGCATTTCCTTAGTCAATCGTAGTGGGATATTTACAACATATATTTTGGATTCGAGGGCGTATGGTAATGGCCTTCTCTAAAGTTACCCAATGCGCCCCATTTGTACTTGCCTCAGTGAGTATCCCCTTTTGGTCAGGGTTACAGCTCACCTCCTTATGTTGGCCTTCTAGGTCCGTCACATTTAGCGTCGTCTTGCTGGGACTTGCTCCAGTGTCATTGGACGTGAGAACTAGAGCCTGATGTGATTGTACTGTACCTGCCGAGGGTTCCTAAGGAATGGAAAATTCCTTAGAATTGATTTCCGTGTGAAGAAGCCTAAGTGACTGATTTGAACCCCGTATGCCACAGTGTCTTGACAGGAAGTCGTTTCCTAGTAATCCATTGTTTGGTTCTGCAAGTGCTTTTTCTACCACTTGAAAAGTGCATGGTAGTTTTGAGGCGAGAGTAAAATTGCCTTGCGTAGTTCAAAGGGTCTTACCCGCTCCGAAAAGGCTTTATGGAGTAATTTTTTGGTTTGGATTTATTAGACATGTCTCTTTTATTGATGTCTTTTGACGATACTAACCACAGCAACCATGCAAATAGTTAAATTTATTTTCCCATATCAAAAGGTAGTGCAGCTGCTAAATTAAAAAATTATTTTCTTTTGGTTTTTCGTATTTATATATGGTTGTATTTCTTTATGATCACCCCGGCATTAATTAAAGCTAAGTCTAGGATTTGTGGCTCGAGTATCGTTCGTTTCCCGTAGTTTTTTCTTCGCATTTTTTTTCTGAATACATGTGGTTTCGTCTTGATTTCTGAGACCGCAGAAGTCACGTTTTATTTGCACATTGTACACTTTGGCAGTTTCATTAGAATTTCTTTTCGAAGATTTGGTTTTGCAGTCTGGTGGGTAATGCCCGTATTCCTAATAGGTAATCTGTACAAAATTGTGTATTTTTCGACTGTTACAATCAGAATACATGTGTCCCATCTATTACAAAACCTGCAAATTATCTCAGTATTTCCTTTGAATTTGGGTTTTTGCGAGCTCATTTTGGCTGTGTTTGGAGCTTGCGGTTGCAAAGGCGTAACCAAAGCGTTAAATGAGTAGGGGGCTGGTTGAAATGAAATTGAGTTTGGATTTAAAGAATATGGGGGTTGATTTAGTGTGAATGGGGCATACGTCTGCATGGGATTTGGTTGGAAATAGAGGGCACATAACTCCAATCTCTCCCTGACTAACGCTTTTGGGACTAATTTTTCAAAACTTGTTTTTCGAGGTTCAGTAAGTACTGGTGGAGATTAGGGTCAGCAGCTCCCCCTCTCAACGCATCTTTTGCGAAGTTCTCTAATTGCAGATTAGCGATTGGCAACGTTAAAGTGTTCTTCGTAAACGAGATATGAAGGTTATTTGAGTTTCCGCAGGGATTTGTTTACAAGTAATCAATTCACTTTCCAGCTCTTGATATGTTTCCCTGAATAGGTAGGACCAATTTAATAGTTCTTCTGTTTCATTGAGGGTACGATGGCTCGTAATCATGTAGGAAAGATCTGCATGAATGCTTCAAGTTCCTGGGTGTTCAAACAATTCCACAATTGCTTAACACAACCGATAAAAATCTGAAGCTCAAAAACGAGTGTTGGACTTGGGGTCCCCAAAAACCAAGAGATCATTTGTCCCATTAACTTCACGACTTTCGAGAAGTTGGCCATATTGCTGGTTTTTAGTATGGATTTTTCTGAAGTTTTATCATTCACCATGAGATTATTCCGCAGAGAAGGTTGTGTTTGGAGAGTGCTGTATAATTCAAAAGATATTTAAAAGTTTTGAGACGTAAGGACTGGTTTGAAGGATTACGATAGGTCTTGAGGATTGGTTTCCTGGTTTAGTCAGATTTGGCGAAACCCTCGAATTTCATCTTTGAATTGTTTTGTTATTTCACGAACGTGTTTCATATTTTCCAAATGTTTCTTGTGTATTTCATTTATAGTATCTGTTAATTTGATAACAGATGTCAATGACGGGCTTGCGAGGTATCGTGTGATATCAAATTTGGTTTTTAACAAAGATGATTCCAACTAACTTATATTTGGCTCATTTTTATTGGAAGGCTTATCAGACATATGCTTAACTTGTATATTTTTCAAATAGTTTGATTTTACCTAGTTTTTGTTTTCTTATTTTGTTGTCCATTGTCACTTTGTTTTTTCACCTTTAATTGTTCGTAAAGTCTACTGTGAAGAGATTTATTATTTTAACTGGAATAAAGTGTCCAAGTTAAAAAAGGTTTCTGTAAGTGTGAGGAGTCAGGCTGAATAGGGTTGACTTCCAGCACAAGTTTTGAATGCTGTTAACTTAAGAACTGAAATTACCGGCTGCGCCACTGCAATATTATTATCTTTATAACCCTACTATTCGAGCCATAACTCCTTTGTCTGCAACACACTTACCTTCAACTTCAACCCACTTGGGCTCTTGCCAAACTTATTTATTTAGATACTACTTATTCATTATCATTAAGTTCACATCTTATTCATTATTCATTAAGTTCTCAATTCAGTTCATTAAGTTTACTATTCATTCACACTTTAACACTTAAGGATCCTAATCTGCAGCAGATCTTAGATTTGGGCTGCGGGGTTGGAGGTGTTTGTTGCCTGGGGTTGACGCCTCGTTGGTTGGGGGCTGCTTGTCCAGCGTGTCATTGTTGAGATTTGCTCACTTTTCCGGTCAGTCACTGAAGCTCCTTTTGGTGACACCGATACTTACACCAAAGTTCGCTGACCAGGCGCCGCGATTTCTCGCACGCCTTGGCCCACCGTTTTACTTCGTAGGTACGCTGCCGTAACTGCACCTGCCAGCCATCATGTAATGGCAGTGGTTTTGCTGCTATCACCTCAGTGTCGAGTGGCTTCTTCTGCCGGGCCAAGTATTCAGCGATGCTAATGGATTTGGTGTCGGCTCGGAGGTCGGTTCAGGGGTCCGCCGTGATTGCCTCTGTGAAACTTAGTCATCTAAGGCATCTAAGGTTTCCAGGCAAAAAGCCAACTAGAGCACTTAGATATGCAGTTAGGGTTCTGGGCCAAAAAGCCAAATAGGAAAGCGTTAAGCTTCCACAGCCAACCAGCTAACCAGGAAGATTATTGTGCTTTCTGAGCCAATCAGGCTAACCAGAAAGAATGGTTTATTTAGAATATACTGGGCACTACGCCAACCAGTTAAACTAAGCCAAAAGCCAACTAGTTTTGAAAAATTGGTGAGGGGAAAGCCAACCGCATGAAGCAAGCATCAGTAGTCACATGCCTTTTTCCTTGCCTGCTTCGCTGTTTATATATTTTGTTTTTCCTTGCTCGGTGAAATTGTCTTTCCCAAAAGCATGGGAAAGAATTTAATTTCGAAATATCTTCATCGTTGCCAGTCAAATTTATTCTTGATGTGCATCAGTCTCATTTTAGTTTCGATAGATGTCTTGAATATTTACGATCAATATTTCGATATATGGGAACAGTTTAGACTTTGTACCAAGTTGTTGTTTCCACTGTTATATTTTCTATTCTTTAGCCATTTAAAACTTGTACAAGGCTATTGTTTCTGCTGTTATATTTTCTTCTCTATTTGAGCAGTTTAGGACTTATGGAAGTTTGTTGTAGTGGTTCAATAGTGTTTGCACTTTTCACTGTAATATTCGAAAAGTTTAGAGATATAGTGTTTGCAATTTCCTTCCTATCCTTTAGAGAAATTCCTATCGTAACATAGCACTGCCTGTGTTCAGGGTTTATTTCATAAATAATTAACTTTTTATGTGGGTGCACAATAAACAGAAAATATTTCTAACAATTCATTAAAAATAAAATTTGAGGTAAGTTTATAGTTATAAAACAATTATTTCTATCCCTCGTGGACAGTAATCTGGGTTGAAAGTCGCCTTATGGTCGTTTCTGTACTCCTGGCAATGACAGTTACGCTGTTAAGCCAAGAAAGCATAACAAGCAAACTCACATTCACACATTCACAATATCAGTTTAGACATAAAGCTATTTTTTGTGTCCCCCAGGAATAGCCTTTTTCGGCACCCTATATCATTTTCTGTACCGCCGAAAATGTGTGTACAAATAAATCACATTCAAGTTTATAATATTGGTTAGGTTGGTACGCAGAATGGGAACGCGAAAGGTTGAAGTTGTTCTCGTTGGTTTGTGGGAGGTCTTGAAAAGGAATGGTGACGAGGAGTAAGATTTCTAAATTTCCTTTCGGAGAAATTTTAGAACACGTTATGAACGCGCAGTTTGAATCAGTAGCTGAAAACGGTATTAAAGTGTACTCTACTCGTATCAACTCTTATGAAGTCATTATTTCAATGTTTAGTAAATTTATAAAAAAATTGAGGGTCGACGCAATAGTACTAGACTATAATATTGTTTTTATTGATTGATTAAGTTTTATTTAAAAACGCAATTCACGTTTACCTATTGCAATGTTTTATAAAAATTCTCATTGTCTAGCAATCCGCCATCTGATGTTATTTTATAATCCATTAAATATCTCATGAGGGTTGAGTTTGATTACTCTTCACTTTCCACAATGTGTATTAAAGCAATTTTATTCATCCTGAATAATCATGTGAAATAATCAAAATAAACAACAAATCAATAATAACCATACAAAACTTTAAATGATTAATATAATTTAGATCACTATTTAAATGGTGTTAAAAAGAATTTAATTTAAATTCCTGACCAGTAACATTGATTCATATGTAATGACAACTGCGGAAAGAAGGTTTATGTTTTACAATGTAATATAATCTTACATTGAAGTATTTTCATACAAGTACCTTAAGCATGACAGCATTTCATTTTGTAAGATGATAATTTCTTCGAAAAAGTCAGTCTTGATGTGATATCTCCATTGCTTACTCCAAATGCTGCTCAAATGTTGCTGAAATTTCCTTGACAGGGATATAAGTATAGCATCCTTAAGCAAATAAGTTCATATTATTTTGTTCTCAAATATTGCTCCCACATTTGCAGAGACTATTACATAAAAACAATGTAATTAACAAACAAAAATTAACAAAATTCAGTTTTAAATATAGTTTGAACAACATGGATCATTTTAATTAATTTGAAACAATATGAATGTTCATAGTTTCATCGTAGTTAACATGAAAAATATAAGGAAAAATACATTAAGTGGCCATCACATTTAAATTATACCTCATCAACTGTTCAAATTACCGAAAAACATTCAAAATCAAAATCAATTTTATTATTTTCTTAACTTTACAAACTTTATGAAAAATGTTTGCTTTTTTATTTAATTTAATCATTGATCACTGAAATTATTAATCGATGATAATAACTATGGATGGATAGTTTTTCCGTAATGCATTGTGCAACATAACGAACCATTAAATTTAAGTACTGTTATATAATTAACATAAGTAAAAGACATTAGTGATTGTATGAATATTTTCAAATCAATATATACTATTAAATTACTTGTTTATCGGCTTTAATAAAATTGAAACATTTAATGTATGTATACTTTAAACATTATCATTATAATTACCTATCAAATTTGTTCGAAACTGTCAATCACTTTTAATTAAAGTACTCGTATTTTCTTCAATCAATTTACTTGTTTTTTCAAAAAACCGTTAATTTCTACTTGCACAAAATTCGTTTACAAACAATCAAAAATGCACTTTCTGCTCTTTTTCTATCTTATTCTCAATTCAAACGCTTTTGTTGCTAAGCGACAGTATGACAGAAAGCGAACCATTACAATATATTACATCAGAGGTGCTCACGCTGAAGGTGAAATAAACCCCCACATTTAGTTTTGTTGATTTTATCACATTCAAAACAAAATTTTAGTTCCAGTTGACTTATACTCCTATCGCAAGATTTTGTTCGTTATTTTTTCTTATAACCGTGTTCATACAATTACGAAAGTATATTTTCATTTTTGTTAAATTTTCTAAGCTGCAAATGTGCGTCTTTCTTTGATAAGGGATTACCAGGATGTCGGAAGTCTACACACGTATACCGAATGATGTAAAGCTGCCATGTGCAATAATATCGAGGCAACATCTATTCAAAATTTGTAGAAGCTTAGCTACTTACAAAAACTAACCAACAGGTGGCAATCAAATAACAAAAATTAATATTTTTTTTAATTTTATAAAAAACTGTTTTGAATGCGTCGCTATTATTTTGCTTATTCAATTCGTTAAAACATATTAATGTTTAGGCAAAAATAATAGGAAGTACTATTTCCTTAAAATGACATCAGTGCCTCTTGTGGGTTTATTTTTTACCTACACTCGATTCGCCTAGGGAGTATAGCATTCGAATGAGTGGAAAGAGCGTAATTGTGCCAGGAACTCAATTGACTTCCACTTCCTTTGATTTGAAAAACAATTAATGACGTTTATTTGAACATTGGAATTTTATGAAAACCATGTTTTTTTGCTTTTCAAGTATCTGAAAAAAGTGAATGTTTTAAGTGATTAAAACAGTGAAGCAAGATTAGAAAAAGTTAGTATAAATTGTGAAACACATGTTTTGTAGAGATAAAAGGTAGATATACGTTTTATAGCGATAATAATGGTGCAATAAAGCTCAATTAAAATTACAAATAAAATCAGTTGGAACTTGTTTTGTTGGGTGAGCAGACGCGTTTCGACTATTTCGAGTCATCTTCAATGCCTAAAGGATTTCTTGAAGGGGATGACTTTATATAGTCGTAGGATAGGTTGAGCGGATGGGTAATTAGTTCAGGTAGTAAATTACGCCAAGTACTAAATTAGGCCTGGTAGAGGGATATTAGGTTTTTGTTTTTTTTGCTTGTTGGATGTCGGTTTGTTCTGTGTCATCTCGTTTCCGTTTTCGTCTAAGACTGTGGTCTAGTACTGCGAAAATTACGCCGGAATTCGTAACAAGCTGTTCGTTGACCGTCTGTTTTTCTATGTTCATATATATCAAGCCTTTCTAAGATGTCAAGTCTCGGTCCTTTGCTTTGCTTACGTAGCAATTTCATAGAGTTTGTCATAGCGTCAGGCTCATGTGCGTAATTTTATAGGTGCGTCACATAATTGCTACACAAACAAAGTAAAGGACTGAGACTTGACATCCTAGAAAGGCTTGAAATATATAAACATAGAAAAACAGACGGTAACATTATCAATGAACCACTTGTTACAAATTCCGCCGCAACTTTCTCAGCACTAGACCACACTCTTAGACAAAAACGGAAAAGAGTTGAAACAGAACAAACGGACATCCAGCAAAATAAAGAAACAAAAACCCAATATCCCTCTACCTGGCTTAATTTATTATCCGTTCAACCCATCCTACGACTCCATAATGTCATTCCCTTCAAGACATCCTTGAGACACTGAAGATGCCTTAAAGTAGTCAAAACGCGTCTACTCACACAACAAAGCAAGGCCCGACCTCTTTTAAAGAAAAAAGAGAATTAGCCTACGGGTACCAAATAAACAAAGTTATTGACTATAAACATGTTCTTCACGAACACGCGATTTTAATATAACTTTATTAAATTATTTCAGAAAAAAGAAGTGTTTTTTGCCAATGTACTTCAATCAAACGACATAAAAAACTTGGGGTTTCATTTCACAAGTAAGTGAATAAATAATGTAATAGGCAACGTTTGAGAATAAGTTGCTCCATTATTATTTAGAATAAAAAAATACTCTCCTCTCACTATTTCTTATAGATTTCCTTCAGATGAAAATCTCAGAAGCAAGTGTGTTGAAGCCATTGGTGTGACGCCTTCTAGCAACTGTAGTAAGATTCGGTCTATGCATACCAAACCCTCAGAAAAATACGAAAGCTGTGGGAAAATCATTTTAAAGGGTAACGCTATACCTGTTACAACTTCCCTACCGGGGGTCCTGCCAGCCTCTTTCGGGGAGCCCCACGGTACTGGTTGTACCTGCACTCACCAACGCACCTGTAAAGGGACTGAATGAACCTCCTTGGAATTAATACGCAAGTGTTATTTATTGATTATTCTTTATTATCTTCTTTGTTTTCTTTTTTTCTTAATTGTTTGTCGGCGTGTGCTGCAATATCGTCCGTGGTTGGAGGACGGGAACGTGCCGCAGTGCGATGCCGGGTCGCGATCTCCCGGCGAATCCCTCGGCGCACTTCCCGTGCTTGACGGCGAAAGAAGGCCCGCTCCGTGGGTGTGATGGCTAAGCGGGCTAACCGCCTCAGCTCGTAGAGCTCGTGCCGTTGACGCTCCCGCCAACCTCCTCGTGGGCGCCTCTGTTTGGTGGTGTAGTCGGTGGTGTCCAAGGGCGCCTTCAATCTTCGTAAATACTCGTCCTTGCTAATGGGACGCGGGCCGGCTCGGGGCTCTTCCTTGAGCACCTGCTCCAAACTCCGAGTGGGAGCCTGCTGTGGACAGGTTGATTTTACTACCTGTCTGGTACCACTGGCCGACAGGGGATAGAGCGGCACGCAGACGCTGCTAATCCTTGCTACCGGAGTCCTTGTGCCGCTCGCTGCTGCGTCGGCTGCCTTGCCGCGGTGTCGTTCCTGGGACGCCTGAAATAAAAGGGAAGGTTAGCAATGGTGGCCAGCAGCGGTTATGCTAATAAGCCTGAAGGAACATGGCTAGTAATGCCAACACCTCACCATTTGCTTTTTGCTTCCAAGTATGGTATTTATACTCCTGCGATGCGCGTTGTTGCGCATTCGGCTCCCAACTGATTTTTCCACCTCGCTCAAGAAGTTTAAATACTGTTCTTCCAACCTAAATTCTCTTAAAATTCGCTGAGTAGCCAAACACGTGCGCTAGTTACAAACCCTATACTACCTGAACCTTCCCTAATTACCACTAGATTCAACACCTAAACATCCTAGTTATATTACATTTACAAATTACTTACCAATTAATATTCATATAGATATTCAATACATATATTCAATTCATATATTCAATTCATATTTTCAATTCATATTGCAACAAAGTTTGCAATTGCAACAATGTCTCCATACCCTATTATCAACATTGTTGCATATCAATATCGCGATCTATTTAATATCCCACTTCCTGTCATATAGACACGTCATCCGATATTTTGGATAAACAAACCAAACTTAATTAAATTCCTTATCTCATCCTCGACCAAAGTCCAAGTCAGCATATCTCACGATAGAGATCACCCACGATGAAGATCAATGATATAAAAGAAGATGATACAATTGATCTTCCTCTCAGTTCTAGTTGAAGTTCAATCTTATACAAAGGAAAAACCTCAGTGTCAAGTAGTGCATAAGTTATTAAGTAACTATAAGTGAACAGTGTTAGATAATAAGTTAATATTCAATAAAGTGTTATATTTAAAAGTAAACTTTAAAGGTGTTCTCATTTTCAAGTTCTGTGGAAGGAACTTTAACATTTTTTTTGAGAAACCTAATAAGTTATAACAAAACTGGCGCAGTCGACCGTCTTAGGAGGGAGGAACCTCTAGGACATTAACATTTGTGAAGTGAAAAGTGCTCTTGAACTTACATCAAGGAAAATTAAAAACACTTTCTTTAACACTCACAATATTAATTAAATGTATTGGCTAACTTTCTGGAATAATAGAAAGAGCCAATCTTAATAAAACCGGAAAAGTGGACATATTAAATTAAAATAAATAAATTTTACTACGTTGACATTCTTTTTGGAATAATAAAAAGAGTCAACATTATAATAAAGTAAAATAAAATTTTTGAGGAATAAAACAAAAATTAAAACCAACTGACTACTTTCTGGAATAATAGAAATAGTAAAGTTAATACCAACACTGTCGAATAATTTTTAACTGAATAATCTAACACTGAAATAAAATCAATATGGCTGAACAACAACAAGCAGCTGAACCACTACACCTACCGTTCCAAGAACTACTTAAAGAGGTTAGAAGACTACCAAATTATACCGGGAACAATGATGAATACGCCCTGAATTCATGGATCAACGAAGTCAACACCATATTAGCATTGGCACCAATCGGAGACCAACGAGTCTACCTGTTCAGGCTGATTTTGAATAAAATTCAAGGAGCAGCACGAAACACGGTACAGAAACTCACGGACCCAAATTGGCAATCTGTACAAAATATTTTAACATCAACATATGGCGTCACAGAAACGTACAACAACTTGGTCAAACAAATACATAAGGTAAGTGGAGGAAACATGGATGACTTATATTTAAAATTAAGTAATTTGCTTAATAAATTGAATGTAAAATTCTTGCAAGATCCCCTTCGCAATGCACATTTAGAGTTCAGTCCCGCGAGAACTGAAAGTCTAGTCTTAAATAAATTTAAAGGTTCAATACCAGAGTACAAAATGTTCCTATTAGAAACAAAAAATATTGAAACCCTAGATCAAGGTTATCATTTACTGAGGGAACTAAGACAAAGTACCAACGACCATACAAATTACCATTACAAACATAACAAACAGAACCGAAGGCAACATAAAAATAATAATGATAATATTAACACTAATAACAATACTGACGATCAAAATAATTCTAACAACAATAACAGTCACCAAAATAACCAACAACATAATAATTCCAACGGGGATAATTATCGTGAGAATCGAGGTAATTATCGTAATCGAAGATATAGAAACACCTATAGAGGTAATAGGTATTACAGACAGGAACAAATGGAAGTGGACGGAAGTGGCCAAAATAGAAATCAAAATCCAGAACCAATGGATACAAATTTTCTAATACAAGCCTCGGAAGTCCTCAACCAATAATAAATTTAACCATTAATGACGAGATCGTTCCTACTCTAATAGATACTGGAGCATCTATTCTAGTCTAGATACTAATTGTTTAAAAAATATCTCTCGAATATCCCTCACTAATCCTATTCCCATTTATGGACTCGGAGGTACCTTATTTGTAAATCAAAAACTTAAAATTGATATGCTTCTCGAATTCAAATTACCCCAATCTAATAAAATATTATGGAATTTAATGAACTTCCATAATAAATCATTTAAAGCTGTTATTGGCCAAAATATACTTCACCCCTTGAATGTTACCATACATTCTGGTGAAGGGTATTTTGAAATAAACAATGAAAAGTTAAATTTTCTTTACACTGCACCTGAGGAAATAAATGTGCAATGTGAAATAGCACCAAAAAGCAATTCACTAAACAAATTATTTGAAGGATTAAATTACGAGGAGTCAAAAGCTTTGTAAAGTATCCTTAAGGAATTTGAGGATTCATTCTACAAAGAAGGTGACAACTTAACTTGCACCACTAAGACAGAGCATGAGATTGTTACGAAAAGTAGCAAACCTTTGTACTCCAAAACGTAAAGATTCCCTCAGGTATATGATGAAGAAGTTTAAACCCAAATAGCGGACATGCTGAAACAAGGAATAATTCGTCCTTCATCATCGCCTTACAATGTACCTATCTGGATTGTACCGAAGAAAACGGACAATTCTGGAAAAACTAAATGGCGTATTGTAATTGATTATCGTAAATTAAATGAAGAAACAATCGAAGATAAATTCCCAATACCCAATATAGACTCAATATTTGATAAATTAGGAAGAGCTCGATGTTTCACAACTCTTGACCTAGCTAAGGGATTCCATCAAATTAAAGTCAACGAAAATGACCGATATAAAACTGCCTTCTCAGCCCCACAAGGACATTACGAGTTCATTCGGATGCCTTTTGGATTGAAGAACGCCCCTGCTACGTTTCAGAGAATGATGAATGAAGCGTTACAACCTTATATAAACAGAATCGTACCTAGACGACATTTCGATATTTGCGACATCACTCCAAGAAATGGAAGACAATACTGGGAAAATACTACAAACGCTAAAGAAACACGCACTAAAGATACAAATCGACAAATACAAATTCTTTACGAAAGAAACAGATTATCTCGGACATATACTTACACCTGAAGGAATAAAACCAAATGCAGATAAAGTTAAAGTAATCCAAAATTTGAAAATTCCAAATACAACAAAAAGAATTAAATCATTCTTAGGTATAATCGGATACTATAGGAAGTTTATAAATAACTATGCGAAGATTGCATCTCCTCTTACTGATTCGTTAAAGAAAAGTAATAAAATCAATTTTGATGATCCAAAGTACATCGCGGCTTTCGAAAAACTAAAAAGTCTTTTGATTAACCATCCAATACTACATTATCCAAACTTTTCGCAGAAATTCACTCTTACAACGGATACATCAGACACAGCTGTAAGTGCTGTCCTTTCACAACAAGGACATCCTGTTCCCTATGCAAGTAGAACACTCAACGAACATGTGCGGAATTACTCTGTTATAGAAAAGGAACTATTAGCAATCGTTTGGGCATGTCAATACTTTAGGCCATATCTTTACGGAGTCAAGTTTGATATAAAAACTGACCACAGACCATTAGTCTGGTTGAACAACCTGAAAGAGCCAAATATATAACTGCAAAGATGGAAAATTAAGCTCAACGAATATAATTTTAATATCGAGTACGTCAAAGGCAAGAAAAATAATGTAGCCGATTTCTTAAGCAGAATAAACGCAGACAAAAATGAAATAAACATCAACGAGGAAATGGACATCGAAAGCAACATCGCAACTATACATTCAGGTAAAGAAGAACTTAATGATTTCATTCCAATTACAAACGGTATCGTAAACATATATAGAACACAAGTTATCATTACGGATAAAAAGAAAAAGGAATTAGAACAAATTTAAAATAGATGAAAAATTTTCATTGACTTAAACGATATTCCAAATGAAAAAACTTTGGTTGACATTCTTAGAAGATATATACCAGGTAAAGGTACAATCGGCATCTACAGTGACCTCAGTGATCACGATTGGAACAAAGTCCAATTAGTCATCATTAAACTGTATTCAAATAACCGAGAATTAAAATTCATTAATTGTACCGACCATGTAATTGACCTCTTGACAGAAGAAGACTGTTTTACCAAAATTAAGAGTGTCCATGAAAAAAGCAACCATCGCGGAATCATCGAAAATTATGAAGAATTAAAAAATAAATATTATTACCAAGGACTGATACGACTTATTACCAAATACATTGATAACTGTGACGTCTGTAACCTAGCAAAATACGATAGAAAACCTGTGAAACCTGAATTTCAGCTAACGGAGACGCCAACAGACATTAACCAAATAGTCCACATCGGCATATTTTACATAGGCAAAAGACAATACCTTACAGCCATCGACAGATTCTCGAAACATTTATATACCAAAGAAACAATGGACAAGAACACTATAACGTTTATAGATTTGATAAAAGAACGAAATGCTATTCTAGGTAAACCCAAGAAAATCGTTGCAGACAACGAATTCAATACAGTCAATATCAAAGACTTCCTACGTGAACAAGATATTGAAATTCATTTTACTTCACCAAAATCTCATACAGGAAATTCTGACATGAATCGATGTCGCAACACTCTCCTAGAACAAATTAGAATCTTGACCATAACAAGCTCGAATCTCTCTATAACAGATAAGATTTTGAAAGCTACAGAATGTTACAACAATTCTATTCACTCAAGTACTAAATGCAAACCTATCGAAATACTTCAAGGTTTACATAATAAAGTCGAAATTCATGAAGTACTTAAGAACAAAAAATCAAAGTGGATAAAATACCACAATAAAAACAGAGAGCAACCACAAGAAATTTCCCATGACAACGTTTTCATTAAAAATTACGCGAACGAAAGACATAAAGAAGAACCGAAATACAGAAAGGTGACAATTACGAAAAACGATAATGACGACATAATTTCTTTCAAAAATAATAAACGTGGAGCAAAAATTCATCCTTCAAGAATTAAACGTTTCAAGAAGCATTATGACGAACAATACAAAACGACAGAAAATGAAACCGAAGATGAAACTACAACAAACGATCTTACAAACGAACAAATAAACCAGGTAGAAGAAATCTTAACCAACGGAGAACCAACTGATATCCTTATCTCAAAATTCAGTCTTAACATTACAAGAAAAGACATATGTACTCTAAGACAAGGAAACTGGCTCAATGATCAAATCATTATTTTCTACTTAAACTTAATTTCTGAACGAAGCCGAAATAACGCAGACTTACCAAAAACATATTGTTTCAATACCTTCTTTATCCTTAGATACCTACAGCAAGGTTACAGTTCAATTTCTAGATGGACAAGAAGAACTGATATATTCTCTTACGATCTACTATTATTACCAATCCACGTTAAGGGTAACCATTGGTGTTTAGCTGTCATAGATCTCAAAGAAAACAGTATTAAATATTACGACTCTCTCGGTAATACAAATACCCAACTTTTAAACTCTCTAGAAGAATACCTTAAAGAAGAATCTCTTGCTAAACGCAACTTACCTTTTGATACATCTATATTTATTAAAGAGAATGTTTTAGAAACACCCGAACAAGAAAATCAATTTGATTGCGGAGTTTTTACCTGTAAAATAGCCGAGTTGATTTCAGGGAATAACAACTTAAACTTTAATCAAAGTCAAATTCCCCAACTAAGGACGAAAATGATCCTAGAAATTACTCAAGGAAAACTCCTCTGCTAAATTTCAGACATCATCCTCAAAGTTTGGAATATGGATATTCCTAATCCTTATTCTTACTGCAATTTCATCAACAACATCAGAAATGGCAATAGAAAAAATCGACTCCAATTCCGGAATAGTTCTAATTAAGAAAGACCCCGTCAGACTAATCAAATATTTTATAAGAATTTATCATAGAATTGATCTAAAACAATACGAGTATGCCCTGAACGATATCTCTAAACAAATAGATTTGACACCTTATACAGAAGAACTAATAAAAACAATAAAAGGTGAACTAAAACTGCTACATTTTGATATAATAGAGACATCTGACGACAAAAACTCTCAAAACAAACAAAAGAAACAAAAAGAGTCTTCCAAAAAATGGAAATCTAAACAAAACAAACAGAACAAAAGGACAATTGAACAAAATACAAATCAGACAATTAGCCCATTAACAGAAACATGTAATTCGGAATTAGGTAAACAACCCGGGTATATTCAAATATGCGAAAATCTAAAAAGAAATAAAAGAGGTTTAGTCAACCCTATAGGAAAAATTTATAAATGGCTTTTTGGAATTATGGATAACGATGATTACGAGGAAATAATGGAACATCTAAAAATAATCGATTCAAATAATCACGCTGTAATAGAAACTATGAATAAACAATTACAAATAAATAATGCTTTTCAAAATAACTTGAATAAAATACTCATAAATATAAACAATACTAATAACTCAGTAAAAAAATTAACTGACGACATGAATAACGTTGCGTACTACATAAACAAAATACTTATGGACATACAGTTAAATCATAATCTTGATCTTATCAAAGATGAATTAGAAAAAATAATTGATAATGTAAATTCTGCAAAATCCGGTATTATGTCGAGATCAATACTGACTCATGACGAAATTGATACTTACGGACTTTCCTTTCAAGAATTACAAGATAGATCGATTAGTGTCCTTATTCGAAATAATACAATAGTATTTGTCGTCAATGTGCCTATACGTACTGAGCCTTTATTATCGTATTATGTAAGAAAACCATTTTGAATCATTAGACATCAATATAAACGAAGCTATCTATTACAAGGACAAGTATTACGAATATAGAAAACATGTAAAATCATTTAATAATATATTGAATTGTAAAAACACAAAATGTATTGCAAAGTTAAATAATATAACTACAACAGAAGAAATTGAAAAAGGTTTGATTTTTGTAACAAATGCAAATGAAATTTTAAAACAAACGTGTAATGAAAAAATGTACACCCTTTTTGAATCATATGTGATAAGATTTAGTAACTGTAAAATGGAAATTAATAATCGAACATTTACCAATACTGTAAAAGATTTCCAGCAAATACTCATGTTAGAACCAATTAGAAACATATCTAACTATATATTCAAAATAGATTTAGACCAACTGCAATTGGAAAATATAAAGAATTATGATAAAATCGAAGAAACCAAATTCGAATATAAAAAGAACATTGTCACAGTGGGATCTGTATTAACACTTATTATAATTGTCATAACTATCACTTTCATTTTATACATGTATTGTAAAAATAGAAGATATAACATTAAAATTAAAATTGTAAATGCTGAAAAGGACATTGAATCCCAAAGTAATAAACACGTTGAGGACAACGTTACCACATAGGAGGGAGGAGTTACAAACCCTATACTACCTGAACCTTCCCTAATTACCACTAGATTCAACACCTAAACACCCTAGTTATATTACATTTACAAATTACTTACCTATTAATATTCATATATATATTCAATACATATATTCAATTCATATATTCAATTCATATTTTCAATTCATATTGCAACAAAGTATGCAATTGCAACAATGTCTCAATACCCTATTATCAACATTGTTGCATATCAATATCGCGATCTAATTAATATCCCATTTCCTGTCATATAGACACGCCATCCAATATTTTGGATAAACAAACCAAACTTAATTAAATTCCTTATCTCATCCTTGACCAAAGTTCAAGTCAGCATATCTCACGATAGAGATCACCCACGATGAAGTTCGATGATATAAAAGAAGATGATACGATTGATCTTCCTCTCAGTTCTAGTTGAAGTTCAATCTAATACAAAGGAAAAACCTCAGTGTCAAGTAGTGCATAAGTTATTAAGTAACTATAAGTGAACAGTGTTAGATAATAAGTTGATATTCATTAAAGTGTTGGATTTAAAAGTGAACTTTAAAGGTGTTCTCATTTTCAAGTTCTGCGGAAGGAACTTTAACATTTTTTTTGAAAAACCTAATAAGTTATTAGCCCAGTCATATTAGGTAAAAAAAGGGGTCAACCTCGGAATGAAAGATAATAAGCTGCAAATTAGTATGAGCCTTTGTTTTGTCATTCTAAATGTTGTCTCAAAAGTCACAATCGTTATCGTGTCCGCGTCTCAAGATATTCAAGGTCAAAGGTCACAAAAATCGGTTTTTCGCGAATATCTGGCTTCCTATCGGTTAAATGAGATTTGCATTTATTATAAAAGTTGTAGGCTATAAAATTCCCTACAACTTTTGTTTAAACTTTTTTTTCATACGACCAACCGTTTTGAAGGTAGAGCGCGAAGAGTGCACATCGTACAGTCATATACGGCCTAATGCAAGGTCAAGCGTGAGTTATGGTTATCAGTACGTTATAAAGTCAATTATTTACTTGGAAATTATAATTATTAAACAATGCCTATTATTTATGTACTAACTATTAATTATTTATATTTAATTAAAGTAAGTAACTTGATTATTTATATATAATTATTCATATTTAACTATTTAAGTATAAAATATTATTAATTCTGGATTATATATTTTAGTTTTATTTTAAGTTAAAATGATAGTAAGAGTATATATTTTACACATATTTTTATTTATTATTAAATACGGCATAATATACATTTATCAAAATGTGAGTTCAAATATCAAAAGTATCTTTGTTGATTTTAATTGTAATGAAATTGGAAATGGAAGCTAATTATCTTCTTCTTGTTCGTCGTCTTCTTCTTCTTGTCGCTCAAAAATGTTCGATTCATTGTCATCATCCTCATTATCTGTCATGTTCATCTCCAAACCTTCCAGAATATCGGGATCATATGTATTTTCTTCATCGGGATTACTTGGATACAGTGAAGCGTTGAGGCAAGCTTGTCCGTTGCACTGGCCGCAAGCTAAAGAACATTGTAGCCCTGATTTTCTGCATCCACAGCGGGAACCACAACCATTTTTGCAATTGCAAAATATTACGTTTAGTAGTTCGGCTGATGCTGGAGGTAATAACGTTCGTATGGGCTCCAGGATTTCATTTTCAAGCATCCAGCCCCATTCTTTAGGTTCTAAGTCCTTCCCTAACCACGTTTGAATCTGGTAGTAGACACGTTTTATGTGTTGATGAGCTGCTACACTTGTTGGTGGAAGTGTTGACAGTTGTACAGGTTTATTTAGTTTTGTAAATTTGATGAATTGCGTGTAGCGGAAATGATCAATGTTGTCCTCAGATTTTGGAGCATTATATAATGCCAACGTGTCTACTACCAGATTCAAACGTGGTTAGGGAAGGACTAAGAACCTAAAGAATGGGGCTGGATGCTTGAAAATGAAATCCTGGAGCCCATACGAACGTTATTACCTCCAGCACCAGCCGAACTACTAAACGTAATATTTTGCAATTGCAAAAATGGTTGTGGTTCCCGCTGTGGATGCAGAAAATCAGGGCTACAATGTTCTTTAGCTTGCGGCCAGTGCAACGGACAAGCTTGCCTCAACGCTTCACTGTATCCAAGTAATCCCGATGAAGAAAATACATATGATCCCGATATTCTGGAAGGTTTGGAGATGAACATGACAGATAATGAGGATGATGACAATGAATCGAACATTTTTGAGCGACAAGAAGAAGAAGACGACGAACAAGAAGAAGATAATTAGCTTCCATTTCCAATTTCATTACAATTAAAATCAACAAAGATACTTTTGATATTTGAACTCACATTTTGATAAATGTATATTATGCCGTATTTAATAATAAATAAAAATATGTGTAAAATATATACTCTTACTATCATTTTAACTTAAAATAAAACTAAAATATATAATCCAGAATTAATAATATTTTATACTTAAATAGTTAAATATGAATAATTATATATAAATAATCAAGTTACTTACTTTAATTAAATACAAATAATTAATAGTTAGTACATAAATAATAGGCATTGTTTAATAATTATAATTTCCAAGTAAATAATTGACTTTATAACGTACTGATAACCATAACTCACGCTTGACCTTGCATTAGGCCGTATATGACTGTACGATGTGCACTCTTCGCGCTCTACCTTCAAAACGGTTGGTCGTATGAAAAAAAAGTTTAAACAAAAGTTGTAGGGAATTTTATAGCCTACAACTTTTATAATAAATGCAAATCTCATTTAACCGATAGGAAGCCAGATATTCGTGAAAAACCGATTTTTGTGACCTTTGACCTTGAATATCTTGAGACACGGACACGATAACGATTGTGACTTTTGAGACAACATTTAGAATGACAAAACAAAGGTTCATACCAATTTGCAGCTTATTATCTTTCATTCCGAGGTGAAAGCCCTAATATGACTGGGCTATATAACATAACTCGCTCTCGTTCCACGAACGTTTTTCCTCCCCACTTCGTCTCGCTTGTTCGACTGGTGAATATGCGAAACTGGGGAGCTTGAGCGAAAGAGTGTTTTTCGCTTAAGCTTTCGCCTTCGAAAGAGTGCTTTCAGCTTACGCTTTCGGCTTTCTCACCATCTCCTGAGGTGAAATAGCGAAACTGGGGACATTGAACTTTCGGTTTTCTTCTCCGCTTACCTCTCTTCAAAGCACCCCGTTCGTTCATGATGTAAATGTCGTTGTGGGTTGAACTTTCTCGTTTACTTAATTGCTCGCTTATTCACTTGCGCATGTGTTTCTATGGCTAATTTTCATTGGCGAAGTGCGAGTACATAGGTGTTGTTTGCTCGCTACTGTTGCAGTTATGAAGCGGGAATATATCGGAGCGTGTTTTATGTATTCGCTCGCAACTAATCACTAATTGGAGTAATTAACCAATGCAACATTCCTCCGGCATTTAAAGATAAGATTTAATGTACTTGGAGAGTACAATAAATCGTCGCTCTACTCCGATGATCTGGATTACTTAATGTACCCCAAAGGATTACGCTCACTCTTGGTTTTTTCGCAATTTTTGTTGTTGGTTGATTCTCGCTACCTTCCCTTTTGTGCAAATCATTCGTACTTATATTTCGTGCTGTTACCGCCATTGCTGTTATTCACTGTACTTCTCGCAACGTATCTTTAACCTTTGTTCTGCTGCTGGTTTGAACGTTTACTAGATGGTATCGTAGTTCTATCGTTTAATTTCGTATTTTTATTGGCAGGCGTTTTAACTTCTAATTGACGTTAACTGAAGTTTGATTTTGTACAATTATATATTAATGTTCCGTTTGATTCGATCGTTGAATTGATATACTCATATTTTAATACTTGGTTTGGTACCGTGAGTTCATGGTAATCAATATCTATCACATGTCAATGCTGCATTTATAATTTATTACAATTAAAAATTATACAATTATGTATCATATTTAATATTTTGTTTGGTACCTTGAGTTAACGTTAATTGATATGCATGACATATTCATGTTGCTTTCATAAACTACTACAATTAAAAATTAGTAATTTGAAGTTTGATTTCACACAATGTTTTGTTTCATTATATCATAAGTTCTGTACTGATGCTTAAGTATTTCTTTGGATACAATAAGCTAGTATGGTTCTACATAATTTGTTTGCTTCAATCATTTTGTTTGCTTCAATCATTAATCAGTCTAAGTAATTATTCACAATTGTTTTTGTTTGATAAAATTTTAAGTCAACAAGTTTGTGTTTGGTTTGATTCTGTACAGTAAATAATCTGTGTTTCATTTGATACAATTATAAAATAAGATGTTAATATTTCATTTCTGCCGTAAACTTTTGGATTATAAATTGTTTCGTTTTACTAATATATAATGTTGAAGAATATACTATTATCATTTTTTTTACAATTAAAGAATACTGGAATTCAATTTTTTCTTTGCAATAGGTGTATAATCGGCTTTACTTGGTATTATAATACACTTTCCTTTAACATTCACATTCAATGCTGATTTTTCTTTTAATCAAAGGTATACATTAATGGTTTGCTTATTATTTCCATCATTACTTATCTCAAAATTGTTTTTGATATCGACAAGTATTGTTACCTATTTTGCCTTTTCTATTCTTGGAATTTTTTATTCTACTCGTATATGTTTCGGCTTTACATTTTTTCCTTTCTTTCGAATAGTATTAAAGTTCTCTTGCGTATATTCAAATATTTTAATTACTAATTAGTTCCATGTTGCTTTCGGTTAGTGGTTATTACTCGTATTAGAGTGTTACTATTTGTTTAGTACAGGTTTTAGTAAATTATAACAGTTAGCGTTAGTGAGGATTTAACCAGGGGGGGTGCGATGGCATTTTTTTATTTTGTTTTTCCGTGCAATTTTCTCCTATACATCTATTTTTCATTTTAATTTCTATTCAACTAACGTACCTATATTACTAATGTTATTATTATTCCCTTCGTTTTCCTTTCGCTTTTCATATTTTGACTACATTACCTAGTTTTCCATCTTTAATGTGCCACTGGATTATTGGGAGTTTCTGTTAGTATGTAGGCGGGAGTTTCTGTTAGTATCTTAATGGGATGGGATGTGTGAATATGTATATGGGTATAGTAAGTCGCCTGTACGGCATCCCATTTGGCCATACTCGTACGGGTGATAATATTGTTCCCTCCAATCGCTTAATTAGCTTCACCCGAACGAGAACTTTGTATTAAGGTGCCGGCGAAGATCACTTCGTCCAAGCTTCGTACAAGTTTCTCTTCGCCTATTCCCCATGGTTTACTAGCAGCTATCATTTGAGCCGACCGTTTGCATGGTCGTTTAAGCATGTTATCAAGTGATAACGTTCTGCGCTCTTCGATGCCTACTTGCATACATTCTCTTTACCTATTCCCCATGGTTTCCTAGCAGCTATCGTTCGAGCCGACTGTTTGCATGCTCGTTTAAGCATGTTATCAGGTGATAACATTCTGCGCTCTTCGATGCATACCTGTGATTCGAAACGCCACTGAGAGAACTTAATATTACGGCGCCGACGAAGATTACTTCGTACAAGCTTCGTATAAGGTTGATCGAGCTGGGGAGTTGTGTCGAGTTCATTCTCTTTACCTATCCCACATGCTTTACTAGCAGCTATTTCGAACTGACTGTTTGCATGCTCGTTTAAGCTTGTTATAAGGTGATAACATTCCGCGCTCTTCGATGCATACTTGCGACTTGAAACGAGTGATTATGTGCAAGATATCATTCATATGTTATCAATAGGAAGCTTGCTAATACATGGGTATCAAGTAAATTGTTATCCCATTGTATCGTTCCTAGGGACTTAGCTTATTAGTAAATGGTGGGATTATGCTCATAGTGTGCAAGGTGTAAGAAAAGATAACAGTACATAGCTGCTGCTTCGTTGGTAGTTGTTTGTTTAGTATTAAATTAGATAAAATTAAAGCATTCGTTGTACAAAATTGGTTCTTCTTAATATGCTAGTGCTATTACCATTGATTATTACTGTTTTTTTTATTGTTCTATATATATATATATATATATATATATATATATATATATATATATATATATATATATATATATATATATATATATATATATATCTATATATATATATATATACATATATATATACATATGTATATATATATATATATATATATATATATATATATATATATATATATATATATATATATATATATACTTTTTCCCAATTTTATGCCATTGCTATAATTAGACGAGCTGAAAGGAACAGGTGGAATAATGCGCGGGATTGAGTACTACTTGGGGATTGGGTGCTTGTGTGTTTGAGCTAGGCGTGGTTGTTAGCTGCTCCCTATGGATGACGCCATTCCGGGACTTATCTGTTGCTAGTGGTGTCGGTGGAACCCGCTGGCTTACCTCCGGGTTCGACACCTCTGTAGAGCCTTGGTTGCTTAATTTCGTCCGACAACTCCCCTTAATGAGCCTGATCAAAAGGTATATCCCTATAATTAATATCGAGACTGTCGCTATACTGGTCGAAGCCGTGGATAGGTGTACATGCCTTTTGGCCGTCTCATTAAATTTGATCCGATCGAGGTGCGAATAAATTTCATTGAAGCCGTGGGTGCTGGCTGCGATATGTATACCCCCGTTCTTAGCTGTTACTAGCTTCATTCGTGGCATGCTGTGGTTGCCCACCAAATCAGCAACGTCAAGCTCTAAAATCCTGGGGTTTACTTCGGGAAAACACTGCGGTTGAATTATATCGAACTGGGTACTTTCCGCTTCGTAATGTTTGATCATCTCGTTAATCTGAATTGTGCAGGGGAGATGGAGGGCTAGAATTCCTTGACCAATCAGCTTGTGTGTTGTGACGCTAGTATCGCAGTGGATATGGATGGGCGTTTCATTCTGTAGAAAATATATCCAACTGTTAGGTTTGCTCAGCTTGATCAAGGAGTCGGTTATTGATGTACTAACTCAAAGGGGAAGCACCGTCTTCAGTTTGAGTGGGTTGTACAGGAGTGATATAATTTCATTTGTAGACGGAGGTGACTGAACAATCGGCGCAGTTAACGGTGCCACGTAAAAGTCACCCGGTTCCGGATGTTTTATTTTCTTGTGACTTGCATTGTCCGTAAGGAGCAGAAATTGCTGAGTGGTAATGTCCGCTACTTTGAACGAGTATTCCACAGAGGGTATTAGAAACAGTGTCCCGTTGGTTCTGATATAACTTCATATGGGGCAATTGGAAAATAGGCAGCATGATTAGTACCACTTGTTTGGTTTTCCTCCTGAAATGCTGCAACTCCGGTGCTTGCGTCAAGATTTGCTCGCAGAATTCAGAACATCTATTACCCGGTTTAATATATATTTCATGCAACCTTTTGCTGGAAATCAGAAGGGGATGAATAATATTGTTCTGCACCAAAACAGCAACGTCAATGATGGTGCGTTGCCTTGCCTCAATTTCTAGTAATTGAGCTAAAAATGAAGTCAGTACCACGTTCCTTCGCTCCACTGCGAGTAATTTATCGGTCATAAGAAAGATGTCCTAGATCTGCAAGCCAAGTTCCGCTTGTCTGCTGATCACATCCAACAGCGGTTTATGGATTTCCTCCAAGAGTACGTTTACAACACTAATCCTTTGTTTTTCTAATTTGTCTAATTCCCTTTCTTTGTCCTCTAGGTTATCTAACCGACTGTATAGCTCCTTCTCATTCTCGTCGTCCATGGTACCAAATAACGAATGTAGCGCTCTCCCGACTCCATCAATGAATGACCTTTTAGCCCTTTTAGGCATCAGTGGTTCAAACAGAGCTTGAGAGCGAGTCTTAAGGTTTTCTACTAGGCTATGGACATGCTTTAACTGCTCGGCACATCTCAAGCCCTAACCTGCACAAAGCATCTTAACGAGGTGTTCAGCACGTTCGGCTACTCCTATTTGCTCCTGGATTTCCCCTAGATTTAACTCCATCACGACGCTCCAGGTACTGTGGTAGCTCTACAGACTGCCAACATCTTCAAACAGTATCCCCGTGTTCGCTATGCTCTCCAGTGAATATGGTTTCAGATCCTCGTTCGGGGCTGCCAAAACACCAACGCTGAGCAGGCTTCAGATGACGATGCCGACAGCCATCACTAGAAATACGGAAAAAAGAAAAAAGGGAGAAAGGGGTTAGTTCAATTTATTCATAATATGGTTTAAGTCGATTGTTATGAACATTGACCAGTTTTTTCCTTATCGCAATCGTGGTGTTGACGGGGGAAGTAACGGCTTTGACCTCATATGGCCCAACCCATACTTGCACGAGCTTGTGCTTACGGTTCTCGTTTTTTAGCAAAACTTTATTCCCTATATGGAAAATAACTGGTCTGACGTTGTTATCATAATGGGCCTTAGATTTTAATTTACTCTCCATTATATTCTTACGTGCCAAGGTATACATCTTCTGTAATTTGTGCTTTTATAACAGATTATAGTTCTCATGGTCATAGAGAGGGGCTGGCTCCTTCTTTAGGTTCGACGGAACGTCCACCTTGAACCCATAGAGACAATCCATTGGAGTGAGTTACGTGCTATCATGTTCACTGTTATTGTACACGAACGCGGCCGTACGCAGAAATTGATCCCGAACCTGCGGGTTGTCATCCACCATTGATCTCAAATATTCCACAAGGGGTCTATGGGCTCGTTCCAATGCTCCATTGGATTGTGGGTGATAGGCAGTAGTTTGCATTTTCATTTTCCTTATATTTAATAGCCTACATGTTTGCTTGAATAGTTTATATTTATATTATATACTTTATCGAATGGCCTCTCCGCTATGTCTGTGACAAACATTGGCATGCGGTGCTGGGGAATAGTCTTCATAACCTGACATTTCTTACACTTCTTCATATATTTTTTAATGTCCGATAGCATATTCCTCCATTTATACTTCCTACGAATCTTCTTGTAGGTTTTCGCAACCCCTTGGTGTCCCCCAAAAGGGGAGTAATGAAACTCCAACAAGGCTGCTCCCACCTCTTCCGGGGTATTAAGAGTCAGGATCTCAGGTTGTACCTCGGTCTGGAAAGATTTAACCTTAATTGTCTCCTCTCCATCAGCTGCATAATCTCCACTATCCCCGTGGAGACGTCCCAGTGCTGGATCTACACAGAGCCCCTCGGAGGTGAAGTTGGGTAAATCCCGTTGCTCCGGCGCGATATGCAAAGATCCGGTATTATTTGCTTCATTAGTACCGGTGGTAGTGCCATCCCTACTTGTCTGTTGGACTCTTTGTGTCTGCTCCGCTGACCCACCTTCCAGAGCTTGCCCAAGCAGTTCCCGCTGTTTTTGCGCTCGAGTTATGGCACCGCACTGATACTTATTACCCGCTTCATTCACCAAGTCCTGAGGGATCCTACTCAATGCGTCGGCATTGGTATTATACTTCCCCGGCTCGTACTCAATGCGGTAATCAAATTCCGACAATTTATGGTGGAACCTTACCAACCAGGTGGTAGGATCTTTCGCGTTAAACACCCCCTTTAAGGGTTTATGATCCGTATATATGGTAAAACGCCTGCCCTGCAAGTAACATCTGAAATTCTTCACTGCCCAAACCACCGCAAGCAATTCGTTTTCGATAGTGGAATAATTACGCTCCGCCTTGTTCAGCGTTCGACTTGCATAGGCTATAGGATGGTCCTTGCCGATTTCTCCTTGAGATAGGACAGCCCCCAGTCCCTCGTTACTTGCATCAGTGGTAAGGTTAAAAGGCTGCGAGAAATCAGGATACGCCAGCAGTGGAGGTTCCACCAACGAATTTTTCAACATCTGAAATGCTTCCATACACTTATCTGTCCATGTAAATCCAACGTCTTTACGGAGCGAATTTGTAAGGGGTTTGGCTATCTTGGAGAAATTCGGGATAAACTACCGGTAATAATTAACCAGCCTAAGAAAGGACTGTAGCCTACGGACCGTTGTGGGGACTGGGAAATCACGTACGCAGCAAGTCTTACTCGGATCCGGCCGCGCACCTGTTTGAGAACAAATATGTCCCAAATAAGACCACTTCAGGCCGGAAGAACTGGCACTTCTCTGGTTGCAGTTTTAAGTTATTTATCCTCAGTCTGACAAAAAAATTTTCGTAGCTTATCAATATGATCCCTCAAGGTTTTCCCATAAACCACTATGTCATCGAGGTACACAAAACATTCAAAACCCTGTAAACCTGTTAGTATGTAGTTCATTAGCTTCTGAAAAGTGGCTGATGTCCCTTTCAAACCAAAAGGCATCCGCTTAAATTCATAGTGTCCATAACTAGTGCTAAATGCTGTTTTCGGCCAATTCCTTTGGGTGCACCAAGACTTGATGATAACCGCTGGCCAAATCGAACGTACTGAAATACCGTGTTACCTTTTTCCACTGGGAGTCACAATCCCTTAGTTGGGTGCTCCGGTTGAGACCTTGGGGTCCCGGCTAACCCGTGGAGACGGGGTAGGTGAGCGCCACTCGCCAACCCGTTAAATTGTCTCAGGAGCCAATTGGCGAGGTTAGGCTCCCCGGACCAACCCACACTACTTCCGAATTTCGGCGACGAAACCTAACCCTATCCACAAAGTCCTACTACCATGCTTCCACGTTCTCAGGGGACACTTTCACTTGGTGGTCTTGAGCCACCCCGATTTTTCACCACGGTTGATTTAACTGGACCCGCGAGCCAGGCTCCACACTATTTCCTTCCATTGAATAGACCGGCTGAATTCAGTACAATACATATATATTCAGAGTATAAAAATTCCATTCAATTGAAATAAAATAAAATTACAATAAAAATGTGTATATGTGTTACTGTTCTTTTGACCAATTACCTATTAACCATCACCTAACCAATATGATCGGGGGCCCCACTTTTCTCGATGGCGCGCTTCGACGTTACCGCGACTCTTCGCGTGATCTCCGCACCAGCTTTCCTATTCGCCTTTCCTCCTTCCTCGTCCTTCACACTGCTTCCTCATTTCTCCTTTTTCGCCCGCTTCCAACCTGCTTTCCAAAAACTCCAGCTTTTTTTTCGCCGTATTCGGACCTCGTTCCTTTTTCCTAACCTCCAACTCCAGATGTTCAAACCAAAAAGGCCCCCTTTCGCCCAATTCTAGGCCTTTTATAGCCTCGGTGCAATGAGCTTTCGATGTTTCAATTGGCGATGTGGCACTGCCGTTCTGCATTATCACTCCACAGCTTCCATGGGGCATCACCGAAGCTCTTTGCGATCCCCATGTTTTGGACAGTTTACTCATGTCATTTGTTGCATAGAATGTCTTGGCACAATTTGACACGGCGGATAATAATATTGTTCCTGTTTGTTGTTGAAATGAACAATGTCTTTCGTTTGTTTGTTTGTTTGAACACATATCCTTTTTTTCTCACTATTTCGCTACTAACAACTACAATACATTTCATTTATTTAAAATCAATTAATGAATCTCAAGCAATGTGAATCAATTGATACATTCAGTTTTTGTTTATTATTCCCTGAAATGCAATTGCTCATGTTATTGATGTGAATACCGGGCGGCATTGAGAATTTTTCGTAATTACTTGTGTATCCATTCCCTAAACTATTCATAAACATGTTTTGTTGTTCATTTGTGTTCACCGGTGCTTGTGAGTTTTGTTCACCGGTTCTTGTGAGTTTTGTTGCTGTTGATTCATTAAATTGTTCTGCATTTGTTGACCATGATGTCCGAATCCTTGCCCTGATTGTTGATTCAAATGCTGCATAAACATGTCATGAGGTTGATGAGATGAATACGATGGGAATTGACGGAATGACAAAATTGCTGGATCCATGGCTGTCCAATCACTCATGTTTCCATATCCTCCTTTATTATGGTTTTGATTTGGCTGTCCCATATGCATTTGCGGATCATTACCTTGTTGCTGTTGTGGTGGTTGTTATTGTTGCTGTTGAGGTGGTTGTGGAAAACCACCCATATGATGTGACCAATTATTTAGTTGTGGCGGCATTTGTTGTGTACTATTCATGAACCGCAAAATTTTACTGCTGTTACTTTGAGGTCGTGGCACACCGAAACCGAAGGCATTCATATGATTAAAACCTGGTGGTGGCATACGTGTTCGTTGACAGCTTTCTAAAAGATGCTTATTATGATTATTTTGCGATTGTTCGTTTTCCATTAGTTCGGCCAATGCTTTTTGAGTCTCGAAGAACGGATCGAAACCTAAATCATCATCGACAGCTGCATTTTGCGTATATTGATTGTGAATACGATTCTGTTGTTGGGGATTATTATTCGGATTCATTAGCATATTGCTATTACTATGAGACCCAATTTGATCGAATTTATTAAATAATCTCTGTTTTTGTAATTGTTGTCCGATCAGGCCACTGGTGTGGTCCATGTGTTACGAATTAAGCCTATTATTCTCTAGTAAAGTTGCCATGGTTAAGTGGTCACGATGATCATTCATCATGTTGTTGCCATATCCATTTACAAGGAAATGTTGATGCTGCATTTGTTGTTGCTGTTGATTTTTATGAAAATCAAAGAATTTCGACATATTTGTTCCAAACATACTTCCATCATGATCCTGGTGCATACCATTTGGTTGTCTTTGTTGTTGCTGCTGCTGCTGGTGTTGTTGATGTTGCTGATAAAGATGTGATTGCGAAAGTCTATTCATATCCGAACCATTGTGCAGAAAATCGACATTGAAATCCATCGAATTGATTAAATTTCGCTTTTGCAATTCTTGCAATCGTAAATATTCTTCTTGTTGGATTCCATTCGATAGGGTAATCAATGCCTTTAATTTTTGTCATTTCCACGCTCGGTTCAAGTTCCGCTTCAATTCGGAATTCCTCTGCATCCTCGATTGATGAAGTTCCGCAAATGAACTGCTCAATCCAACTTAACCTAACCCTTACAAGGGATTTACAAATTCTAAAACTCTATTCATTTTCTTACAAAATTCATTTAAATCTTTAATTCAGCCTGGCTGGCGCGGTACATAATAACTTTAGATCGCGGGTCTTGCTTATAAAGTCGCGTGTGAAAGTGTCCCGTGACAACCGTGAATGCCCCAACTGGTCTAAAATATCCTCTATACGGGGTAATGGAAAAGCGTCTCCTATAGTTTTCTCATTCAGTCTCCTGAAGTCAACGACTTCTCTCCATTTCTTGGCTCCATTAGCTCCAGCCTTCTTGGGCACAAACAAGAGGGGGGAGTTCCAGGGGCTCTTGCTCGGCTGGACAATATCGCTGTCCAACATCCCCTTGAGCTGCTCATTAATAATGTCCTTTTGGGGCTGACTCAATCGGTACATTTTCTGATTTATGGGTGGTTGGTCCGTCATTAATAGAATCTCATGTGTTATAGCCTCCATGTAGCTCAACTTATCCCCCGGCAAGAAAAAGATGTCACTAAACTCTTGACATAACTCAGTCATAGCAGTCCTCTCTTCGGAGTTGACATGTTCATAAAGTGCAAGCTCCTGTCTCAACAATGCATTGCGCTTAGCATCAGCCGAGGGAAGCTGATGCGCTGATTTAATACATTTGTCCCCTAACCGATCATTAGCTAACTTCTGAGTTCCTCCCCCAACTGATACTAGACCACCAATCTATTTCACGAGGGGACCCTTGTATGGTGCTTGACAGGCTTCTACCTCCTTATTCGTATCCTCTAGAATATCAATCAAATACTCATCCAACTTCTTAAGCTCCAAGACAATCTCTTTAAGTGCAACTGGCACCTCACTCGAGTTCATTAACCCTATTACAGGGCGGACCGGATCTAGAAGAGCATTGGCTAGGAACACGCCATCCGCTATTGAACTTGCGGTACAAAGCATTTCCTGATCCAACCGAATCGGTACCTCCACTAGATGTTGTGTCCGTGGCAAAAATGTGATAACCCTCTCGAAACTGGCTCAATAGATTCCATCGGAACCACTTTGACTGCTAGTGTGCCCCTTGACAGAACTACGATTCACATCCTCAGCCCGGTTTGATAAGCACGCCGTGCTTTGCGCTACCCTCTTGGACAACACGTATGCGCTATTCGGCGCCTCAACCGAAGACTTATGCAAATCTACTGTTCCCTCTTGGCACTCAAGAGGAACCCTGAATTCACTGCCATTTGCTTCCGTGCGAGAAAACACTAGTGACTGAACAGGACCTTCTATATTACAATTTTTTGGTACAACGTCATTTCCAAGAAGACCATCATTGAACGCCCCCTGAATTGCGTCTGCCACATGAAAAGTACAAGGAAGCTTAGTGGGGAGCTCGAAATTGCCTTGCGTAGAACCAAGGGTTTCTTCTTCCCCAAAAGGGCTTGACAAAGTGAGCGTACGACTAACATCTATTGGACACGTATCACGTATTGCCGATTTGCTAATTATGCTAACCTCTGCACCTGTATCTATGGTAAACTTAGTTTTCCCCTGTTTCCCAATGTTTAAAGGCAATGAAGCGGTCATGAGGTTTGATTCTCTGTAATTGTTATCTACTGTACCAGACCCGCCAGCCACTTCCTGCGACACCCTAGATTCAACCTTCCTATTGAGATATTGGCTTCCTGGTTGCACCGTCTTTATTGTAGCTGAGCCGGGGATTTCCAACTCGACTGTGTCTCGTTTCCCTGCTGCTTGGCTTCCCATCTTTTCTTTTGGAAACACGTACCCACGCCATGACCCCTTCGGCCACAAAAATTACATTTCACCTGAAAAAAAAACCCTTGGACCCTAATTAACAACTGGTGTTGCCGTAGCTGGCCTTGCCTTACAATTCCTCTGATCGTGACCATACACCTTACATTCTGGACAATAAGGAGTATTTTTTCGACTGTAGTAGTCTGCATAGGTGTGGCCTCGCTTATGACAAAAGTTACACGTGATTTTCGGACTCTTTGCAAACTTAGATGACTTCGAGCCCGAACCTGGATCGAGTGCCATTGCTACCTGTGGCTGGAAAGAAACAGCACACGGATTAGGTGTGTAACTAGTTTGTTGAGGCGTAAATGCATGTTGATCAGGCAACCAAGTACCGAAAGTGGTTTGTACCTGTGATATTTGTGGGTATAACTGCATCGGATTTCCCTGAAGGAGGAAAGCCTTCTGCTGCAATTTTTCCATATTTAATCCTTTAGTAACTAAATCCTCGAAGGTAGACGTTTCCTGCGTCAACAAATACTGACAAAGATGGGGACTGTTAACACCACCCCTAAAGGCATTCTTAGCGAAACCCTCCAGCTGTGCGTTTGCAATCTTACTTACCTCTGAGCCATACTTAACCACAGTAGCCTCCTGGCATCGCTTAAGCATTTGCCTCCGACGTGATGTGTAGGACAATACTGATTCGGTGGGGCTTTGTTTGGCTGAGATGAGTCCACTCACCAATTCCTGGTAGGTTTCCCTTGGCAAGTAAACGCGGTTTAAGAGCTCCTCAGCCGCCTCTAGAGTTGAAGGAAACTTTGATGATATCAGCTGGTAAGCCTCCCCTCGAAGACGAGTCGGAAAGATCTGCATGAAAGCTACCTGCTCCTGGCTATTCAAACATATCCAAACTTGCCTGCTGCACCCAATAAAGGTCTCCAGGTCTAAAACTATTGACGGGCTTGGAGCTCCCGAAAACAAAGGGATCATCGCCCCCATTAATTTAGCTACCTTAGCATAATCGGCCATATGGCCTGCGAAACTCTTAACCTCTACCCCGTTACCAGTCATACAAACAGGACTAGAATGATTGGCTTGATAAATTGAAGCGTTTGTAGATGGGCCTGCCTCAAACCATAAATTCAAATCGTGAGACGTAATCAGCGTCTTTAACGATTGCGATAGATCGAAAGAACTGGTCTGGTTTAGCGAGACTGCGCCGTTTAATCTCTTCTTTAAATTGCTTCGTTTGTTCGCGGAACTGACTAATTCACTCTAAACGATGCACATGCAAGTTATGAACCGCATTCGTTAATTCAATAATTGTGTCCAATTCAACGGGCTCGGTTTCTCGCTTCACCTGTTGATTTGAGCTGGAACAAGAAGATTCAGACTTACTTTTTGGAGTTGAGAGTGCTCTACCGCTTCGTAACACGAATCCGTCGCTTTCTTCTGGAGTTGTCCGCTGAATTCTTCCTACTGCCTGATTCCTATCACTAATTCGCGCGATATAACAATTAATAATGACCGTGTCTTCGGGTTAATGTACAAGTCACTAACAACACAACTCCTTCTGTGGTTGGTAAGGACTACAGTTTCTATAACACTAACTGGGTGGATCTTGCTACAATTCCAAGGATATGAAGCCCAAGCAATCAGGATGCGTGGATGAGTGCGTTTATATCGAGAGTGTAAGTGTAAGATTCCAGTTTCGAACGTTTCACCAATTTAGTCTGTACATAATTGATCACTCTACAGCGAGTCACCGTACTAGAGCTGCTCGGTAACTAAAACCGGCTGCGCCAATTTTATATCTTCCCTACCGGGGGTCCTGCCGGCCTCTATGCATACCAAACCCTCAGAAAAATACGAAAGCTGTGGGAAAATCATTTTAAAGGGTAACGCTATACCTGTTACAACTTCCCTACCGGGGGTCCTGCCAGCCTCTTTCGGGGAGCCCCACGGTACTGGTTGTACCTGCACTCACCAACGCACCTGTAAAGGGACTGAATGAACCTCCTTGGAATTAATACGCAAGTGTTATTTATTGATTATTCTTTATTTTCTTCTTTGTTTTCTTTTTTTCTTAATTGTTTGTCGGCGTGTGCTGCAATATCGTCCGTGGTTGGAGGACGGGAACGTGCCGCAGTGCGATGCCGGGTCGCGATCTCCCGGCGAATCCCTCGGCGCACTTCCCGTGCTTGACGGCGAAAGAAGGCCCGCTCCGTGGGTGTGATGGCTAAGCGGGCTAACCGCCTCAGCTCGTAGAGCTCGTGCCGTTGACGCTCCCGCCAGCCTCCTCGTGGGCGCCTCTGTTTGGTGGTGTAGTCGGTGGTGTCCAAGGGTGCCTTCAATCTTCGTAAATACTCGTCCTTGCTAATGGGACGGGGGCCGGCTCGGGGCTCTTCCTTGAGCACCTGCTCCAAACTCCGAGTGGGAGCCTGCTGTGGACGGGTTGATTTTACTACCTGTCTGGTACCACTGGCCGACAGGGGATAGAGCGGCACGCAGACGCTGCTAATCCTTGCTACCGGAGTCCTTGTGCCGCTCGCTGCTGCGTCGGCTGCCTTGCCGCGGTGTCGTTCCAGAGACGCCTGAAATGATAGGGAAGGTTAGCAATGGTGGCCAGCAGCGGTTATGCTAATAAGCCTGAAGGAACATGGCTAGTAATGCCAACACCTCACCATTTGCTTCTTGCTTCCAAGTATGGTATTTATACTCCTGCGATTCGCGTTGTTGCGCATTCGGCTTCCAACTGATTTTTCCACCTCGCTCAAGAAGTTTAAATACTGTTCTTTCAACCTAAATTCTCTTAAAATTCGCTGAGTAGCCAAACACGTGCGCTCTCGTTCCACCAAAGTTTTTCCTCCCCGCTTCGTCTCGCTTGCTCGACTGGTGAATATGCAAAACTTGGGAAATTGAGCAAAAGAGTGTTTTTCGCTTAAGCTTTCGACTTCGAAAGAGTGCTTTCAGCTTACGCTTTTGGCTTTCTCACCATCTCCTGAGGTGAAATAGCGAAACTGGGTACATTGAGCGAAAGACTATTTTAACCAGAACTTTCGGTTTTCTCACGATCGCTCGTGGTGAAATAGTGAAACTGGGAACATTGAGCGAAAGAGTGTTTATGCCGGAACTTTCGGTTTTCCTCTCCGCTTACCTCTCTTCGAAGCACCCCGTTCGTTCATGATGTAAATATCGTTGCGGGTTGAACTTTCTCGTTTACTTAACTGCTCGCTTATTTACTTGCGCATGTGTTTCTATGGCTAAGTTTCATTGGCGAAGTGCGAGTACATAGGTGTTGTTTGCTCGCTACTATTGCAGTTATGAAGCGGGAATATATCCGAGCATGTTTTATGTGTTCGCTCGCAACTAATTACTAATTGTAGTAATTTACCAATGCAATATACCGATTATTTTTGTTGGGCATAATTTAGAAGTAAGCATTGTAATATATGAATATGATAAACTATTAAAAATACTGGATTACCCGAAAATTAATGTCGTTTTTTGCATGTTTTCAAATTAAAGTTATTATATTAACAAAAAGCATTAATCAATTATATATTGACCATTTTGTTGGATGACCTTTTGCCATCTTTTGCTGGTTGAAGAATTCTACGTTCGAAGAACCGTTGGTTCTTAGAAGTAAGGAAGTGGTCCAACTTGTTGTTAATACCCTGATTGGAATAAAAAGTTTTGCTAATTCAAATGGTTTGAAGGGAGCGAAACAAATGAAAGTTTGATGGTTCTAAGTCAAGGCTGTAGGATAGATGTGATGCGTTTCTAATTGAGCTCCATAAGTTTTTGACGGATTATCAAATAGGAGTGGGGTCTGGCGTCATCATGATGTAACATCACGCCTTTGCGATAGGCCAGTTTAGGACGTTTTTTCTTAATTTCTTCGTTCAATTTCTATAGTTGATGACAGTCGATATTTGAGCCAATAGTTGGTCTCTTGGAAATAGCTGCAAGTAGACTTTACCCTTGTAATCCCACCACACTAAAAGCATAATTTTCTTTTGGTGACTGTTTGCTTTGTGTGTTGACTATGGCTGCTCATCTTTCTTGGTCCATAATTGTTTTCAGACTACGTTATCGTAAACAATCTATTTTTCATCACCCGCTATGATTCTTTTTCAAAATATGTCGCATATGTTAATGCGGTTAGTGAGGTGGCTTTCCTTTAATTTGTGAGGAACCCAAGCATCCAGTTTGTCTACCTAACCAAGCTGTTGCAAGTGCAAGCAACCGGTTGAATTAAATATATCGAGCTATTTTGCTATCTCTCAAGATATATGCCGGTTGGTTTCAATTAACGCCGACCTGTATATAGTGCATCTTGCACATTAAAATTTTAAGAAAGATAGCGAGCACACCAACGATGGCAGTAGTGTTCAATAAGGTAGTCCTCACCATAAACTTTACACAATTTCTTTTGAGCATGAACTGTATTTTTGCCTCTTGGGAAGTAAAACAATAAAATTTGACGATAATGCTCTCTATGATTGTCCATTTTCAAGTCTATTTTTAACCAACATTGTTGCGAATCCCGGCGTAGCAACTTTCTCCTATCCGCAAGTTCAAATCGCCGCCGTAACATCTCCACCTTCCTTTGGGCATTTATTCGTTTTCCCCGGTTATTTATTTAATTTTTTAAATTTTTACCAATTTCCCTATAATTTTAATTTCCACATCATCACAATCCTTCCCTTTTCCCTTATTTCCAACTAAAATAATATAATATATACTAATAATTTCAATTTTCCCACTAACAACATTCCATTCATTGATTCCCACGAACAAAACTTCATTCAATACCTTTTCCCTAACAAAACCTAATTCCTTCCTTTATACTAACTAATTCTATTCTCACTAAAAAATTTTACTTTTTATACTAACGATAATTAATTCACGTTTCCCTACTAACAAAATTCAATCTCATACCCAGATGCATCGTTGAAGTTGCTTATTAGATGAATGGGAGATCGACAAGACATGGCTCCATTGGCTGCGTAGCGAGTTCTCGACCGGGGGTCTGCTGGAACCCTGGGTTCTAGTTCGCCCGAGCGCAGGGAAGCACTTCTTGAGGTATCGGCAGAATCAATAGTTTCCTTATATGTATATGTGACAGTTTGCATTCAATCAAGCGCTTTTTTGATGATGCAAATTGCCATATATGCAAATCAATGGATATTATTGTGTTTGTCGATACGGAAAAGATGTGTGGGTAGCGGAATCGAAGTGTAATGAACTTCGATTACGTTACACAGATGCAGCAGCGGTAATTGGAAATGAAAAAAGATTGCGGGATCGGCTTCGATGGAGGTGAAATGTGCGATTAATTTGTTGGGATTGGGGCAGTCAGTTTTTGGCTTGTGACGGAGTGAAATTCTTTGGCGGCTTTCGAGAAAGTTTTTTTTGTAAATTAGGAGAATAAAAGGTGTTTGAAGTCAAGGTGTGAAGTTTAATGTATTGATTAAATACGTTGAAATAAAGTGGAATTTTTGACAGTTAAACAAGGAAACAGTTGTTTTTGATAGCAGAACGGTTTCTTCCTAGTGGTTGTGATACGGATGAAAAAGTAATTAGTAGATACAAGAAGTGGAAAGAAAAACCCAAAACAACAAAAAAAGAAACCAGAATTAGATAGTGAGAATTGTGACAAGTGATGGAGTTAATCACCTTCTGATCCTAAAGTGAAGTTAGGAATTGTAATATTCTCGTGGGCAATCTAGAACTTGTGTATGTGAGAATTACCTGTGGGGGTTGAATTTCCCAACAAACGGAAATATTGACTAACTTATGCGAATTACTAGATGAAGTTACGATAAACAAAGACAGTAATTAAGGAGAAATCACGGGCGGATTAAAATTATGATGAAGTGGCCGCTTATAAGTAATTAATGTGTTTGAATTTAAAGCTAATTAAATTTTGCAGTGACCCTACCTCTTTAGTTTTGCGTCCTTCGCCGAGCGCTCGGAGATCCACGGAAAAAGAAGAGGGTAAGTAGTAATTAATAATTTTCCTTGTTTTTTTTGACATCCATTTATTTATTACGTATTTTTTCCAGCTTATTGAAATTGGCTAGTGTTTGTCTTTTGATTAATATCTTATTTAATTTGTTTTGCATTAAAAAAAAAATTAATGAGGGGTCTGATTGTTTTTGTTTTGGTTGCTATCTTTCTTGTTGTTGAATTTGTAACTTTCTTTTTTTGAATTAAATAAATGGCCATGTTTTACTAAGCTTTTAATTTTTCATTTCTCAAAATGACCTCCTCCTCTCCCTTCCGTTTCCTTCCGTGTTAGTGTTTTTATGTAAGGTGGCTCAGCACGAGCAGAGGGTGTCCCGGAAGTCCCACGACACGTCTGAGTGCTAGCTGGCCTCAGTATGCCACCCCGGTTTCATACACTTCTCTGCTATTACTTAATGTCTGCAACTGCGGTGACTTCAGCGGTTGCAACACATGGCGCCCAACTCTGGTTTTCTAATGGTTTTAGTTGATTTTATTAGTTTTTGATTTTTCCGATTTATTGGGCTTGAGCACCTGGAGTGCCTGACTTGAATAGTGTTCTGAGCATTCCAGGGGAATTTCTTTTTGTTTTGTTAGAAATTATGATGATTTGTTTGAATGGTTTGAGTATAAAATATTGAGAATTGTTTGAATGGAATTTTTAGTTTTGAGTATTGATATTAATTTATAGATCTTTGATCACGGGGTTCGTTGCAGTGGCGGCCACCGTGCTGAATTTTGTGTTTACCTGTCTTCACCGGCTATAATAGCAGTCTGCTGTGGCAGTGTGGATGTTAGTTTTGGCTCACCGAATTTTGAGTCGTTGGTTATATCTCCCTGCACGGGATAGTCGGACTTAGATCCAACACTTTGAGTTAGCCAACGCTTTCGGCCCTTCCATCATCTGTCTGGTGGTAGCTTTGGGATTTGTGCGGCTCTTGTCCGAGCCATTAAGAAGTCTGTAGTGTTTCATAATGGTCAGCCCTTTGTGGCGACCATCAGAGCAGAGTCCGCCTACGAATTCCATGGCTATGCCAGGTTTGTCTGTTATGTGTCTTGCTAAAATTTTAACCTGAATCCCATTCAATTACCTATTCTTTTCCCTTTCCTTCTAATGAGGTTCATTTTGAGAAATGAAATTTGAAACCTTTCAATTATAATAATTGTTCACTCCTTTGCTTATCTTTGATCTTTACAATTAGGTATTTGGTTATTATATCTTATTGGGAAATGTAGGTTTAGTTTAGTTATAGATTGGGTTTAATTAGGGTTTTGACTTAGACTAGTTTTAGATAATTGGTTTTACGGTTGTTAGTTTAGAATAATTTGTTTTAATTTTAATGATTGAGTTTGGTTTAGTTAGTTTTGGGTTTGAGTAATTTTAGGTGGGGTCTGATTATTGAGTTTAGTTTAGGTTTATCAGTTAAGTTTTGGTTAGGGTTAATTTAAAGTATTGTATATTATAGAGAATTTTAATTTTTATTTTAGCCAGTAAGTTTTTGAAATTTTTAAATTTTATATATTTATTTACTTGTCGGTCTGTCTGCCTGCTATTTAATTTATTTTTATGGACTTGTTTGTTTGTCCGTCTGTGATTTATTAAATTATTTATTTTATACAAACTGTTGGTGTTGTCCGTCTGTCCATTGATTTTAACATTTTTAAATAATTTAGATGGTCTGTGGATTCCTATTGGTTTTAATTGTCATCATGTCCCCGCACACACGATATGAACATGATAATTTCACTTGCTGTTCACTACGCTCCTCCCAAGATTTGCCAGATCCTCAGTCGCAGCTCTCGTTCCGGGATGGTGATCAGACAATTGAGACTCATTGAACTGTTATCCCAATTACCAAATGGGGTTTTAAGTTCGATGATGGTTCCAATGGCTTTGATGCACGACAATTTTTGCTTCGTGCTAGCATTATGGCTAGAGATTATGGTCTCACAGAGCGTGAACTCGTCCGAGACTTTCATGTTCTCCTGCAGGGATATGCCGAAAACTGGTACTGGCAGATACGTGACCTGCATAGAGACTTGAGTTGGACGCAGCTTAAAGTGGAGTTCATGGAACGATTTGGATCTCGGCTTGATGACGCTCATATTTGGGAGAATATGTTCGCCTGTAGGCAGGAATCCAATGAACCATTCGTTGAATTTTATGAATCCCTTGAGGCTATGGCTCTTCAACTCAGAACCCCGATTAGGGACACGGATCTGCGAGACCTAGTTTTCAAAAATATGAGTTACAGGTTGCAGGACCACTTAGCTGGATATGAGTTCTCGACCACCCATGAGCTCGTCTGAAGGTGTCAGTGGATTGAGGATACTTGGCGTGAGCTGGAAATTAAGTATGGTCGACCTCCAGTTCAGCCTTAACAGCTTAACTCGATGAGACCGCCTGATCGGCTACCGTCTGGTTTGGAATCTTGTCTGCCAATGAATCTCCATCCTAGTGGAACGAGAGATTTTTGTCATAATAATACCGACATGCATCATCATGAGTTCCCAGTACCATTTAGCAGTGCTAATACCTCAAGTAGATTACCGGACTACGTCGAATGTAACGGAAAGGCGGGTGATGATCGTGAATCACCCACTAGTTTTAGAACACGACCATTTCGGGATTGCTTTCAGAGATCCTGGAGATATTTCTTTGCCAGGCGTCTCTTGAAGCATTCCTGCGTGAAGTCAATTGTTGCAACTCCTGGCGACAATAGGCCCTACGCAGATATTTTTGTCAAGGGTCGCAAATTGATGGGCTTGCTTGATAGCGGAGCTAGTGTCAGTATCCTCGGAGCCACAGCCTTGGACCTGCTGTCAGCCTTGGGCTTGCATATGCATTCCTTGCATGGTCATGTGCAGACTGCATCAGGGCACAAGGATCCAGTTTTAGGATACGACACCACATTTGTGCGATTTAACAACAATACCAGATTGATGAGATTCCTGGTTGTTCTTTCCTTGACGCACGCAGTGTATCTTGGAATTGACTTCTGGGATCTCTTCAAAATAGCACCAATCCAGGTCAACGCTATCGAAGCAACCTCGGAGCCTCAGAGCCCTGAATTCCATCTTTTGTTTCCAAAAGATCAGCAACGACTGAGCCTTGTTTCCATCGTATACTGAGAAACGCTCGGGTAGGACCAGTCTTGTGACTCATCACATTGGCACTGGTTCTGCTTGACCCATTAAGCAGCGGTACTATGCTGTCTCGCCTGTTATTCAAAAACTGCTGTATGAAGAACTCGATCGTATGTTGTCTTTGGGGATAATAGAGGAAAGTCAGAGTTCGTGGAGCTCTCCTGTGACCCTTGTCAGAAAATCTGGCAAGGTGCGTTTATGTCTTGACGGTAGACGCCTCAACGAGGTGACCGTTAAGGATGCCTATCCGTTGCCACTGATTGAAGGTCTTTTGGCACGGTTGTAGAGTACCAGGTTCATTACTAGTTTGGACCTGAAAGATGCCTTTTGGCAAATACCGTTGGATGAGGCAAGTAAGGAGAAAACGACCTTTACTGTCCCTGGCAGGCCCTTGTACCATTTCAAGTTGCTATTCGGCTTATGTTATGCTCCCCAAACGATGTGTTGGTTGATGCATAAGGTAATACCGCATGAACTGCAGGACAAGGTATTTGTTTACCTGGATGACCTACTTGTTACAAGTACAACATTTGATGAGCACTTGGAGCTCCTGAGTACTGTTGCAAAACTGCTCAGGGACGCCAACTTGACCATCAATGTTGAAAAAAGCAAGTTTGTCAAGAAGGAGATCAAATGTCTTGGCTTTTTCGTGAGTGATGGTATATTGCGCACCCACCCGGAGAAGGTTTCAGGTATAGTCTCCTATCCTGAACCCCGAACGGCCAAAAACGTGAGACGGTTCATGGGCATGGCAGGATGGTACAGGCGTTTTATTCCAAACTTCGCCTCGATTACGGCCCCTCTAGCGGATTTGCTAAAGGGCGAACGAGTGGTCTACTTTCGCAAATAGTGCCTTCAATAAGGTGAAGGAATTGCTGATTTTTGCTCCAGTGCTGGCTAGCCCCGAATTTACGAAGCACTTCTATATCCAGTGTGATGCAAGTACAGTGGGTATTGGAAGTGTTTTGTTCCACAAGGACGATGAAGGTGGAGAGCATCCCGTCGCATATATGTCTATGAAGCTCAACGCTACGCAACGTAACTATCGCATTACAGAATTGGAATGCTTAGCTGCGGTGCAGAGTGTAAAGAGATTCAGGGCATATATCGAAGGGTTGCCCTTTAGCATCATAACCGACCATGCCAGTCTTAAATGGCTGATGCAACAGTCGGACCTTTCTGGTCAATTGGCTCGCTGGAGTCTGAAAATGCAAGGTTTCAACTTCCAAATTGAATACCGGAAAGGTGCTCTTAACGTTGTACCGGATGCGTTATCGAGATCTTGCTCGCAGGACGAGTGGGTGGCCTCGCTCATTGCTTGCCTCTCGGAGCACAAACATTTTGATGGTCTAATAGCTCAGTCTGTGTTTCAGAATTTGCACCTTGCTGATGGCCAAGTGTACAGCAGTACTGGTTCTCCTGTAATGCTGACTTCGGGTATTCCCCGAACAAAATTACGGGTTCCTCAGGGTCACCAACAGGCTCTTATAGTACGAGCTCATGATGATCCCCAGGGCTCTCATTGTGGAATTCGTAAGACAACGGAAGTCTTACAAAGGTAGTACTATTGGCCTCGTTTGCGTCAAGAAATTATTCAGCACATCCAGAGCTGTTCAACATGCAAACAGGTCAAGCCTTCGAATTCCACTTTGAGACCTCCTATGGGCGCATCAAGAGACTCGGCGAGACCTATGCAGCGCCTGTTTGTGGACTTCATGGATCCAAACGCCCGTTCAAAATGAGGGAATACTCAATTGTTTGTGGTCCTGGACCATTACAGCAAGTTCATATGGCTCAAGCCCATGGCTAAAGCCACTGCGGAATCAGTCGTGCGATACTTGGAGCGAGAAATCTTTTGACCTTCGGAGTTCCCGAATGGCTTCACTCGGACAATGGTGTGCAGTTCGTCTCCAAGGTATTCGCTGAGCTTATGAGCGACTATGGAGTGCAGCACCGCTTCACTACATATCATTCCCGCAAGCGTATGCCTCGGAGAGGTCAAACCAGTCGACATTGAACACCATCAGAGTCTTCAAAGGGTCCGATCATTGCAGATGGGACGAGAATCTTCCGAAATCGTGTTTTGCCTTCCGCAAAGTGATTCATGAGTCCACAGGATTTTTGCCCTATTTCCTCATATTCGGGTACCACTCTATCCAGCATGACTCTGAGTACGCCCTCCTTAGAAGCTTGAACGCTTTTGAGGATGGAAAAGTACAGTTAGGTGCAAACGGTGATCGTCTGCGAGCCGTACAAGACCGCGTCCAAGCTTAGCTGAAAGAAGCCTATCACAAGGGAGCTCAAAGCTACCACCTTCGGGCGTGAGCAATGCAACCGATCATTTTGCGGCTAAATTTGCTCCACGATTTGTTCCTGCAGTGGTTCGCCGCCGTACTGGGCAAGTTACCTATGAACTTGAGGATAAATCCGGCAAGCTGCTTGGGACCTTCCACGCCAAGGACATCCGACCTGGCTCATAACTACCCCTGCCAACATTCTTTGTTTGCCCGGCTGAATGAGACACTCAGAGTCTGGGTCGTCCCCACGATTGTTGCGAGTTCCGGCGTACCAACTTTATCCTATTCGCAACTCCTAATTGCCACCGTAACATCTCCACCTTCCTTTGGGCATTTATACATTTTCCCCGGTTATTTATTTGATTTTATTAAAATTTTACCAATTTCCCTATGACTTTAATTTCCACATCATCACAATCCTTCCCTTTTCCCTTATTTTCAACTAAAATAATATGATATATACTAATAATTTCAATTTTCCCGCTAACAACATTCCATTGATTAATTCCCACTAACAAAACTTCATTCAATACCTTTTCCCCAACAAAACCTAATTCCTTCCTTTATACTAACTAATTCTATTCCCACTAACAAATTTTATTGTTTATACTAACGAAAATTAATTCACGTTTCCCTACTAACAAAATTCAATCTCATACCCAGATGCATCGTTGAAGTTGCTTATTAGATGAATGGGAGATCGACAAGACAAGGCTCTATTGGCTGCGTTGCGAGTTCTCGACCGGGGGTCTGCTGGAACCCTGGGTTCAAGTTCGCCCGAGCGGAGGGAAGCACTTTTTGAGGTATCGGCAGAATCAATAGTTTCCTTATATGTATATGTGACAGTTTGCATTCAATCAAGCGCTTCTTTGATGATGCAAATTGCCATATATGCAAATCAATGGATATTATTGTGTTTGTGGATACGGAAAAGGTGTGTGGGTAGCGGAATCGAAGTGTAATGAACTTCGATTACGTTACACAGATGCGGCAGCGGTAATTGAAAATGAAAAAAGATTGCGGGATCGGATTGGATGGAGGTGAAATGTGGGATTAATTTGTTGGGATTGGGGCAGTCAGTTTTTGGCTTGTGAAGGAGTGAAATTCTTTGGCGGTTTTGGAGAAAGTTTTTTTTGTAAATTAGGAGAATAAAAGGTGTTTGAAGTCAAGGTGTGAAGTTTAATGTATTGATTAAATACGTTGAAATAAAGTGGAATTTTTGACAGTTAAACAAGGAAACAGTTGTTTTTGATAGCAGAACGGTTTCTTCCTAGTGGTTGTGATACGGATGAAAAAGTAATTAGTAGATACAAGAAGTGGAAAGAAAAACCCAAAAAAAAAACAAAAAAGAAACCAGAATTAGATAGTGAGAATTGTGACAAGTGATAGAGTTAATCACCTTCTGATCCTAAAGTGAAGTTAGGAATTGTAATATTCTCGTGGGCAATCTAGAATTCGTATAAAAGAAAAGACTGGTTTTCTTATGCAATAAGTGAGAATTACTTGTGGGGGTTGAATTCCCCAACAAACGGAAATATTGACTAACTTATGCGAATTACTAGATGTAGTTACGATAAATTAAGACAGTAAGTAAGGGGAAACCACGGGCGGATCAAAATTATGATGAAGTGGCCGCTTATAAGTAATTAATGTGTTTGAATTTAAAGCTAATTAAATTTTGCAGTGACCCTACCTCTTTAGTTTTGCGTCCTTCGCCAAGCGCTCGGAGATCCACGGAAAAAGAAGAGGGTAAGTAGTAATTAATAATTTTCCTTGTTTTTTTTTGGCATCCTTTTATTTATTACGTATTTTTTCCAGCTTATTGAAATTGGCTAGTGTTTGTCTTTTGATTAATATCTTATTTAATTTGTTTTGCATTGAAAAAAAATTAATGAGGGGTCTGTTTGTTTTTGTTTTGGTTGCTATCTTTCTTGTTGTTGAATTTGTAACTTTCTTTTTTTGAATTAAATAAACGGCCATGTTTTACTAAGCTTTTAATTTTTCATTTCTCAAAATGACCTCCTCCTCTCCCTTCCGTTTCCTTCCGTGTTAGTGTTTTTATGTAAGGTGGCTCATCAATTACCTTTTCTTTTCCCTTTCCTTCTAATGAGGTTCATTGTGAGAAATGAAATTTGAAACCTTTCAATTATAATAATTTTTCACTCCTTTGCTTATCTTTAATCTTTACAGTTAGGTATATGGTAATTTTAACTTATTGAGAAATGTAGGTTTAGCTTAGTTATAGATTGGGTTTAATTAGGGTTTTGAATTAGATTAGTTTTAGATAATTGGTTTTACGGTTGTTAGTTTAGAATAATTTGTTTTAATTTTAATGATTGAGTTTGGTTTAGTTAGTTTTGGGTTTGATTATTGAGTTTAGTTTAGGTTTATCAGTTAAGTTTTGGTTAGGGTTAATTTAAAGTATTGTATATTATAGAGAAATTTAATTTTTATTTTAGCCAGTAAGTTTTTGAAATTTTTAAATTTTATATATTTATTTACTTGTCGGTGTGTCTGCCTGCTATGTAATTTATTTTTATGGACTCGTTTGTTTGTCCGTCTGTGATTTATTAAATTATTTATTTTATACAAACTGTCGGTGTTGTTCATCTATCCATTGATTTTAACATTTTTAAATAATTTAGATGGTCTGTGGGTTCCTATTGATTTTAATTGTCATCATGTCCCCGCACACACGATATGAACATGATAATTTCACTTGCTGTTCACTACGCTCCTCCCAAGATTTGCCAGATCCTCAGTCGCAGCTCTCGTTCCGGGATGGTGATCAGACAATTGAGACTCATTGAACGGTTATCCCAATTACCAAATGGAGTTTTAAGTTCGATGATGGTTCCAATGGTTTGGATGCACGACAATTTTTGCTTCGTGCTAGCATTATGGCTAGAGATTATGGTCTCACAGAGCGTGAACTCGTCCGAGACTTTCATGTTCTCCTGCAGGGATATGCCGAAAACTGGTACTGGCAGATACGTGACCTGCATAGAGACTTGAGTTGGACGCAGCTTAAAGTGGAGTTCATGGAACGATTTGGATCTCGGCTTGATGATCGTGAATCACCCGCTAGTTTTAGAACACGACCATTTCGGGATCGCTTTCGGAGATCCTGGAGATATTTCTTTGCCAGGCGTCTCTTGAAGCAATTGTCAATTGTTGCAACTCCTGGCGACAATAGGCCCTACGCAGATATTTTTGTCAAGGGTCGCAAATTGACGGGCTTGCTTGATAGCGGAGCTAGTGTCAGTATCCTCGGAGCCAGAGCCTTGGACCTGCTGTCAGCCTTGGCTTGCATATGCATTCCATGCATGCTCATGTCCAGACTGCATCAGGGCACAAGGATCCAGTTTTAGGATACGACACCACATTTGTGCGATTTAACAACAATACCAGATTGATGAGATTCCTGGTTGTTCCTTCCTTGACGCACGCAGTGTATCTTGGAATTGACTTCTGGGATCTCTTCAAAATAGCACCAATCCAGGTCAACGCTATCGAAGCAACCTCGGAGCCTCAGAGCCCTGAATTCCATCTTTTGTTTCCAAAAGATCAGCAACGACTGAGCCTTGTTTCCATCGTATACTGAGAAACGCTCGGGTAGGACCAGTCTTGTGACTCATCACATTGGCACTGGTTCTGCTTGACCCATTAAGCAGCGGTACTATGCTGTCTCGCCTGTTATTCAAAAACTGCTGTATGACGAACTCGATCGTATGTTGTCTTTGGGGATAATAGAGGAAAGTCAGAGTGCGTGGAGTTCTCCTGTGACCCTTGTCAGAAAACCCGGCAATGTGCGTTTATGTCTTAACGCTAGATGCCTCAACGCGGTGACCGTTAAGGATGCCTATCCGTTGCCACTGATTGAAGGTCTTTTGGCACGGTTGCAGAGTACCAGGTTCATTACTAGTTTGGACCTGAAGGATGCCTTTTGGCAAATACGGTTGGATGAGGCAAGTAAGGAGAAAACGACCTTTACTGTCCCTGGCAGGCCCTTGTACCATTTCAAGGTGCTATTCGGCTTATGTAATGCTCCCCAAACGATGTGTTGGTTGATGCATAAGGTAATACCGCATGAGCTGCAGGACACGGTATTTGTTTACCTGGATGACCTACTTGTTACAAGTACAACATTTGATGAGCACTTGGAGCTCCTGAGTACTATTGCAAAACTGCTCAGGGACGCCAACTTGACCATCAATGTTGAAAAAAGCAAGTTTGTCAAGAAGGAGATCAAATATCTTGGCTTTGTCGTGAGTGATGGTATCTTGCGCACCGACCCGGAGAAGTTTTCAGGTATAGTCTCCTATCCTGAACCCCGAACGGCCAAAAACGTGAGACGGTTCATGGGCATGGCAGGATGGTACAGGCGTTTTATTCTAAACTTCGCCGTGGTTGCAGCCCCTCTAGCGGATTTGCTAAAGGGCAAACGAGTCTTCAAGTGGTCTGCTTTCGCCAATAATGCTTTCGATAAAGTGAAGGAATTGCTGATTTCTGCTCCAGTGCTGGCTAGCCCCGAATTTACGAAGCACTTCTATATCCAGTGTGACGCAAGTACAGTGGGTATTGGAAATGTTTTGTTCCACAAGGATGATAAAAGTGGAGAGCATCCCGTCGCATATATGTCTATGAAGCTCAACGCTGCGCAACGTAACTATAGCATTACAGAATTGGAATGCTTAGCTGCGGTGCAGAGTGTAAAGAGATTCGGGGCAAATAGAGATCTTGCTCGCAGGAGGAGTGGGTGGCCTCGCTCATTGCTTGCCTCCCAGAGCACAAACATATTGATGGTTTGATACCTCAGTCTGTGTTTCAGGAGCCCGTTCAAAATGAGGGAATACTCAATTGTTTGTGGTCCTGGACCATTACAGCAAGTTCATATGGCTCAAGCCCATGGCTAAAGCCACTGCGGAATCAGTCGTGCGATACTTGGGGCGCGAAATCTTTTTGACTTTCGGAGTTCCCGAATGGCTTCACTTGGACAATGGTGTGCAGTTCGTCTCCAAGGTATTCGCTGAGCTTATGAGCGACTATGGAGTGCAGCACCGCTTCACTACATATCATTCCCGCAAGCGTATGCCTCGGAGAGGTCAAACCAGTCGACATTGAACGCCATCAGAGTCTTCAAAGGGTCCGATCATTGCAGATGGGACGAGAATCTTCCGAAATCGTGTTTTGCCTTCCGCAAAGTGATTCATGAGTCTACAGGATTTTTGCCCTACTTCCTCATGTTCGGGTACCACTCTATCCAGCATGACTCTGAGTACGCCCTCCTTAGAAGCTTGAACGCTTTTGAGGATGGAAAAGTACAGTTAGGTGCAAACAGTGATCGTCTGCGAGCCGTACAAGACCGGCTCCGAGCTTAGCTGAAAGAAGCTCATCACAAGGGAGCTCAAAGTTACCACCTTTGGGCGTGAGCAATGCAACCGATCGTTTTGCGGCTAAATTTGCTCCACGGTTTGTTCCTGCTGTTGTTCGCCGCCATACTGGGCAAGTTACCTATGAACTTAAGGATGAATCTGGTAAGCTACTTGGGACCTTTCACGCCAAGGACATCCGATTCGTTTCTTAATTACCCCTGCCAACATTCTTTGTTTGCCCGGCTGAATGAGACACTCAGAGTCTCGGTCATCCCCACGATTGTTACGAATTCCGGCGTAGCAACTTTCTCCCATTCGCAACTTCTAATTGCCGCCGTAACATCTCCACCTTCCTTTGGGCATTTATACATTTTCCCCGGTTATTTATTTGATTTTATTAAAATTTTACCAATTTCCCTATAATTTTAATTTCCACATCATCACAATCCTACCCTTTTCCCTTATTTCCAACTAAAATAATATGATATATACTAATAATTTCAATTTTCCCGCTAACAACATTCCATTGATTAATTTCCACTAACAAAACGTCATTCAATACCTTTTCCCTAACAAAATCTAATTCCTTCCTGTACACTTACTAATTCTATTCCCACTAACAAATTTAATTGTTTATACTAACGAAAATTAATTCACGTTTCCCTACTAACAAAATTCAATCTCATACCCAGATGCATCGTTGAAGTTGCTTATTAGATGAATGGGAGATCGACAAGACAAGGCTCTATTGGCTGCGTTGCGAGTTCTCGACCGGGGGTCTGCTGGAACCCTGGGTTCAAGTTCGCCCGAGCGGAGGGAAGCACTTTTTGAGGTATCGGCAGAATCAATAGTTTCCTTATATGTATATGTGACAGTTTGCATTCAATCAAGCGCTTTTTTGATGATGCAAATTGCCATATATGCAAATCAATGGATATTATTCTGTTTGTCGATACGGAAAGATGTGTGGGTAGCGGAATCGAAGTGTAATGAACTTCGATTACGTTACACAGTTGCGGCAGCGGTAATTGAAAATGAAAAAAGATTGCGGGATCGGATTGGATGGAGGTGAAATGTGGGGTTAATTTGTTGGGATTGGGGCAGTCAGTTTTTGGCTTGTGAAGGAGTGAAATTCTTTGGCGGTTTTGGAGAAAGTTTTTTTGTAAATTAGGAGAATAAAAGGTGTTTGAAGTCAAGGTGTGAAGTTTAATGTATTGATTAAATACGTTGAAATAAAGTGGAATTTTTGACAGTTAAACAAGGAAACAGTTGTTTTTGATAGCAGAACGGTTTCTTCCTAGTGGTTGTGATACGGAGTAAAAAGTAATTAGTAGGTACAAGAAGTGGAAAGAAAAACCCAAAACAACAAAAAAGTAAACCAGAATTAGATAGTGAGAATTGTGACAGGTGATAGAGTTAATCACCTTCTGATCCTAAAGTGAAGTTAGGAATTGTAATATTCTCGTGGGCAATCTAGAATTTGTATAAAAAAAAGAATGGTTTTCTTATGCAATAAGTGAGAATTACTTGTGGTGGTTGAATTTCACAACAAACGGAAATATTGACTGATTTATGCGAATTACTAGATGTAGTTACGATAAATTAAGACAGTAATTAAGGGGAAATCACGGGCGGATTAAAATTATGATGAAGTGGCCGCTTATAAGTAATTAATGTGTTTGAATTTAAAGCTAATTAAATTTTGCAGTGACCCTACCTCTTTAGTTTTGCGTCCTTCGCCAAGCGCTCGGAGATCCACGGAGATAGACGAGGGTAAGTAGTAATTAATATTTTTCCTTGTTTTTTTTGACATCCATTTATTTATTACGTATTTTTTCTAGCTTATTGAAATTGGCTAGTGTTTGTCTTTTGATTAATATCTTATTTAATTTGTTTTGCATTGAAAAAAAATTAATGAGGGGTCTGTTTGTTTTTGTTTTGGTTGCTATCTTTCTCGTTGTTGAATTTGTAACTTTCTTTTTTTTGAATTAAATAAACGGCCATGTTTTACTAAGCTTTTAATTTTTCATTTTTCAAAATGAGCTCCTCCTCTCCCTTCCGTTTCCTTCCGTGTTAGTGTTTTTATGTAAGGTGGCTCAGCACGAGCAGAGGGTGTCCCGGAAGTCCCATGACATGACTGAGCGCCAGCCGGCCTCAGTATGCCATCCCGGTTTCATACACCTCTCTGCTATTACTTAATGTCTGCAACTGCGGTGACTTCCGCGGTTGCAACAACTTGTTATTTACTAGTAACAACCAGTTTTTAACTGGACATTATGCTAAGTCTAGTCTTTAAAAACGCATATAATAATATAAGTCACACAATCATTACCACATGAAATATACAGTCCATGGCATTTATAAGAAAAACACGATATGAATTATCAAAATACCCAATAAAAAACATTTCCAGATTTAGCATTCAAATTTTGAATCCACATTTTGGAGAGAAATCTTGTATCGAGATTAATTACATAGCAGTTAGTAGACCCCTTCTACTAGTACATTTTATTTTAAAATAAATTTTTCTTTTTCATTTTTAACGTTCGTTTATTCACCAAAATGCACTTTGTAAGAATATTAACAAAATATACTAGAAAGACGCAACTAATTATAAAATGATCAACCATTAAACATTAAACATATCAGCTATAAAATAAATTGATACTATTTTAAAAACTTTTAATTTCATCGAATCTGCCAAATCAGTTATTTTAACATTAAATTGAATTCCATGATGTTCAATTATATGTCCTAAAACCTTTTAAATTGACTGTTCATTGTATATTTACAACAAGTTGGTAGCTGTAAGCTGACAAAAGAGTGTGGTGTTTCTTATCTCTCATGTCTAAGCTAAAAGATATTAAATTTAGTTTAAAAAATACTTAAATCGAATTTTTCTTCACCTCACTGATTTTGTAAGCAAAAAGTGCTTGGGAATATAAAATTTCAGCCCAATCGATCAAGTGGTACCAATTTGATAAAACACTGCTCAAAGTCAAAGGCAAAAGCGCTACATTCAATAATTATCGTTATAAATTTTCAACGAATGTGAAAAAAAATTCCAAATAATCAAAATACCAAAACGTAATGATCCAAATGGCGCTCCAAATTTATATGCTATCAATCAAAAACATTAAATAACAAAAAAAAACAATATCGTATTCAAATTAATAGAAATTTTTACATATTTTATGATTCAATTGGAAAAAGGAAAAAAAAACCAACCGACACCATTCAATAATTATTGATACTTCTAACACAACAGTGAACTTTTATCCGACACCTCATATGTTATAGCCCAATTCTAATAAAATTCGATCAAAAACTTTACCTTATACTAATACACTGCTATCACATTGTTCCTAACCTAAGCGTTAAACCTTATTCTGAGCGTATAATATAATAAACATAACATATACATATCCTAAAATGTAGCAGTCATGAGCAAAAACAGAAAATAAATACGAATAATTTACATTGTCATTCAGCCACAATAACTAGATTGCTCCGTCCCGGCTCGACAAGTCCCAACGAATCTAGCATATGAGTACTGTACAATCCGGAATCATATTGTAAGATCTGTACTATTTGGAGATCTGTTACTGTGAGTGAGAATCCTTGGATTTCGCAGCTTTTGCCTTTATGCTTTGACTTTCGGGCTTTCAGAGAGTGAATTTCAGTTAACTCTGGTTCAGAAGTTAAAGACATAATTAAAGATAAAAACCGTTTATTAAAACATTTTGGACTAAACTAATTAAGACAAATTGATGTTCCTGAGCTAAATTGACATCACGCTGAAAGCTTTTTACTGCCCTTGCATTCTGAATTCAATGAGCGATTTCGTGAGTTTTAATTGTCAACCCTTTTTCGACAAGCAGTTTAAAACTAGTGGCCATCTCTAGGACTTTATCGTGGTAATCATACGCACAAATTTTTTTTCCCATTGACGCCAAATACGACCCGTCCTCTTTTAAGCCTGCTGAAAATCGCCTGTTTAGGTGAAATGGAAAAGGGCCACTAGAATCTCTGCATATAAATATGTCAGTTCAAAGTTACGATATTTCTTTTTTCCGTTTTGGTTCTATAAAACCTTATTCGCAATTCATTTCCAATATTTGAACAACAGTATTCTCATCGAAGCATACATTAATTGCATCAAATTATGTTGAAACACTTGATCGTAAAAATTTATAATGAACCAACCCTTCCCAGTAGGAACACTTCCAATAATCGCTACGTATCCAGGAGTGGATTTGACTGGAATATTGCTACTGAGGTCATTCTTCTTCGTAGCCCTACAGCCCCTTTGGGGCCTTGGCTTAGAGATAGTTAGAGTATCGCATTATCATGATCTAATGTACTCCACTCCACAAGGTGATATGATCATTATCACGCTATGGCCGTGTGTCCGTCCACCCAGCTGCGATACGTTCTGATTTTTAAACCAGCACGTATCATAACTGAACAGGCTTATAGTCCGTCCAAAGAACCGCTCGAACTAAATCTCGTTGACGCCAACGAAACTTGAACCAGAGACCTTCAGCTTACTGGCTTAATGCTCTAACCACTAAGCCACGCGGACTACTCTACTGAAGTGATTACCACGAGAAAATTCTCGATATAATGGCCATGAGCTGGGTAGCACTGTGTGATAGTCTAATCACCTTACTTTCTGTACATTTTCGACCCGAACTTGAATGATGTCCTCCAGCTTCAAACGGTATTTATAAGTGCAATAAGAGCGATCATTGATGGATATAAAAAACCTTATCCCCGGCACACACAAAACATATCTTAAATTCATTACCAGGGATGATCAGATTGGGAGATTTCGGACCAAAAATGTTCTCAGTGGTTTCTTCTGAGCCCCATTTACCATCCTCTTTGATGTTTCAAGTCATCATTTTTGCTGCAAAGTCGACGACTTATGTCAGTGGTATATGTTTTTTATCTCTCGTCTCTAACTGGATTACAGGCCTGTAAGCTGATCGATGAGTAAAAACTTTTAAACAAAAGGATTAGCTTACTTCCTTGACTCATTGTCTGCAATCTCAGTAACAATGATTGAATTACTAAACTGAGGCGGACAAAATAATCCACCGAAAAAATATGGATAATTCCCTCCTTGTTTCTTCCCCTATCGTGACAGAAAGTTTTGTTAGTAACGATAGATTCTCTTCCTTGCGTGGGGAGAATTTATGCACCACAGAATATAAATCAAATTGCAATGCCTTTGTTACCTTGACCTTCAAGCCAGCCATTTTGTGGTGAATGTCCTGTTCAACATACATGTAGTTACAAAATTTTTGCCCATCAATAACGATTCTGAGCTCAGACCCTGCGCGCGAGATTTCAATCCTAAATATTTCATTATGCATGAAGAGATAGTTCCTCATTTCCTCGTTAGCGTATATGTAAATTATTGTAGTGTATAGTTGCCTGAAGCAATTGAAAATAATACCATTTACTTGCCCTCCTCATCCATGGCCTTCAAATCAACCGTGCCCTTCTTGAATAAAATGTGCATAAGAAAAAATAGACGACGGGTGTTCTTCGCTTGGAAACGTGTATTGAAATTGCCTTCTCCTCTTTCACCATTTCCTGCAGCATGGCAAAATATCGAAAGATTAGCAACAAAATGGACAAGCATTTAATTATTTACCTGCGATTGCCAATTGATTAATTGCAATGATCTGACACTTCAAATTTTCCTGTTTTATCTCCCTATTCTCAGCAAATTTTTCACCTGACAAATTAAAGAAAGACCTCTGTCAGAAGTTTCTGTAACTTTGTAACTCCTCTCCAACCTCAAAAATAATGAAATTTAAAGCTAAGATTTTAGTTCAAGTCAAACAACTATCTTCAACTATACTTGTATATGAATGAAAAATATGTATAATATATTCTTTGCCTATAGTTGACTTCTATTGCTTTTGAAGACTTCTTTCTTTCATAAATTCACTTTGAAAAATCATTTTTCGTGTGATCGGGTTGGCAAATAGCATGTGTATACGATTAGAATGCTTCACGTGACTGTCAACTCTTTCAATCTAGGTATTTAGCAATTTTTGGCATATTCACGAAATTTCGCATACGTATACGCACTCCTTTATAATATTTACCCAGCAAAGAATCATCACAATCAAATAAAGCTGCATTCTGAAAGTAGTATTCCGTCAACTAAGTCAAATAAGTGACCAAATATGAAACGAAATTGGGTTCATTATAAATGATAAGTTAACAGGTTAACTGTCCACAGACCATATATGGTCTGCGGACAGACTTCCGTACCAGTCCGCAGACCTGATATGGTCTGTTCAGCCATACAATTTCGAAGCTGTCTGGAGCTGTAGACGTATGGAAAAGGTCTCATATTTAATGGAGACTTCGCAGGACATCTAATAAGAATTAAAAATAGGACATAGGGAAATACTTGATATTTTTTTTATATAGGGTACGAAAAACAAAAGTTTCAAAAGTATGCAATTACAATTTATCTCAATTTTTCATTGTTTTATTACTTAGTATGAGTTAACTAAATATTGGTTAAATAAGTAAATAAAACACAGGAAATTATATTAAAAACATATAATATTGAAAAAAAATCATACATGTACTTTCTGGAAACATTGCAAGCAATAAGGTTAAGTGCAAATATTACATATTTGTGAAACTCTTTTTGCCTTATTGGTGGCAGCCTGTGCTGTGTGGCCCGCCAATGTATGTCGTTCGTAACAACCTGTACACCTTCTTCGTTGAAGTTTATCATCTTTTTTGTCCAGCTGTTGAAGGAAATGATGCGATGACGATGGCGGGATGTGTTGACGCTGCGACGAACCTGTAGTTGAAGTTTGCCGTGGTATATCTACAGATGGAGCCGGTAATTGTGCTAGGTTTACGCCTACAAGTTTCCTCACAATATCTGTTTGTGCTTGCAGAAGTGAACGTCTGTTTTAAGGGCTCGGTTTTTTGTAAATGTACAGCGCATTTATTACGGCTACTCCAAAAATCACACCAACAGCAACCTTCTTATACCATGTAAGACTTTTACGAGTTGGAGAATAATAACTGGCTAACTCATCAGAAAGGTTGATGCCTTTTTTTCGGTTGTTATATTCCAAAATCATATTTGGCTTTAGTCGTTCATTTCTTCCAGTAGTCATGGTCTGTTCATCACCGTGGCAAGTTGAGATCATGATAACATCTCTTTTGTCCTTCCATTTTAAAATTGTTACATTATTCCGCTGAGCCGCAATATGCTCTTCTTTCTTTAGCTTCTTGTTTTTTACTAATAATGGCAGTTGTTGGCGTTATTTTCGCAAAGCGCCACAAAGATAGGTTTTGCGAGTAAGCAGGTATTCAGCTAATGGTACACTTGTGTACTAGTTGTCTGCAATTACTATTCTTCTTTGGTCCAAAAGTTCGTTACACAGCTCAACGACAACACTTCCGGGTTTATCCAGGTTGGAAATTTAGTATCCTGGCCAGTATACACTTTGTATTTCCAAACATATACGTCATCAGTTGTTGCCTTATAAATCTTTAGGCCATACTTGTGGGCTTTGTTTGGGTTATACTGGCGGATCAGCAGTCGTCCTTGAAAAGGCACCATCGACTCATCGACAACAACCCAGTCTTTTGGCGTTAGAAGTTTTCTGCAATTTTTCATTACTATGTCTACAATGGGTTTGACCTTATACAAGCGATCATTTACGTCTCTTTCCACCGTATTATCTTCAGAATGCTAGCAACGTAATATTGAGACGAAACGATTGTACGACATTTCAATCATATGCATCAGTGGCTGGTAGAAAATGGGGTCTCGTTTCCAGTAACATTCTAGTGATGGAAACTTGGTGATGCCAGTCACCAAGTAAATTCCCATAAATTTCTCTATCTCTTCTTTAGTAACTAGTTTCCAACGAGTCAAACGTCCGCTAGGATTCCCAGCAATAGATTGTTCAGTGTACAAATTTGTCTGTTGCACCATCAAATCTATGACTTTGTCAGTAACCAATATGCGAAATATTGTAAAGACATCGGCATTTGCAAGAATATGCTCAATATGCAAAAAGTTGTCACTCGTAAAATCTTCACGGTGCAATGACTGGATGTCGTAGTTCCAACCTGCATTCTCGTCATGCCGTTTCATCTGATAATCAATAGTTGGTCTTGAAGCGGAATTTTTTGGAGCTCGAACAGTTGTGTTGTACCGTGGCTTCATTATATACACTATCTTCATCACAAACATCATTCACGTTTACCTGGTTGCTCGGTGATCCGATGACTTCTGAATTTGCATATCAATTTCACTCGGTAAAAAATCAGGATCTGCCTCACTGTCGCCATCGTACAATAAAACCATATCATCCGAAAAATTTGTTTCTTCTTCACAGTCACTTTCTTCTAATAATTTCCTCAACTGATCGTCACTATATGCACGTCACTATGTTTACACAAAAAGAAGAAAAAATCGTAACAATAAACAACTTTGCAAAATTTACTGAATAAACGGGTGAATGATTTGAACTTTATATCTCAAATGTCAATAACATCATGTCAAATATCATAATCTGTCAATTTGAACTGATATTTTTTATTGCCAACGGATAAAAAACGAAATAGAGAGGAAAGTATACACAGACCATATATGGTCTGTGGACTCACCATGTAAATTTTACCGACCTGGAAGCGCTATGAGTCCACAGACCGTATGTGGTCTGTGTTAAAAACAATACCTTCAGTAAAGTATAAATATTTTATGATATGTAATTATACATTTAAACCCCAAATATATCGATTCATAATAAAAACATAACTGGACTTATGGAACAATTCCACTGCAGAGAACGGACAGTTAACCTGTTAACGTCTTAACATTGTTTACTATTTCCGGTAGCCATCTTATAATCTGTTTCGTTTTTTCTTTCCTCCGTCGGAGGGGGTATAGTTTGGAAGTCATCTTGCGAATAGTGCCTCCATTTCTTATTCCTTAATGGTTAACAATGCACTTGTGAGTTATTCCTAGATTATATGCACCAAGATAGGCGCAGTTCACAGTAGAGTGAAGGTACGCTATGGTAGCCATCTCCAAAGACACAAAATAAACACATTTGGAAAGATTTTCACACACACGTTTGGATTGAACTTATGTAGATACAAACGGTAAAATTCTTTCGTTGAATGTAACATTCCAAAATATTATTTACGTAACTATGTTATAATCCTTTAAAATGTATGCGTGGCACAAAAGAGTGATGTGTTATATTGTACTTTAGCCAAAAGTAATAAAAAGTGAATATTTTGTCCTTGGCGGGAAAGTTCAAAACAATTTAATCGCGGAAAGTACACAGTGATTCCCATAAGAAAAGTCAAAATGAAGAAGAAATTAAAATGAACGATTGTGATCATTTGTCAACTTTTCTTGAGAATTGGGTAAGACTAGGTATAATGCATACACCCAAATTCATAAGTAACTGTTTCCCAACAGTTTCAAATAACTCGTATGTTTTGTTATTTATCGTGTCAATTTGCATACGTACAAATTCAAGAGAAGAAAACTTCAATAAGATTGGAGAAAAGTAACTAGTAACTACGAGCAATGTGAATGAAAATTCCGCTGGACACCGTGTGGTTTTCAGTAACAATTAATGTAAGATAATGTCGCATGAATGTTTCTGGTCAATTAAATAATGTATTTGAAAGGTCTCTCGAGAAGTAGATGGACTAAATTTTATACAATAAGATAGAAGGAGAAAATTGTAATTACAAGGACGTGCTGGGACAAACAAAGCAGTCAAAACGCAATAACTCTAAAGGCATTAAAAGCTGATAAGTTGTTACTTAATGTACCAAAGAAGTTGCATCTCTGTGAAATGATTTGCTCTTTAATTAGTAAAACATAGGTGTAGTCATCTTCTTCTTCTTAGCTTACAGCCCCTCTCGGGCCTTCGCTTCCTGCAAATAGTGCCCCCAACTGTCTTGGTCCATTGACCGCGTCCTCCAATTCCACAATCCGAGCAGCGATGAACTGTCTTCGCCGACCGAGTCAGACCAGTGTTTCCTCGATTTCCCCACTCGTCTACGGCCTTCAGTTCTCCCAACCCTTTCAGAACAAAAGCAAACCGACTTCAAAATGTATTAAACACGGTTAAATAAAATTTGTGGGATAAGAGCCAAATCAGTTTTTTATCGTTTTAGATATGATAGATTAGTAAAATGCAACTACGCGCTTCTCAAAAAAGAGAAACTGATTTGGCTCCGATTCTATTAATTTTATTTCACCCTTTTCAGTAAGTTTTGAAGTAGATTTTTATAGAATTTTTGTTATTTCATAATTTACCCTCAACTAAATTAATTATCGACATGATTTCATTGCACCTGGCATGATTTAAAAAGTATAAAACTGCTTCAAGATTCTTATCAAATTAGCAACAACTGTTTGCCTTGAGTTTTGAACTAGAATAAAAACCACCGCATACCGTGAACTTTTGCTTGAGTCTTGGGGAAAACTTTCAAGTCAGACTCATTTAACTGTCTTTCAGCATACACGAGATTTTTATGAATTTATTGTGAAGAAATAATTTCTGACCAATTCATTCTGATTCGACCGTAGCAATTATTTCAATTTTCCAGATAATTGAGTCAAAATTTATCTCAAATACTCACATATATTTCAAATTCTTCATCCGCTTGAATTTTTCAAAAAACCCATTTGCATTATTATATTTAGAATATATTGTACTATAAAGAAAGTGCAGTTTTACTTCAAAAAGGCCTTAAAAGTGAATCCAATTCAGATTCCATAAATTATGTATCCTACTCTACTACATTTATACTCCGTAGAACATTTTTTGTCAAAATGTAAGTATGTATATTATGCACACTATAGTTATTGAAATATATTTTATACTAGCTTTAACCCACGATTACGCTCGCCGGGCCCGTAATGAACTTCTAAACTTTTATTAGTCGAATTTACGTTTGCAAAGCATTTCAAGAAAGAAAATGTAAAAAACTGTATAAAAGACGTAAAGATATCAAATCTAAAAGGTTAAAATAGGCTAACAATTGTTTATATGTCAGGTAGAAAAAAAGTGGCAATAAATATAAAATGGAGAAAAATAGAATTAAGGTTACATAGAATTTAGATTAAATAAATAAATATGGCAAAAATAATTCTAATATTTAAAGGGGCAGATTATCTGGACCCAAATATGTTAATTACCGCTCTTTTGCACTTTTGACAGCCTTTAGTAAAATATTCGAAAAACTTGTAAATAATCGCTTAAAATCTTTCTTAATGGACGATATTATCATAAATCCGCAGCAGTTTGGCTTTCAAAAGAACAAGAGTACTTTCGATACGTTACTTTCTGTCTCACGTTACATCAATGAAAGTCTTGATAAACGAGATCATGTTATTGCAATTCTTGTGGACCCGAAGAAGGCTTTTCATACGGTTGATAATGGCCTGTTGCTTCAAAAGCTTAAACCGTTTGGTATTTAAGGCAAACCGAAACAACTTTTTAAAAGTTATTTGGAAGGAAGATTCTAAAGAACATCAGTTACTCATGCCTTGACCAATTTAGCACCTATGAAATCAGGGGTTCCTTAAGGGTCCATACATGGTCCAACCTTATTTTTCCTATATACTAATAATTTGAATGTATGTAAACTGAAAGGTCACCACACATTATATGCTGATGATACTGTACTTCTTTATTCAGGACATGATAAAGTTGCCGTAGAGAATATTGTCAACGAGGATCTTGATAAAAATCGTTCATGGCTTATTGAAAACAAGCTGGCATTGAACATTACAAAGATAAAAGACATTATTTTTAAATAGAAGAATAAGAAAGACAAAGAAGTTGACATAAAACAGTGTTGGAAATTAAACATCTCAGTCTTACCATAGATCATCGTTTTACATGGTTCCCACACATAAATAATTTGAGGAGACAACTAGCAACAATAAGAGGAATGTTAAGAAGATATGGAGTTTTGCCAATGCATATAAAGAAACTCGTATTAAATGCATTTGTACTGACAAAGCTACATTATGCGGTGGTCGTTTGGAGCCAATCGTCTAAGCAAAACCTTTATATTATATCCAGGATACTACATAACTAAAGCCTATAAAAATATTCTAAGCCTTCCAGTTCTCACTCCGACAAGACTAGTGTATCAACGGACCAATGCACTCACCTTCAGTCAAATCATTACTATGGAGAAAGCTAAGTTTATCTTCAAATGTCTAATTTCTAGTGAATCGGAACGAAACCCCTTCATAAAAGTATCACAAATAAATCCATATAATTCGAGAAATGCCAACAATTTTGTAATACCTTACGCTAGAACTGATTGACTAAACAACGATGCAACGAATGATCCTCCCAGAAACAGTGGAAAACGCAAACTCATTATTGGTTTTTAAGAAAAGACTGAAGAAGCATCTGTAATGATTTTATGTCTTCGTGCGATCGCGGAACCGACCTCTCATCGGTTCTAGACGTTAAGCCTGAGTAGTGCCAACGGACGGTACCGACCGGTCGACCAATCCGTGCACCGTAACCTATTCACGCGGTGGCTGCTTGTCGGCCAGCTAGATCGGAGAGGGTTTCGGTCGCGGGTCTCCGAATGGGTTACGCTCACTTACAATATTCAGCCACCTATACATGCCCGTTTTCAAACGCGTTACGAAACAAAACCATACGGAGAGGAAACCTACTTTACGTTACTCCGTATTTCTTCCTATAACCAGTCAAAAGACAAAGACCTAATTTTTACTTCGCGTTCCCAAATTTCCGACGCGGTACCGAAAAGTACACTACGTTAACGTAATTCCGAAAAAACTACGCGAAAGAAAAATCAAAATCAACTAAGGTACCGCGTACCGCGCGCAACGCGAAACCGACCTCAGCAGATTTTCTCAAACCCTACCCTTGCGACGGCATACCTACCCTGCACCTCATTTCCCGCTGAAAAGAAGAACCACTGGAAAGGAAAGTCGTTGTTACGGTTAGCCCTTCATTTTGTTATTTAATTTCATTATCTTTTACCACATAAAATAAATGACTTATAATAAATAAATTTTTAACTTGTCCAAAACCTAGTGATGTATTTTTTTCCCATTTACTAAATTGGTAAACAGTTTTTCAAATATTTCTTTTGTAATTAACAATATTCATTGACTGATTTGATTCATAAACTTAAAGGTTGTTTTCAAATGAATTATATTGCGAATCAAACCTTAAATCTGAGTAAAATAATATACTACAAATCATTTGAAATGATGATTTAAGATTGCAGCGTCGAAATTAATCCAGAATACTTCAAATATTTGTTAGACCAATATTAATTATGAACATACAAAATTAATTATGAAAGAATTAATGTAAAAATATTTTCAGTTAGTTTTTTTGCTGGTTGAGGCAATTCCATTTTAAAATGAAACAATTTGCATATTACATATTTGATGAATTAAAATTTGAAAAAGCAAGTTTCATTTTATCACAGAAAAATTGCCACTTAAAAATCTGATCTGGATTATAAATTGTATGCGTGAAAACGTATTGAAATCTCGATTTATCGTTTTTTTTTTTTGTGGTAGACTATTTGCAATTTTAAACTCATTATTCGAATTACAAACATATTTTATAAGTGGAACGAGATAACAAAAGCGATCAATGAAAAGCAAATTCGTCGTGAGAATAAATGCTATTCTTTTTATTTCAAAAGTTGTTTCATTATTCAACAAATAAACGAGCAACAGTATCCGAGAAGAGAAACAAAACAAATAAAATATTCGGAATCACAACCAAAATTGTAAAATTCATACCTGTTAGGGTGGGCAATGAAATTTTTTCTCTCAAATCCATTTAGAATAGTGAAATTATTTTGCCTTATAAGGTCAATTGCAAGCCTCCAAAATATTATTCATTTATTTAATTACTTTCATTTTTGTTAATTTTGCTTTGCTTATTTATATTTTGGTAATTTTTAAGATATTCTAAAGAGGCAAGAGCCCGTAGACTATCATGTACTCCAAATGAAGTGCTTGACTAATTGGATATGTCAATGTAGTTTGAGTAAAGGTTCTTTCAGTTTCAAAATTCAATAAATTTTTTTTTTATATGAGGTGTGCACAACTCATAAATACCCAATAAGGCTTATTATTTAAAAAAAACAATCAAGAAAAGAAGAAGAGAAATAAAATACGGAGTACATATTACTTCATTCAAACTTATAGGTGACTGACTCCCAATTCACCTGGTATGTTAGGCTTATATTTTTTTTGACTGTTTTTAGGATGGTTAATTAACTTTAGGTAGGTAGTGAATATTATTTTATTGTCTTCCGATTACGGCTAACTAAACTCTGCTATAAACGAATTTCGACTAATCAAATATCTAATGATAACAACTTTAAACCTGCATAACCCAATAACGAGATTCCAACCGAAAGTTTTCGTGTGTCGTTTGAAGGCGCTTTAAGACAATATTTTTTTGTTTTCGGCGCACTCAACAAAGTAAATAGAAATTTTCATGCAGCAAACATTTAGAAATAAAATGGAGCATGTTGAAAAGCACTAAAACGTATAAAGCGCGCTTTTTATACAGTATTGGATTCTGGCATATGAGTATAACAAACTTTTAACACCGACAATTCCTTCAAACCACGTCCTACCTCGTTACAACAACCCGAACATAGTTTAATTCTAGACCGCTATGTCGACGGCTTTTAATGAATATCTTTGATTAGTTTTAATATGCACGCCTATGCAGGAAATGCTTAATCGCGAAGTAAAACCATAAACGACTCAAGCTGCAATCGACTTCACCTTGTGCGCTTTGGCGAAGTTTTTTCTTTTTTTTTTTCTTGTTAATTATGTTTCGTTATGAACTCTCTAAGACAGTTTCGACCGTCACCGTAATAATGTTAAGAAGTTTGTAAACATAATTCATTGTCCGTACAAATTTCAAACTCTCGCCTAAATAAATCATTCTTACAGACTAAATGTTTGATCATGCAATCAATGGGAAAGTACGAAGAAAAACGATAAACAACAATTAACCGAATATGAAAACTTATTAAAATTTTATGAGATGTTCAATCACTAACGATAAAAATACTGGTTCCGAAACCCCGCACCGCGTCTGAATAGCAGACTATTTGCAGTAAAAAGATAGACTCTTTGAACCCATCCGTCTTGATACAGATAAAAGAAATATATCCACACTAATTTTCACGATATGACCTTTGGTTACTTGTGCGAGCACAGGCCGATGGCTGACGAGTGAATTAAAGAGTCATAATTTTCAATTTTATCAAAATATTTGGAACTAAAGATAATTTGGCATTTTTGCTCAATTCAAGTTTCTGCTTCATTCTTCGATTTCTCCTAAGCATACACTGTATCACTCGTAACAGATCAGGTGCAATTATCTTTGTGTTAGTTTTAAAGCTGACCTTTGCTTTGCCTCTTATTAGGACTTTTTAATAGACCTCTGAATGGTGCTCCAAACCTTGGGGGAGGTGTTGCAACTGAATTGATGCCCTCGTTATTGTTGTAGGGTCGCCAGCTTGTATAATGGCAATGGGAACTGTTTGGGTCGGATCTCCAGGATTATGTTGTCGTTGCGGCTGTTGTGGAGGAGGCTGTTGTTGATGTTGCTGCTGGTGCAAACTGATCAATAGCCCGTTGCCCATCGGTGCCGGTGGAGTAGCGCATAATAAACGGCACCATTCGTAGCACACACAGTCTGTTCCTAAACAGCAGGAGGAATCCGGAAAAACAGACTATTAGAGCGGTGAAACGAAAACTCACTAATGGGGTCGTATTTAAAATGCTACTTTTTATGGTTACCTTTTTTGTTTTACACTCAAGTTTCCAACGCTGTTTCGAGAGGATTGAAACAGTTTTCGGGACGAATCGACCGTGGAGCAAGTTCCGAGTACTGAACACGAACAAGCCGTTAGCGCTACAAAATCGAAATATTACACAAATCTCCGAAAATTTAAAGAAAACTTCGTGATTATACATAAATGCGACCACTTTGTATTTGTGCACCGTTCGTTGCTGTTTAATCGTTCACTGTCACCCAAAACTCCTTAAAACTCCTTATGCGTGGCGGCCACTACCTACACAATTCGCTGCCATGTGGCTGTCAATCTCTTGACATCCCACGATAAAATTGACGTGGGATGTGCGTGCGTCGCAACCAACGTGAAATGACAAGCCACCTAGCAGCAAAGTGTGTTGGTAGTGGTCACCAGCGGCGTCGCATGATTCATTACAGGGCAGTGTCCACGATGCCTACCAGGCATGGGGAGACTGAAGGAACCGCTGCTTTGCCCTATGATGTGTTTTTTTTTCTTTTTCTTTCAGCGTCGTTGGTCTTTGGCATGGTAGACTCCCAGCTCCTTTCCGGACATGTCCGCAATGAGGTACCGCGTGGGACTTAACACTTGTAAGACTCGACACTTCACGGACTTCTTATCTAGTTTGGCAGTGTAATGCCGACCTGCTTCACTTTGTCTAAAATTCCGTCGGTAGATTTCGTCGCCTGCCTTGAAGCCAGAAGGATGGGATCGCAGATTGTACCGCTCCTCCCCCACCCATCTACTGCCTTCAATCCTCTCCCGGATTTGTTCTCGCAGAATTTGGAGTTTCTCGTGCGGCTCCAGCACCACTATTGGGTCTTCCAACCCTTTCAACTGTCGCAATAGCCGGTACGAGTTTCCGTGACAAATCATATGCTGGCCGAACACGGCAAAGTATGGGGAGATGCCTGTGGTGGAGTGATAAGACGAACGCAGGGCACAGGTGATGGCGGAAATCCTGCGGTCCCAATCCTTCTGATCCGGTTGGACGTAGGCCCGAATGGCGGCTATGAGGGTGCGGTTCAATCGCTCGGACGCATTGGCTTGCGGAGAATAAACGGCAGTCCGCTGATGCGTAGTGCCATACTTCTCCATTAATTCTCGAAATCTAGACGAGGTGAACTGAACTCCGTTCTCGGAGACCAGCTTCTCCGGTACTCCAAATATATGGAAAACGCGATTTTCCAAAAAACTGACTATGGGGCCGGTGTGCAGGTTTCGAAGAGGTTCCACAATCGGAAATTTGGACAAGTGGTCCAGGACCACGACAGCTCCCGTGTATCCCGAAGTCGAGCGAGGGTACGGACCGATGAGATCTATATACAGGCGCTGGAACACCCGCTTCGGTAGTTCGAATTTTCCCATCGGGGGCTGAAGAACAGAATTAGGCGCTTTAGTGCATTTGCACAGCTCACAAGCGGCTACGTACTTTTTCACTTGCTGCGCCATCTTAGGCCAAAAGAAGTAAGTCTTCAGTCGCCGAAGCGTACGACCATAACCACCGTGTGCACTCAATGGGTGGTCATGAGCCCGCTTAATCAATTTGCATGTCAGTTCTTCGGGCACCCATAACTTCCACTGTTCCTCTTCTTGAATGGGGTCCCCGGAGGCGTGTCTCGTCCGCTTGTATATAAATCCCTCCGTCACCCGTAGTTCTGGCAGCTGTAGCAACTGGTCCTGAATCGTATTCATCAGCTGGGTATAACATGCTGACATGAAGGCGGGATGGTGCAAGTCGATCCATAGGGGGCTGTCGTCCTCCTAGGCCAACTCGGCTCCTTCAGGGGCGAACATCCTTGATAGTGTGTCCGGTACCACGTGCTGACTTCCCTTGCGGTGTCTTATCGTGAAGTCAAACGCCTGTAATTTCAAGGCCCATTTCAGTGACGCATGATCAGTGACGGTTTCAAAAGGCTGTCCTTCAACATATGCTCGAAAACGTTTCACTGCCAACACAGCCGCCAGGCATTCCTGCTCCGAGACCGTATAGTTCCGCTGGGCCTGGTTCAGCTTGTGGGACATGAAGGCTATAGGTCTCTCCTCGCCGTCTTGTGCAACCTGGACTAAGACTGCTCCCACCCCATGTTGGCTCGCGTCACAATGGATTGAGAACGGTTTGTCAAAGTCCGGGCTGTGCAGTACGGGGGCTGTAGTCAGACTCTTCCTTAGCTCTTCAAAGGCTCGTAAGCTGGGCTCTTCCCAGACGAACTTACGTCCCTTACGCAGCATGTCGGTCAAAGGAGTGGTAATGGTGGCATAGTCACGTATGAAACGCTGGTACCATCCGCATAAGCCTAGGAATCGGCATAATTGCTTGGTGGTCTTGGGTAATGGAAAAACGTCAATCGCTTGAGTTTTGTCCGGGTCGGTTTTGATATTGCCATGCCCAATGATGTGACCTATATACTTCACCTCCGTCATCACGAACTGACTCTTCTGTATGTTGATGGTTAACCCTGCCCTCCGGATGTGTAGAGCCACCTCCTGAAGCAGGTCGATGTGTTCGTCAAAGGTCTCGGTTATAAGCAGCAGATCGTCCAAGTACACGAAAACTTGGTGCCGTAAATGAGGTGGTATCACCTTATCCATAAGGCGCGTCATTGTTTGAGGGGCATTGCACAATCCGAATGGCATGGTCACGAATTGGTACAGGGGCCGACCTGGGACTGTGAAGGCTGTTTTCTCCTTTGAGCCCGGGTCTAAAGGAATTTTCCAGAAGGCGTCCTTGAGGTCTAAGCTCGTGATGAAGTGGGCTTTAGGCAACCAACTCAAAATGCCTTCAATCAACGGTAGAGGGTCTGCGTCCTTGACAGTGACGGCGTTCAAGCGTCTGGCATCTTAGCATAGCCAGACCTTGTTCGGCTTGACAAATAAGGTGACCGGGGAAGCCCATGCGCTCTGCGATTCTTCGATCACGCATAATGCTAGCATTCGATCAACAACTTTTCCTTCGCCGGAGATATGGCAAAATGTCTCTGTTTTATGGGTTTAGCATCCCCCACATCTATAGTGTGTAACACCAGTGCCGTCCGCCCGAGACCTTCCTTCTCATGTGGTGGAAACGCCGATATAGCTGAGTCAATTCGCAGTTGCTGATTCACATCCAGTGTATGTCGTGATAAGTGAGTGGTTTGAGTTTGGTCAGGAACTGTGGTGACGGACTCCAGGGTCGTAACGGAAAACAGTGCCGGGGCCAAGTTAAACTTTCGAACGAAATCCACTCCTAGATAAAATTTCTGCGTTAATTGTGGTATGATGTAAAATTCCAGAGGTTTAGTTACTCCCTTAAAGGTGACATCCGTCGTAATTTTTCCCACTACAGAGTGACGAATTCCGTCCACCGTGCTTAACCAGGTGGCAAAATGGTGGATCTGGTCCGCGTGCATTGCCGGTACCTCCCCTGCAAAATCGGCTGATATGCAATTCACACTGGCCCCCGTATCGACTAAACCTGACAAACGTTTTTGCAGGAAGTGTACTGACGCATATGGTCGAACGTCATCCCTCAATAATTCGTCTAAGTGTATGTCCTTCATCACCATCCTCGACTGCCTGACCCTTCTTCAGAAGCTCCGCATCCGACGCGTGGCTCGCTTTCTTCGCGGTGGGACAGTTGTAGCCAACTCCTCATGGAAGATGCACTGTCGAGTAGCCAAATGATTCCGCAGTCTGACGTGGAAGGGTTTGACATGCCAAGGAACTTTCGCCTCGCTATCATTTCCCTGCGCGTCTGCCTCGACAAAGGATGGCGTCGGTTGTGGAACTTCGGGAGAACTGTGTTTGGCGGTGCGAGTCAGCAGAATTGGAGTCATGTCTGGGGCTTGGTCATAGCTAGTGATGGGGTCAGCATTGGTTCGTCCGGGTGTTAGGAGTGCCGACGGGTGGTCGCGGCACTCGCTGGCAAGTTTTTTCGCAATTTGCAATATGCGCAATCAGGTGCGTAAGTGTCGGCCTTCCCGCATCGGTAACAGAAGAGCGTCGGTTCCGCTGGACATGCATAGAACCGATGCCCCGTTTGTCGGCAGTTCCAACAGACCGTCGGGCTTGTAGTTGCTTAAAGGGAGGGTCGATCAATCATTGCTAGGTCCTCAAGCTCCTGTGGTGCTCCGCTCCTTGGTACTGGTACTGGGTCAGCAAGTAGGTGGCCCGCTGCCATCAACTCCGCGGTGTGATGATTTCGGGGATTTGGTCCCGTTATGCGAGGTTGTGGACGGAAGGTACCTCGCCGCTCATCCAGTTGTTCTTGCCTACGGGCATGGAGGCGCAATCCCTGTATGGTGTTGATGGGAAAATGCAGAAGGCTGTTCTTAAGCTCCCAACGCATATTCTCTCTGATAATTTCTACCAGTTCGTCCTCGGGCATGGTTGTTCGCAAGCGAGTGCTCAATCTCACTATACTTGTGTAGTACTGGTCGAACGGTTCGTGAGCGCCTTGTTTCCGTTTCTTTATCTGTTCCCTTAGTTCTCTCTCAGTGAAGCCATCATCAAATTGATTGCGGAAGGCTGCACTGAAAGAATTCCAAGTGGGACGTGGCGTCGACTCCTTAAAACTCCAGTACCAGTCGGCAGTATCTCCGCTGAACAAAAGATGTGCATGCCGGAGGAAGGCCGAGAAATCATCGCCCAGGTTGCTGGATACTAACGCCTGAATCCAGAAAAGGAACCGGTCCGCTGATATCATAGCGTTGAAACCCGTGAAGTTCAGGCGCCAACTCTCCATGATACGAGGCGTCGGGTCTCGGAAAGGTGTCGATGCGTTCCCGGGGGATCGCATCTTCGATTGACCTGTTGTAAGGAGCTGCCTCGGGGACTGGAGGTACCAACTGAGGTGCGGTGCTGTGTCGTGGTGTATACTCGGGAGCTCTGGGATCCATTCCCGAGTTCCTTGGAGGTAGGGCCCATTGATCAGATGGTCGAGAGTGGGGCATGGCCACACTGGGATTGGGCTCCCAGCCAAGCGGAGTTCTCACGCGGCTGGGTGGTTGGCTCATGGGGAGGTTCTGGAGCCTTCCCTCCAAGTTGCCAATCCTCTCCGACATATCTCGCATTAACGCCACGAGTGTGTCAATGGAGTGGGTGGAAGCAGCAGGAACTTTTCCGCCCACGGCTCCCTGCAAGTCCATCAGTGATTGGGGCGGTTCGGCATCTGGAACCCCTTTCACCGCTGCTCCACGCGTGGGGACGGGCGTTCCGAGGGGGACGTCTACGGCGGTCCGCTCTATGGGTCACCGGCATTGGGGGCAAAGTTCGGACGTGAGGAGGAGCTGTTGGACACAGGCACGATGGAAAAGGTGTCCGCACTCCAATCGCACGCTGTGTACGCCCTCCACTACGTCTTCAAAGCAGATCCCGCAGTTAGCTGGTTGGACCGTTTTGGATCTGGTCCAACGCTTATCTGGGGTCCGCTTCGTTGCCATATTTGTTTTTGCTGGGTGTGTTTGATGCTAGATATACCTAAAAAGAAACGAGAAAAAAAAATGTAAACTAAACTTATCCTAATATATATGTTTGGATACAATCGAATATATATGTTTAGATACAACCTACGAAATGGAGTGGCCGATAGTGGCGAGCTATTTAAAATGAGCAAAAAAAATTCTTTTAATACACACTTTCCTTTCCAGCAGTCGACTCCTCCAAAGGGAAATGAGAGTGCGTGGTAATTTGCCGAAGAAAGGGTGCTTTCGGTCGATTTACAATAATTAACCCCTAAACCCACATACATCACAAAAACCGTCTCTAAACTACGTTAAATGACTCGGCGAGACAAGTGGTAGAGCTACCGTAACAACTTAGTACGCGGTCAAAATTCCCGACGCGTGGAAGCATTCCGGGCTTCACAACTCCAGCATACATTACCGAACGTTGAACCGATACCACTCGTCTATCACGCATACGAAATAAGTAGAATCCTTCGGCGACATAAAGGCAAGGTAGCCTTCTATTTTCTTGAGAGTCAAGGCTGACAGGAGACTGGCTGACAGTTCCATCAAGAAAATAGAAGGTCCTTACAGGGGTTAACCTGGGACAACACATCGGAAGGATTCTGTCACGAAAAAAAAAATCAAACAAAGGAGAGCGGAAGCTACAACTCACGTGAAGCGACTGCTAGTGTGTATCACACAACTCCACTGCTCCTGTTTGTGAGGCTCGAGTACCAAAGTACCTTTCATCCTCCGTAAAGGACCAACTCGTCAGAAGACGCGAACCTCTTATCCTCTTAGGATGTTTTGGGCCCCACGTTGGGCGCCATTTGTAATGATTTTATGTCTTCGTGCGATCGCGGAACCGACCTCTCATCGGTTCTAGACGTTAAGTCTGAGTAGTGCCAACGGACGGTACCAACCAGTCGACCAATCCGTGCACCGTAACCCATTCACGCGGTGGCTACTTGTCGGCCAGCTAGATTGGAGAGGATTTCGGTCGCGGGTCTCCGAATGGGTTACGCTCACTTACAATATTCAGCCACCTATACATGCCCGTTTTCAAACGCGTTACAAAACAAAACCATACGGAGAGGAAACCTACTTTACGTTACTCCGTATTTCTTCCTATAACCAGTCAAAAGACAAAGACCTAATTTTTACTTCGCGTTCCCGAATTTCCGACGCGGTACCGAAAAGTACACTACGTTAACGTAATTCCGAAAAAACTACGCGAAAGAAAAATCAAAATCAACTAAGGTACCGCGTACCGCGCGCAACGCGAAACCGACCTCAGCGGATTTCCTCAAACCCTACCCTTGCGACGGCATACCTACCCTGCACCTCATTTCCCGCTGAAAAGAAGAACCACTGGAAAGGAAAGTCGTTGTTACGGTTAGCCCTTCATTTTGTTATTTAATTTCATTATCTTTTACCACATAAAATAAATGACTTATAATAAATAAATTTTTAACTTGTCCAAAACCTAGTGATGTATTTTTTTCCCATTTACTAAATTGGTAAACAGTTTTTCAAATATTTCTTTTGTAATTAACAATATTCATTGACTGATTTGATTCATAAACTTAAAGGTTGTTTTCAAATGAATTATATTGCGAATCAAACCTTAAATCTGAGTAAAATAATATACTACAAATCATTTGAAATGATGATTTAAGATTGCAGCGTCGAAATTAATCCAGAATACTTCAAATATTTGTTAGACCAATATTAATTATGAACATACAAAATTAATTATGAAAGAATTAATGTAAAAATATTTTCAGTTAGTTTTTTTGCTGGTTGAGGCAATTCCATTTTAATATGAAACAATTTGCATATTACATATTTGATGAATTAAAATTTGAAAAAGCAAGTTTCATTTTATCACAGAAAAATTGCCACTTAAAAATCTGATCTGGATTATAAATTGTATGCGGGAAAACGTATTGAAATCTCGATTTATCGTTTTTTTTTTGTGGTAGATTATTTGCAATTTTAAACTCATTATTCGAATTACAAACATATTTTATAAGTGGAACGAGAAAACAAAAGCGATCAAAGAAAAGCAAATTCGTCGTGAGAATAAATGCTATTCTTTTTATTTCAAAAGTTGTTTCATTATTCAACAAATAAACGAGCAACAGTATCCGAGAAGAGAAACAAAACAAATAAAATATTCGGAATCACAGCCAAAATCGTAAAATTCATACCTGTTAGGTTTGGCAATGAAATTTTTTTTCGCAAATCCATTTAGAATAGTGAAATTATTTTGCCTTATAAGGTGAATTGCAAGCCTCCAAAATATTATTCATTTATTTAATTACTTTCATTTTTGTTAATTTTGCTTTGCTTATTTATATTTTGGTAATTTTTAAGATATTCTAAAGAGGCAAGAGCCCGTAGACTATCATGTACTCCAAATGAAGTGCTTGACTAATTGGATATGTCAATGTAGTTTGAGTAAAGGTTCTTTCAGTTTCAAAATTCAATAAATTTTTTTTTTATATGAGGTGTGCACAACTCATAAATACCCAATAAGGCTTATTATTTAAAAAAAACAATCAAGAAAAGAAGAAGAGAAATAAAATACGGAGTACATATTACTTCATTCAAACTTATAGGTGACTGACTCCCAATTCACCTGGTATGTTAGGCTTATATTTTTTTTGACTGTTTTTAGGATGGTTAATTAACTTTAGGTAGGTAGTGAATATTATTTTATTGTCTTCCGATTACGGCTAACTAAACTCTGCTATAAACGAATTTCGACTAATCAAATATCTAATGATAACAACTTTAAACCTGCATAACCCAATAACGAGATTCCAACCGAAAGTTTTCGTGTGTCGTTTGAAGGCACTTTAAGACAATATTTTTTTGATTTCGGCGCACTCAACAAAGTAAATAGAAATTTTCATGCAGCAAACATTTAGAAATAAAATGGAGTATGTTGAAAAGCACTAAAACGTATAAAGCGCGCTTTTTATACAGTATTGGATTCTGGCATATGAGTATAACAAACTTTTAACACCGACAATTCCTTCAAACCACGTCCTACCTCGTTACAACAACCCGAACATAGTTTAATTCTAGACCGCTATGTCGACGGCTTTTAATGAATATCTTTGATTAGTTTTAATATGCACGCCTATGCAGGAAATGCTTAATCGCGAAGTAAAACCATAAACGACTCAAGCTGCAATCGACTTCACCTTGTGCGCTTTGGCGAAGTTTTTTCTTTTTTTTTCTTGTTAATTATGTTTCGTTATGAACTCTCTAAGACAGTTTCGACCGTCACCGTAATAATGTTAAGAAGTTTGTAAACATAATTCATTGTCCGTACAAATTTCAAACTCTCACCTAAATAAATCACTCTTACAGACTAAATGTTTGATCATGCAATCAATGGGAAAGTACGAAGAAAAACGATAAACAACAATTAACCGAATATGAAAACTTATTAAAATTTTATGAGATGTTCAATCACTAACGATAAAAATACTGGTTACGAAACCCCGCACCGCTTCTGAATAGCAGACTATTTGCAGTAAAAAGATAGACTCTTTGAACCCATCCGTCTTGATACAGATAAAAGAAATATATCCACACTAATTTTCACGATATGACCTTTGGTTACTTGTGCGAGCACAGGCCGATGGCTGACGAGTGAATTAAAGAGTCATAATTTTCAATTTTTCCAAAATACTTGGAACTAAAGATAATTTGGCATTTTCGCTCAGCTCAAGTTTCTGCTTCATTCTTCGATTTCTCCTAAGCATACACTGTATCACTCGTAACAGATCAGGTGCAATTATCTTTGTGTTAGTTTTAAAGCTGACCTTTGCTTTGCCTCTTATTAGGACTTTTTAATAGACCTCTGAATGGTGCTCCACACCTGGGGGGAGGTGTTGCAACTGAATTGATGCCCTCGTTATTGTTGTAGGGTCGCCAGCTTGTATAATGGCAATGGGAACTGTTTGGGTCGGATCTCCAGGATTATGTTGTCGTTGCGGCTGTTGTGGAGGAGGCTGTTGTTGATGTTGCTGCTGGTGCTGCTGGTGCAAACTGATCAATAGCCCGTTGCCCATCGGTGCCGGTGGAGTAGCGCATAATAAACGGCACCATTCGTAGCACACACAGTCCGTTCCTAAATAGCAGGAGGAATCCGGAAAAACAGACTATTCGAGCGGTGAAACGAAAACTCACTAATGGGGTCGTATTTAAAATGCTACTTTTTATGGTTACCTTTTTGTTTTACACTCCAACGCTGTTTCGAGAGGATTGAAACAGTTTTCGGGACGAATCGACCGTGGAGCAAGTTCTGAGTACTGAACATGAACAGCCGTTAGCGCTACAAAATCGAAATATTACACAAATCTCCGAAAATTTAAAGATAACTTCGTGATTATACATGAATGCGACCACTTCGTATTTGTGCACCGTTCGTTGCTGTTTAATCGTTCGCTGCCTACACAATTCGCTGCCATGTGGCTGTCAATCTCTTGACATCCCACGATAAAATTGACGTGGGATGTGCGTGCGTCGCAACCAACGTGAAATGACAAGCCACCTAGCAGCAAAGTGTGTTGGTAGTGGTCACCAGCGGCGTCGCATGATTCATTACACATCTAATAAATTCAAATTAATGATAAGTCCAGAAGATTAAAAATGCAGTATCTTAGGGCATTTTAGACCCTAACGTCGAGATAGTTAAAGACAGCTGTTTTTATAAACTCAGAATTTTTTTTACTGCGTCACATTATATTTTTTTCTCCATTTCTGAGAACTGTTCACGAATCGAACTAGACTAGGAAGAAAGGAGTACTTCACAGCATTTTGTAAGCACTTTTATACCGATGGTTTAGCATTGCCTGGAAGACACAGGCAGCGTTGTGCAACGATGAAAGAGTGATGAAGAGAGTGGTAGAGCATGGAGGTATTTTATAAAAACAAGATATATATATATATATATATATATATATATATATATATATATATATATATATATATATATTTATATATATATATATATATATATATATATATATATAAATCTTTTTATGTATGTACCTGTATATATATATATATATATATATATATATATATATATATATATATATATATATATATATTTATATATATATATATATATATATATATATATATATACATATATATAGATATATATATGTTTATATAAATATATATATATATATATATATATATATATATATATATATATATATATATATATATGTATATATATATATATATTTATATATACATATATATATATATATATATATATATATATATATATATATATATATATATAAATATATATATATATATAGATATATATATATATATATATATATATATATATATATATATATATATATATATATATATATATTTATATATATATATATATATATATATATATATATATATATTTATATATATATATATATATATATATATATATATATATATATTTATATATATATATATATATATATATATATATATATATTTATATATATATATATATATATATATATATATATATATATATATATATATATATATATATATATATATTATATATATATATATATATATATATGTATATATAATACTAAAAATTTTTCGCCATTTACTGCTTAAGATACTTTTTACTTGTTGAGCACATATATGGTAGGTTTATTATTTTTCAAGTACCACTCGAAGGCAGCTTATAGTACAGTTGATAAAAGAGTTTGGTAAGTCCAAATGAGCATACCTCTATTGCTCCTGTATGTCATTATGTGTGAATAACTCTACGTCAAACTGAAATAAGCTGAAATACTAAAGATATAGTACTAAAAGCCATAGTCTTATTTTCAATTTCAAAATTTAAATACACTTACCTGTAGCATCAATCAGACAAATCATCTTCAAAGAAGAAAAATTGTTTCATTATAATTAATACTAACTAATCCCATCATGCGTTCCAATAAGTGAATTAAATAGGAAACACAGCAAAAATGTAACTGTTACGATGGGAATTTCTCTGTACAATGAAAAAGAAATTGTAAATACTATTGATATAAACTGTTCGAAAAGTACAAACACTATCCAAATTTGCATAAGTTCTAAACTGTTCAAATAGAAAAGAAAATATAACAGTGGAAAAACCAACCTCGTACAAGTTTTAGATAGCTAGTGTCATCGCAGTGAACATTTGGGGAACCCATGTTTCTGGTGGCGCACCTATCGCTGGTAAATGTCTGATGTAGAATATCTTTAGTGAAAATCCAATCCAAGTACAGAAACTTTTAAAACTGTTTTGAAAGTGATTATGAACTTTAAGATATGTGATATACATATATCAACATGTTGGCAAATCCAAGCGAATGAGTTATGTAAGATGGATGTATGTTGGCTATGTGACGGCATGCCCGCGATACGTTTTGTGTGAAGATTCACCACCGCGAATTATGGCTGAAGCTAGTCGTTAGATTATTTCATTCTTCGCGATTATAGAAGATTGTAAATAAATCTAAATGTTTCGATTTTGTGTGTCCATTCATGAATTTGGGACGTGTTAATTTTATAAATGAAAAGGCACAACTTTTTTGTGTGAAACAATTTGAGAAATAATTCATTTAATGAATTTAAAAGATTATAAATTCAATATATTTCCTTTATCGCTAAGTGTTTTTTCTGTGTTTTTTTCTAAACAATAATTTATCTAAAACTAGATTGTTGAGTGTAATTATATTTGGAAACGTAGAATATCTCCCTTAGCAAGTATATGTATTAGAATTAGAATTAGAATAAAGATGTTAATAAAATCACAAACATAGTTTTTATTCTTGTCGATTTTAAAATTATCATTGTATAAATTGCAATGATAAGACTTTTTGACTCTGACAAGCACTTGGAAGTAAAAAAAAAAAACACTCAAGTATGATCAGTCTAGAATTTCATTGCAATATTTTTCTTAAATTATTGTGGCATGAATGTCTTTGCTTTTCTTGGTATGACAAGGGATATAAGCTGAATGCTGATTCATGATTGCAAGGGCTAAAATATAATTGCTTTTATTTCAATTAATAATAATGGTGCGCTGATTTTTGTATGAAAAATGAAACATTTGGATTCAAAAACTTTTATAGCAGCATTGTCCGATCAAACTTCTTAAAGCTTTCTGTCTTATTAAACTTTCAAAATGAAAATCAAGTTTTTTTTCGCGACTTTATTTGATTAATTGGTAGCATGTACGTGTTTCGATAATAGTACCTGTTTCGCCTATGCAAAGAACTTATTTATTAAAGAACAAATCATTGCCGTGAAATTACGTACAAACTGAAAGTTGATGAGACAATGAAATGAATTTTTGGGTTCATAAAAATTAATTCTGAGAAGAGTGATTTTCTTTGTTTTATTTGTGCTTATTTTCAAGCAATGGTATAATTATTTGTCGAGCATAATTATATTTTGCAATGAATAAAATGCGAAAAAGTAATGATAAAGTCAAATCGATAATAATTGTTACTATGCATTAATTTCAAGCTTGTGATTTCGATTCAGGAAGCTGTAGAAAATTGTTTTTTCGATTATCTTATTTCGTCAACAAAATTGACGATATCTGTTTGCGCATCCATGTGCCCATCTTTGCATTACAGCAAGTTTCCCAAACAACTACAAAGGCTATAATCGAAGTTCTTGACTCATTCCAAAGCAACAAGCTAATCAACGTTTCCAATAATAAACAAATAACCTCACAGGCATTTCGAGAGACCTCCGTATAAAAATATTTTACAGAGCGCTATACAAAAAATAAACAAAAACCACTTTTTCCACACCACCAAGAGGTAAAGTGCAAGGCGCGTTTTTTTAATGTGTTATCCCCTGTAGGCCTAATGCACTTCACAGGACATGCGCTTAAAACTGACGAGAATCGCAATTCCTCCGATGGGCTGATCACAATAAGGAATTTTGAATTTAATATTCACGAAGATGCAGAAAAAATTACTTTCTAATGCAGGCAAAAATTATGGAAGGATTGCTAAGTTGTAGCGGAATGAGACTAAAGTAATGGGTATAAGTGTCGCACATAGTTAATAATTTGTGGAGCTGGAACTCAACTATCATGCAAAGCACGCCGGGCTACATAGTTACGTGACAACAGCTATAAGGATGCCAATCAAAAAATTAACCTCAGTAGAAAGAATCTGCGCTTGTTAAATAAAAAAAGTACATATCAGTAGAAATTGGGTGGTGAACTGATATCATAGAAAACAAAGCTACAAGTATAGATTACAGCTTTGGAATGCTATGGTTTTGAAACAACGCTGATCACTTTATTGCATTTCTAATCTGGATCGGAGGAGGTTAGTTGCAGTGCATTAAAAAAGGTGATTTAATCGATAGGCTGTAACATGCAACCATATGTGATGTAGACTTTTTAACAGACCTTACTGTTGCCATATGAAGAGACTCTAGAAGGTGCAACGAGTATGCATTATGGGAGAAAAGAACAAATAATAAACAGCTATACAAAGCCCCTGATCAATGGGGAAACTTGAGAAACACTAGTACAGATCTACCATGAACCAAACAGATTAAGGCGGACAAATGTTGTGAAGTGTGACACTGAAAAATTTATGTCGAAAGCAAAGAAATGTAAGTAATGTAAGCCTTAATCTACCAACTTTACTAAGCAACCAAAAGCAATGATAACCAAATCAAGAGATTAATCCAGAAATCACTTTTAAATGGCGAAAATACGAACAAATAAAGGTACCATTATTAAAAAGTTTCTTAACATACATAGGGAAATACTTAAATTCACAGAGCATTCAAGACTTACGAATGAAAAACAAGCTGATTATAGAATTCCTGAAAAAATGAGAAAGGCAAATTTAATAAACCTTGTGCTAGAATATTGATAAATGGTACTTATATAGCCTTACGAAATTATCTATTAAACTGTCAAACACAAACTGTTAAACTGTTGGCGAAACCCTACTTTAAAAGAGCTCTGGATAATACGATAATCAATGGACTAAATGACTCATTAACCAACATCGATTCAAGTCCCTTCAAAAAGTTTATCCTATGGCTTTTCTCACCCTTATGCAGAATTTTGTTTATATGATGGACATGCAGGCGGAGGAATTGCTGTAATATAAACTTCAACCCTATATACTTATGATCACACTGCCATTGCCAATCAACTATAGGTAAGATTTCCCTGCAGAGTTTGCCCAGTAAGTTATACTCACACATGCTTTGGCTGAATTTCCTTTCAAATTCATCACGTACGGAATCAAGGAATAGTTCAAAAGATGCAGTAACTACCGTCAATCCTCCAAATAAACGTTGAGTACTGCCCACGAACTTTTTAAATTTTGTGATCATGTATCGACTGTCATTGGGTGGCGTTTCATTTATCATAAACGTACTACAAGTTCCACATTTTATATTTTTTTGTAGCTTACTTGCTAAGAAGCCGTAGTAATGCAGTTTTGAACTTTCTTTTAATTTGAAAGTAGCATCTGATAAGCTTTCTAAGTCATCAGGAGCATCTTCAATAAAGTGGACAACAATATATTCTTCATCATCAGTAGTAATTTCTGCTGAATCTGCGTTTAAACGAAGTTCATCATCAACAAAAATTTCAGAGATTGGGAAAAAGTACAGCAAATTTTGTGACTGACAGTCAGAATAATTAGTAAAGTCAGAAAGAGAAACATTTTGAAACATAATTTGTTTCAGATTACGGTACAATCTATAAGCGGAAGGATTTCTTTCATATGACCCTTTAAATATGCGCAACATTGAAATCATATTTTCGATCGGGTCTTGATTAATGTGGGATGTAATCAAATATTATTGGCTACTCACTACATCATTCCATAGTATGACAATACCGTTAATATTACGAATCAACCCATCGAAGCAGTATGGCCGGTTAAATTTCCCGCAAGATCTCCACTGTGATATCCAAATCTTGCTTTCCTTCAAGTTCTCTAGCACATGTGGAGCCTCCTTAGATATTAAACATCTATTAGGATTCTTCGAAAATGTTGACACGCTATTTAAATTACCGAAAATTTTATTCACCTTGAACAAAAATTCGGCCGTACTTGTAGCACATCTCTCTTCATCGTCGTTACGTTTGAAACATCCCAATTCAACAGCGGCTGAAATTGCAGCAGAGACGGAATTGCTTAAGACTTCCGTTGCTAGCTTTACCGAAAATTTATCGAAGTTACTTGGGTGTATATGCACGTCCGTGAGATTATAAAAAGTGGTGACCACGTTATTATCAAATTCACGTACTTTTTGAATAATTCTCCATGAAACGATTTTACTATCGTAACGGATATTATTTTTCAGAAGAATATTCCTTACACTTAAAAAAAATGAGGCGTGTCAAAAAAAGTGTATACAAGTTTAACCTTCTACTAAAAAGTATGGGTTTTCAGTAGAAGACCCAAGTAGGTTCAAGCAATGTTGATTTACTGCGCTCTGATCACAAACCGTTCCTAGCACATCTAAACCAACACTAAGAACCTTACTTATGGTTGTTTTTATAATGGAAACCAGTAAATTTTCATCGGGTGAGCCAATAATCTACCCAATTCCTTACTTCCAATTTTTATTTAACCCTTGCAACATTAGAAGCTGAGCACTTAATGCTACCTTGTTAATCCGCCCAGGGTTTCCAAAATTGCAAAAACCATAAATAATGTCTTCTGCGGAATTGTATTCTTGTTCCGTTTTTATTGACATCTCATCAAAAACTAAAACATGCCGTCTATCTAAAGGAGACATTCCTTCGACTTTTTTCTTAAGCAGGTCTTTTATCGAATCAGCAAAACCAGTTTGAAAATGAAGATTCGAATGCTAGCGAAGAATAGTCCTGACTGAAGGAAGACTGAATCCCATATTGAGAAATTCCCTATAAAGGGAAGGGGACTTGTAGTACATTTTCAAGTAAAAAATTTGTTCAGTTTTTCTCCAAGGGGCAGTAGGTTTGTGGAAAAGCTGGGAACGTATTAAAAGCTGAACCTCTTGGCTTTTATTCTTCCACAAATCTTTTACTCGTTTTTCAACATCCAATTTTTTTTCCTTTCCGGTAATGCTTCAGGGAAGCAAAACATGCTTTTAGAATTGTTTGTCTTTCCTCGGTGCTTTTTTTTTGGGTGACGGCCTGGAGATGGAAACTGAGATGGGTATACATTTGGTGTACTAGGCCTTGAAGGAAGTCTATAATTCCGAAGATAAGTTTTATCATTCGGATCTTTTCGCACTTCAAGCGGAGGAGACAACCGAGATGACAAGTTATTTAAATTCAAATCGGCTAAAATAGGACGGGTGAAGTTTTGTTTGGGATTTTGTCTATACTGAATGGGATCAAGATTCTCAAATATATTTTTCTTTGCAGTTCCCAACTCAAAACTACACTGGGGATCTATAGCATACTGACTACATGAGCAAACGGTACTAGTAACAGGCCTTGGCAATACGTTTTGCTTCAGTATTTTTCTATGGCCATATTTGTTAATGCAGGACCCACAAAAAAGTTCCTCACGCAGAAATTGAAATTTTTTTTCAAAAAGTTTGGATGCGAAATGCCTCCATGTTTCAACCAGACATTGGTTCTGTAATCCTGAGGTATTCTGAAATAACTCAAGGAAGAACTAAACGTATAGTCGTTAAGGCAATTCTTATATGAGCACTTCATGCTCTAAATGTATGTGTATATATATTTGTATGTGAAAAATGTATATAAAAAATGCCAAATAGAATGCAATTAAAACCAAAAAAATTATACTTAATTTTTTCTGTTGATACATTCACTATACGAGTATTTTCACTATATATTCACTTTCACTATTAACACTTGGTCTTTTGCACTTTCAATTCAAAGAACTCATGGTCCATTTCAATATATCGCATTTGTTCTAAACTTTCATAACGTATGAAACGTTTTACCCATGAATTTTCCCCACATTTACACTTTTCTCGATTGGGGAAAGCGATTTCGAAAAGCTATCAAAAATCTTTTGGGCGCTTTATTTTTTGATTGTGGGTTGTTAAAAATTTGCCATAAATAAATCTACCTAAGTGCGTGATCGTTTCAATCAGGGGGCGTGGGCTCGATACCCGGTCTGCGCACAAATTTTGATTTTATTTTTCCGTTTTATTAATTAGGTGATTACTTATTTGGACTGCATTTTTATACTTTTATAGCAACATGGAAGCAAAATCAAATTTTATAAAATACATCACAGGATGCAAATTGTTAATTAACCCACCTGCCATTCTTTATAAATCGACAATTTTTATGTTTGTAACCAGATCCTCGAAGAAGATTTAATTGTGGACTATTTCTCATAATATTTCGTGAAAATTTAGAATAATGTTCAGTGAAAATTTTGAATTTAGAATAAATTAGCTTTACTCCTTTGTTTAACTAGATTCTTGACAGGCGAAAACATGTCACACTGCATGAATGTAAAAAAGTGACTTCAAACAACGTGAAAAAAGTTTCATAGGGTCTCGCCACATCTATTTGCATCCATCCCAATAATGGCAATTCAATACCCTGCTGGGGAAGAGCTTTTTAGCTCAAAATTTTGCGCCTGAGATTAGCAGATGAACATTGGTGAAATTCAAGCGCGGCAAATACCTGCGAGTTGAATAGCATGGGTGAAGATATATGATAGGATAGCTCCTATCGTATTTAGCGAAGATGATAACCCATCAGCTGTACTTGTGATATTGACATTAATTGACAGCATTAAGTGTCAAAGTCAAAATGTAATTTAAATAGTTTAATTTACTTAGTTTATAAAGTAAATATCAAAAGCGTTTTTTTACCGTAGGTGCAGCGTATTATAAGGGAGGCGGAGCGCAATTTTGATAGCCAGGTGAGTGTAAGCAATCAAATTTGCTCTGGACATTTGTGCGAAATGTCCTTGGTTTTCGAGGAAACAAAGCTTAAAAATTATAATTTTTCCTCAAGGAAACTTCGGTTGTCGATTGTTTTATCGAATAATTACCGCTGGACCAATTGGGCTAAAATTTTATATGCCGTAGCACTCACTTGCCGTAGCAGTTTTTAATTACATAACCGATGAGGTGAGGAAAAATTAGATTTAAGTATTTTTTCAATTGCATTTAATGTATTTTAGTTTTGACATAACAGCTGAAAAGCGCCACGTTCTTTCGTCAGTTTACAGCTACCAAATTTATTTCCTTGAGAAGGGTGTCCTTCTAAAGGAAGGAAGGGTGTCCTATAAAAAAACAAAACAGGTGCCCTTCTACAAAATACAATTAGAAGAGTGCTCTCTAAACAAGAAGTTTACATCGAATGTCTCCTCACCTTAACATATTCATACTAACAGAAGCCCGATGGCGCTGAAATAGTTTGTGGCAAATACGAGTATATCAAGATGAGGAGACATTCAATGTTAACTATTCTTCTTTAGGAGGGCATCTGTCTATTTTTTAGAAGGACACCCTTCTTTCCTCTAGGAGACTTTTCCAAAAGAAATAAATTTGGTAGCTGCAAACCGACGAATGAATGTGGTGCTTCTTATCTGTCATGTCAAAACTAAAATACGTTAAATTTAATTGAAAAACATAATAATCCAATTTTTCTTCACCTCTTCGACTTTTCAATCAAGAAGTGCTCCGGAATATAAAATTTCAGCCCACTCTGTCCAGCGGTAAAAATTTGATAAAACAGTGCTTCAACAGAAAATTCCATACACAAGTAGTTTTTTTTTTGTTTTTTAAATACCTCCATTTCCTACGACTCTCTCCATCACACTTTTTTCGCCGCACAACGCTCGTGCGATCTGCACTTCACATTTCGTCGCTTCTTCTAGTGTGACACCCAGACATTGTTTAGAACATCGGTATAAGGGTACACACAAAAATATGTGAAGTGATTCTATTAATCTTTCCTTGTCCAATTCGTGATCAGCTCTCAGAGATAAACAAGTTGAGTAAGCAGGAGAGTGCTCCTACCAGCAGGTCTTTGTAACCATCCTAGGGTTAGAAACAAGTTTTCTAATGGCGTGAATCGATAACTTGAATTATTCATCCAATACTTGGATATGAAATCGTTCAAATTTATACAAAAGATGCACAGTTTCTTTCATAAGCTTTCTGAATGCTCGGCCGATTGAACATGTTCAAGTTAAACACTATTCCATAAATTTTCATGAAAATTGAAAGAAAATAAAAGTGCCTAAGTCAATTTTAAATATATATAGGGTTTTCCAATAAGAAGTGTTATTTTGAATAAATCTTGTGATTTAACACCTTGCGACTTCTTCCTTTGGAGCCACGTGATAGAGAAAGCCTACGCCGATAGCCCAGCGTCGATTCAAGATCTCAAAGATGAGGCTATCGAGGACATAGGGCAGCCACTTTGCGATTTGGTTATGGAAAATTTCATGAAGAGGATATGGTCCTGTAAGCGTGTCGTAGTGGTTATTTGCCTGATGTTAATTTTTTCTATTAACGGCATATCTTCTTCTTTACAATAAAATAAAGATCCGATCATTTATATTAAAAAATGGCATTTTTCTTTTAATATTAAAATAACACCTCTTATTGGAAAACCCAATATCAACCATAAACACGTGTTATTGTCGTTGTAATTCCATAGAATTTAAATGGCTATAGCTCACTTGATTATGATTCGATCTCAATGAAATTTTGTGAACATATATATCTTATGTCAGTCTATATAATTGCAAAATTTCAAGAAGTTTAAAGGTACCGTTTTGGTTTTATGGGCAAAAATGTAAAATCATACTATTATTAACAAAGTTGAACGAATTTCGATTTCTAAGGTATTTGTTGCCCTTGTACTCATAAAGACCTACGTTTGTGATAATTTTCAGATTTTTCGGCTTAAAGGTGTCCAATCGCGAGGGGGGGGGGGGGACACAAATTTTGCCTACATTTTGCCTTCCCCTGGACCCCTAATTCATAAAATGATTTTTTTATTTCAGATTATAAGAGTTCTAATCAAGACCTTTCATTTGATACCCCACTCGAATACCTTTGATTAAAAAAATTGTTAAGGGCAAATTCGTCATTAGGGGGGACCCCCCTTAAAAAAATTTTAAATTTATGCTAAGTCCTTAACTTTTGAGAGACCATCATTTCTGACCTTTTCACAAAGTTTGAGCATTCTAGCTTCCATAGTTTCTGGGGAAATCGGCTGTGACGCACGGACAGACGGACAGACAGGTTGCGAAACTAGCAGGTCTTTGTAAAAAAAAATTTTTACAAAGACCTAAAAATTACAAATTCGACGCAGTAAAAAAATACTCTGAGTTATAAAATAGCTGTCTCTTCAAGCATCTTGACGATAGGGTTTCAAAAATGCCCTAAGATGCTATGTTGAACTTTACTGAACTGAATTTGAAACGTTATTAATTAAATATTCTTTAAGCCTTTTCTTAAAGACTATAAGTCAGTTTACTTCCTTAACTGAATCAGGAAGATTGTTGTATATTCGCAGCGCACCATTTATAGCATCGTTCTTCAGACGGTCCGTTCTTGCAAAAGGTATTACTTTTGCGAGACTTTAATAAATTGAACTTGTGATGACGATTTTGATAGTAAACATTTGAAGATAAACTTGGCTTTCTCCATTTCAATGATTTGAGGAAAGGTTAATGCTTTCACTGATTGGTACACTAATCTGGTTTGATGAAGCATCGGAAGATTTAGAATGTTTTCATACGCTTTGGTGAGCATTCTAGAGATGATATATATATATATATATATATCATGAGGAGATGATATTAAGGTGCTGCTTTGATGACTGGCTCCAAATTACCACTCCATAATGTAGTTTTAACAGTACGAATGCATTTAGGATCATCTGCTTGCTGTTTTTTGGAAAACCTTCATATCTTCTAAGTAGTCCGACAATAGGAGCTAATTGTCTCCTTAGGTTATTAATGTGTGATAACCATGTTAGTCTATGGTCAACGATAAGTCCAAGATACTTGATCCCCGTTAACCTTTCTAATTTTTCGTCATTAATTTTGATGTCAATGTCACCTTTATTATTTTGCTTGAAAATGACGAATTTTGTTTTTGAAGTATTCAGTGCTAGTTTACTATCAAACAGCCATGAATGATATGTTTATAGATCCTCATTAATGGTGTTTTCGAGGTAATCTCTTTCGTGTCCCGAGGAAAGTAGTATTGTCTCATATGCATATAGTGCATAACGTCCTTTAAGTCCACATGTATTCAAATTATTAGTGTATAACAAGAATAAGGTTGGGCCAAGTATTGAGCCTTGTGGAACGCCCGATTTCATAGGAGCAGCGTCGCTCAAAACTTTATTGACTGCTGTTCTCTGCGATCTGCCTTTCAAGTAATTTCTAAATAGCTGATTTGCATTGCCTTGAATACCATATAATTCAATTTTACGAAGTAGAAGAAGTAGTTCACCCTCAAATCATACTCGTACCGAGATCCGAACAAAGTATCCATCACTGACTTTTTCGGCTCAATTCGGCCCTCGAGCTAATACCGAAAAAATCAATACTACCCCAGCGAATGAAGTGTAAATAAAAAATTGTAAGTTAACTCCGTAAGATTGTTTCATGTTGAGGATTTCCATCATAAGCATCCGCCAGTTGCCGTTGCAGATTATAAATTTGCGGTGCGCTATAGATACGTTTATATGAGCGAGATGAGTGAGCCCCGAAAAAACTAACAGCACGAAAAAATAATTCTGCCGCAATACATTTTCCACAACACTTTTCGCCGACGCTGTCTCAACTCCTCCAAAGCTGTTTTTGCTCGCCAACGCTGTCTTAGCTCGTCCTCCCTAAACACTCCAAGAATGATCCACCACGTTCACTCGTCCCAATGTCGCAACACCTACACGCCACAAGAAGATTACGCCAAAACAGTAGTGAGGCACTCTGGGTGTGTCCGGTTGCAAATGATTATGTAAAGGATAAAAAGTTGTGTATAGATAAATGCAGGGAAAATTCAGGAATTAATGTGACAAATTTGAAAATCTAGGATGTATATATTTTTTATTTTTCATATTTTGTCATATTATATGCATCCTAGATTTTTGAATTTGTCACAGTAACTCCTGAATTTTTCACACATTTATATATATATATATATATATATATATATATATATATATATATATATATACAACTTTTTAATCCTTACATAGTCATTTGCAAAAAGAAACTAAACTTCCGACTGGACACTCCCAGAGTGGCTCACTGTGATTATATGGGCAGTACTTATATAATTCTATAAATTTGTTATCTTCGTTTTACGTAGGATAATTTTTAGCATGTTATAACCAATTAAGTCGACACCAGGAGTAGTGGGCTTCCTTTGCGCCTTGAAAATTGGTTGTACCTCTTCGGCTTTATATAGGATTCTTGGAGTTAATGGCTGTTACAGCTTCCTTGGTAATATTGGTGTTAGAATGTTGCTTGCTCCAGATATCCTGAAGATATATAGAGGTCCAACAGCATTTAATATTACCTCCTTCGCGGTCATTAAGCATAATTTTTAAGGTCTTGGCAAAAAAAAATTTTCATGAAGACTTATTAGTTTCTGTGCCTCGGTCCGTCCGTCTGTCCGTGCGCCACAGGAGTTTCTGAAACTATAGATGCTAGAAAGCTCAAACTTTGTGGAAAGGTCAAAAGTGGTGGTCTCTCAAAAGTTAGGTCTTACCAAGCATTTCAAAACTTTTAAAGGGGGGTCACCACTTATAAAAAAGTGGCCCTTAAATTTTTTTTTAATTAAGTCGTAGTAGTCGAGTAGAGTATCAAATAAAAGGTCTTGATTAGAACTTTTAGAATCTGAATTTATAAAGTTATTTTGGGCATTAGGGGGTCCAGGGGGAGGCATAATATACCAACATTTTCTATCTCCCCCTCGCGATTGGACATCTTTGAGCGAAAAATCCGAAAAAAAATCAAGAAGGTAGTTATTTATGAGTACAAGGGCAATACATACCTCAGAAATCGAAACTCACTCAACTTTGTTATAATAGTATGATTTGTAGAAGTCACATTTTTGCCCATAAAATCAAAACGGTATCTTCAAATTTCTTAGAATTCAGCAATTATATAGATTGAAATAAGGTCCTTTATGGAAATCCAATCATAACCAAGTGAGTTATAGTCATTTCAATTGTTTGGTATTACAACAACAATAACACGTAATCATGGGTGATATATACTCTAGGGTGGTTACAAAGACCTTATGGTAGGCCCACTCTCCTACTTACTAAATTTGTTTCCACTCATGTTTTGCTTCATTCTTTCCCAGACCTTCATTAATTCTTTCGACCACCAATACTTGTTGCTGTATTTAACTCTCTTGTGTGTGGTATTATTGTTGATCATTTGGCTCAAGTTATTGATGATCTCCCTGAAATTTCTGTTGAAAGAACTAGTCGCGATATCATTACTCATATTGTCCTTGTATCGACACAGCCGCCAACTATTCGAGTCCGTTTTTATTGTGGTCTTTATTGGACAATGACTGATTTTCACAGATCATAATATCCGGAGAGGACAAAATACATTTGCCGTCAACTATAATTCTTCTAAAAGTATAGATTCCGGTGCTAAGTATTTTGAATTTCAAATTTTCAACCCATTAGAGAAGCATTTCGCCTTTGATATTGAGAGATTGTTACCCCAATATGTCACATTAACATCACATCCGATGACAATGCGTCTGGTGTGTTTGGTTTTATCTCGAATCAATGACACGTTACCATACGTCATAGGTGAAATGGCCATCGCTGCCATCGCTCCGAAATAAAGTGATGAAACCAAGAACTACTTGTGAAAGCAAGTTTCTTTGAGGAAAAATTAAATTTTTAAGTTTCATTTTCTAGAAAGCCAAGGACATTTCACGCAAGCTTCCATTACAAACACAATTGCTTACACTGATTTCGATTGAATGCCATCAAAATTGGGCGTTGTCTCCCGTATCGTACTCATAATGTGAAGCAGATATTCTGCACGTTTCCGTGCGATGTTACATCGATTTTGATTTATTCAAAGATGCCAGTTCGTGCGATATTCACGCTAGGCATATCACCATGATGATCGACTTGTTCGTCATATTCCTGGTGAACGTTCGCAAAATGATTGAAAAAGGGCTGAAAAACTATTTCCAAAGAGTAAATTCACTCAAGGTGTGTGATGATTGGTTTATTCAGAGATGCCCATTTGTGAAGCGTATCAGCATCATGGCCAAGGATGTTATGTACTTTTCCATAGTTTGGATGTGACGGTTCCTCAATTTGGTTTGTTCGTTACATTCGTGGTAAGCGATATATCATAAAATAATTTGCAAAGATTAAATTTAATGGTCTTACAGGAAATATTTGGGCTATCTAAAAAGGATAGTATTCAACGGATTCACTGATCCATGGACACCTGTTTATGCGCTATTCATATTAAGTGTGTCACCATCGTGGCCAAGGATATCAACTTACTCGTTGCATTTGTGGTGAACGTCCCTGAATTTTTTAATTCTTACTTCAACCAGCATAAAATTATATACTAACTACAAATTGTAATTCCTACACACGAATAAGAATATATGTGCGCAGGAAACCAGTGTTTTATAAACTTAAACTTGCTTTAAACTAGAGGATATAATAATGAAAGTAAAGTAACATATAAAGTAAAATTTTAAAGCAGAGATATTATAAAGGAAATTTAGAGATAATAGTACCCCAAACCAAAAACTAAGGAAAATATTAGTCAGCGTCCTTAAGAATTTCAATTTCTAATTTTTGTAACAGTAGTAATAATACAAAACATTTTTATTACTTTAGTTTCATTTTAAGATATTTGTTCATTTCAATTGGTACTTTATAATTATTAGAAAATTGATTGAAAAATTTTATAATACTTTTATATATGCTGATTCTTGTTGACATTTCATATTGATTTGTAAATTTACAGTAAAATAGTAAACACGCTAAATACATAATTCGTCAGTATTATGTGGATCGTTTTTAAGAACAGATTGTTTTTTGTTTATAATTGGTAAAACCGCTGCAGTAGATTTAGATTTTTTGAATATGCTCCACTCTAAGCAATTATTTCAGATTGTAGTCCATTTGAAAGTTAAAAATTTAAAGATGCAACCCCTTAGGCCATAATAATATAATTTCTGCAATTATATTTCATGATTTATAGTATCAAAAGCTTTAGCGAGATTATGAAAAGTCACAATAATTGAGTTAGTTTTATCGAAAAATTTGTTTATTGCATTACTTATATAAGCGCAAGCGTCTTTTGTTTCTAGTCTTTTAATGAATTCGAACCGCTTATTGGACAATATTTTATGTTTCTTCTAAAAATTTAAAAAATTCTGTCATAAATATTGTAATTCTTTCAAAGATTTTTGCCACATTTGAATATAAGGATATAGGTCTATAATTTATTGACTTGCTTATATCATTAGTCTTGAAAATTGGAGCAACTACAGTTTTTTTAAGATATTTGACCATATCAACAGTTCAATGCACATATTGATAATTTGTGCTAAAGGTTCAGATATGTAATTGGAAATAGCTTTCAGGACTCTCGAATGAATATTTCCTAATTGTTTCCTTAGCTGTTGGATCTAGAAAAATGCATTTCCAAATTATTCCTGCTAGATGTAATTATTTTGTTACTTAAATTTACTCATATTCCACAGAAATATATATTCTTATATTCAGCACTATTGTCAGGCTTATCTGTAGTTCTTTATGATTACAAGGCCGACAAATATTTGAAAATGAAAATCCGATCAACTTTTTCAATAATTGTACATTTAATGAATTTTACTTTTATACCCATAAAATCAAAAGGAAGCCCTTAAATTAGTTCTCAATAATCGTGCTATAAACAACTAAGTTACAGCTGATTGCAAATTTAACAATTACATGCAATACATGATTCTGTTTAGATACCCATTTGCAAATGACATACACCCTACAGATATGTAGGAATTTGGATAAATATTTTATAAATGGTTTATAAAATTGATATGTTACTATACTCCTGAAACAATGGAGTCAGCAAACTGGAAACAAAATGGAATTCAAATGCATTTTAACCATATTTAGTTTTTTGAACTCAATTTATGCTATCTATATATGGCGCGTTTTGATATTTATAAGAACTTGTTCAATTTACTAATTAGTTAAGAACACCCTGCTAGCAAGAACACTCTTCATCTACTCCGACTTGTATTCTATTAAATCTCTTTCATATTTGATCTTAGCGGTAGCTATAAGTTAATTTAAAAATTTTACATGTTTTTTCTATTAAGCCTTCAAGATTTCATTATCAGGATCCAATCGCGAAATTTAATATAATTGCTCTTTTGTTAAACGAGAATTCATAATACCTTCAGTTATCCACGATTTTTTGGGAAGGTACTTAGATTTGTTTATTCGATCAGCATGACTAAATCGATATTTTAGAACATTGAAGGCTATTAAACATTGAAGGCTAAATTAGGCTCGTTAAGTGAAATTTGATTCCATTTTGGTTTGCTAGCAGAAATCTTTATTTTTTAGGGTTTTGTACTGAAATACAAAACCCTATTGCAATCACGACCTGTGTCCGTCTGTCCGTCTGTCCGTCCGTCCGTCCGTCCGTCCGTCCGTCCGTCCGTCCGTCTGTATGTCACAGCACTTTTTCTCCGAAACTATAGAAGCTACAGTCACGCAACTTTGTGAAAAGGTCAGAAGTGGTGACCTCTTGAAAGTTCAATGGTGAAAAAAATTTTCAAAGGGGTTTAAGGGGGGTCTCCCCATATAGGGAAGTGACCCCCCAAAAAAAAAATTTCACCATTGGTAGTTGAGTAGGGTGTCATTGGAAAGGTCTCAATGAGATCTTTTCAAAACAAGTCTTAAAATTGCTTTATGAGTACCGAGGGGGGCAGGGGAAGGGGAAATGTACGAACTTTTCGCGTACCCCCCCCTCGCGATTGGACACCTTCCATCCGAAAAATCTGAAAAAAATCATGGATGTAGGCCTTAATGAGTACAACAACAACAAATACATGAGAAGTCGAAATTCACTCAACTTTGTTAGTAATAGTATGATTTATTGATTTTATGTTTTCTTGAATAAAATCTAGACGGTACCCTTAAATTCAATAAAATTTAGCACACAGATGACTATTTAAAAGGTTGATCTTTTCTGAAAGTTTCATAAAGATCGAATAATATTTAACGAAGTTATAGCGATTTGAATTTTCCTGCATTACTATGGAACAATATGCCCTGTATTACTATGGAAACATATGGCTATGGAGCCATATGCGCTTTTTACCGACTTAGAAACTACAGCTTTGCTAGGATTTGCATGAAAATTTCAGGAATGATAGGTATCATGAAGATGAGTACATACAATTGAAACAAGTCGGAAAGGCAGGAGAAAGCTCCTAGCAAAAGGGCTTTGTAACCATTCTAAGATTCTAAAAAACAGGCCATGAATCGATGATTACAGTACAGAGGAGTGGCCCCTGAAAAAAAAATTTCATGAAAGGTAGCTGATATGAGTATCAACTGAAAGTTCTCTATGAGAGCTTTTCAAAACAGTTCTTAAACTCACATATTTTGCTTCTGTGGGAACATGGGGGGCGGGGAAATACATGAAAAATGTGTTTCCTCCCTCGCGAATGGACACCCGTGATCTTAAAAAATCTGAAATAATTATCAAGGGAGATATTTGTGGGTATAACTATAACAAATACCTCAGAAGTCAAAATTCTTTTAACTTCGCTAATAATAGTATGATCCTCGAACATGACATGTTTCTTGATTTTATTCATTACTGGTTACTGCATTGTGTAAGTTGAGTACAAAACCCTTCTGACATGAGCATAGGTCTGTCTACCCAACTTGTTTATAATAGATTTTATAAAAGGCACTACTTCATTTCTTACTAATGTTCTGTTTAATAGTAATATGGAGGGGATAATGTTCAGGAAAAACTATATTAAGCCTTAGAGATTGAATGTTGATAGAATTTGGTTTAATGAGCATATTAGCAACACAAAAACCTCCTACTTAATTGTCGAAAGGCCTTGTTACCTCTTGAAAAAGTAGTGTATCCTCTTTCCAAAAGATTACTCAAACGTTCTTGGGTTATCATATTAAGATCTTATAAATCAATATAATAAAATCATTTTTGATATTTGGATAGTATTCCAAATTCTAAGTCTCAGAACATACAATACAATAATAACCGGTTTATTATTAAGCCTTTGTATAAAGATTCATAGTTGATCATGATTTGAATTTAAACTTTTGATACTAATATAAAATATTAAATTATTATTAGGTAGTCAATTATTTTGTTTATTTCATATCTGCAGGCCAATCCTCTTTTTTCTTCAAAAGGTGTCGGGCCTTGTCTTTTTAGGTGATCAGATGCGCTTCAACTCCTGCGAGATATAGAAGATGACTCAAAGGAGTCAAAATGCGTCTGCTCAGTTAAAAAGGCAAGGCCCAACGGCTTTTGAAGAAGAAAAAAAAAATTATTATTATTATATTATTGATATAAAAAATGTTGGATTAATACAAAAAGGGTCCTATTCAAGATTACAAAATTTTATTCAAGGAGTGAAATTGATGGTTTTTTGGTGAATATTTACAAAGTGGGGAAATTTACGGTGGATATTCAACGTATTTACAAATCCATAGTTCGGATGTGTTGACTCTTCAAGAAACTAGTGAAGCTTATTTGGTTGGTTTGTTCGAAGATACCAACCTCGTGCGCTATTCATACTAAGCTTGTTACCATAATGGCCAGAAGATCAATTCCCTTGTCGCATTCATGGTTAAAGTGCCTAAATTGATTCAAAAAATATTGAATTCATTCGAAATTGTCCTTTTCAGGACTAAAAAATTGCATTTAAAGAGATTTATAAGAAGATACAAATTCATGCACTATTCATGCTAAACTTATCACCACCATGCTGAAGCATATTCAACGATTTTGTTTATTTGATAACCGCAGGCAACTTTTTTTTTATTGAAAAGCGGTCAGGCCTTGCTTTGTTGTGTGTGCTCACATAACAAAGCAGGGCCCGACGGCTTTTCAAGAAAAAAAATTAAATAAAGTTTATAGTTCCATAGTCAGTAGTGTGTTGGCGCTTGAAGAAGCAAGTGAAGCTCATTTAGTTAGTTTGAGCTTAGGAAAAATATTTTACAGGTAGGTTAAAAAATCTTGCAAGGCATAAAAAATATAGCAGCAGCATAATGATTCTTCTTCATTCATGGATCAGTCAAATGGATGAAATTGCAGAAACTACTGGCGATTTAGCCAACCAATGAGGACCCATTGAATTAAACACGTACAGAAGGAATCAATACAATCACAAGAAATGACATCGCTTGTTGCAGGAATTGAAAAGAATCTTTCAACAAAATATTTTCAGAAGCCTATGCAAGTTTAGAAGATGCAATGAAATATTTTAAACCAGCGATATGAATTTGGACAGAAGTCTTAACGTCAATAACAAAATTAGTGCAGCTTATGAATGCTATTGGGACCTATTTGATAATTAGAAAAAACAAGCTCAAAAAGTTCGAATTGGAAAATTCTTCAAGCCTAAGGTAGTATGCATTGCATTTCTTATATTTTTTCCATAGTGATAAAACCAATCAAAAAGTTCTACGCAAGTAAGTAATAAAAATAATTACTGATTTGATAAATATGTACTCAGAGGTCAAATTCAAAATCAAAAGCACTTTATTATAAATTTTCAAAAATTATAAAGCAAATTCCAAACAATATAAATACTTAAAACTAAATGGCCCAAATGGCTCTCTAAATTTATACATTGTTAATCAATAACATTTAATCAAAAAACACCATCCAGTTCAATTTAATTAAAATTGACAAACAAATACTATTCAAAAATTAATTATATTAACACAACATAACTTTTATCCTACATCTATATTAATATGTTAAAACCTAATTCTAAACAATTTAATCAAAAGCTTTATCTTAGACTTATACAATTCTATGACAAAAACCCTAGCCTAAACGTTTAACCTTATCTCTAATATGTATAAAAATATGCCTAAATCTAATTTACGCCAGCGAGCCCTGCAAGGTAATTCATCATTAAATCTTTCACAAAAATAGTTATTGTTTTGTTTATTTACCTTTAAATATCATTAGGGTTGAATATTTCACCAGCCCACTTGAAAAATTCCAAAGTTGGGTCCAGCTTCATTTGCTTTGCCCGTTTAAGGAATATATATTTGGCAAAGTAGCCAGGAAGGTCTGTTTTCCTAGCTCCAAAGCTGGGAAGCGATCGTTTTAAATGTGACCACTGCCCCTCTATCGTATTGGTATGTGCACCACTCTCGGGGTCAAAAAAATTCAGCGAGTGGTTCACTTTTAAATGGCTGAACCCTTCGTCCTCAAGACAATCGTAAGCCTGTAAGCAATATTGAAATGCAATACTTATCCTTAATTAAAAATAAAAAAACTTACTTTCCAGCAATCTGAAATGATTGTGGTGCCGGGCGATATGTAGGTTTTTATTATTGGGAGTAATTCTCCTTTACTTCTTTGTGGAACGGGGACAAAAAACATCTCTCCGTTCCTCTCTTCACACCTCCAAACACCCATTGCCCTTTGACAATTCACCCTCTATTGTACTTTCGCTTCCCGAATTTAGATTCGTCGATTTCTACAATGTGGTTCACCCCTGAAAGAAATAAAAGAATCAGAAACATTCTTAGTAATAAGAATTTTCGGAATAAGTTACCGCCAATTTTTTCGCTTCTTTCTATCAAGCCCATTTCCACTATTTCTCTACACAGTTTCCCCCACAAAACCGCTGTGCGGGAGGCAATTTGGGCATTTTTTATTACCTGCAGCTGGGTGAATCGGTCGCACCACGTATGAATCGCGACCAGACACTTCCACATTGGAAGATTGCTGTTGCCAAAAATGGTCCCCTGCCGTAAGCTTCGCCTTATAAACAATAAAATGATAGTTAAAAGTTAAACATTTTATGCTATTTAAATACCCATAATTGCACATTTTGCCATTATTTAGTAATTGGCGGCATTTCCAGCGCCAGCCATCCGCTTTCGTCCTTTCGGCCTCAATTTTTAGCGGGGCTTGGCATTTTTTACAAGCTGCTTGCCTAGGAACAAGCTCCCACTCTTGTAACAAAACAATGGCATGTTTTGCCAACACCCCGTTTGACTTCTCCACGTCAAAATTGTCAGTTATTTTTTTGATATTAATAGACACTGTAATGAAGAGAAAAATGTTCAACAAGCTTATCACCTGAACGAATGATATCCATACGGCGATGTCGTTTATGATATGTACATATATATATATATATATATATATATATATATATATATATATATATATATATATATATATAATATATTTATATATATATATAAATATATATATATATATATATATATATATATATATATATATATATATATATATATCTATATATATATATATATATATATATATATATATATATATATATATATATTATATATATATATATATATATATATATATATATATATATATATATATATATATATATATATATATATATATATATATATATATGTACCTACATATCATAAACGACATCGCCGTATGGATATCATTCGTTCAGGTGATAAGCTTGTTGAACATTTTTCTCTTCATTACAGTGTCTATTAATATCAAAAAAATAACTGACAATTTTGACGTGGAGAAGTCAAACGGGGTGTTGGCAAAACATGCCATTGTTTTGTTACAAGAGTGGGAGCTTGTTCCTAGGCAAGCAGCTTGTAAAAAATGCCAAGCCCCGCTAAAAATTGAGGCCGAAAGGACGAAAGCGGATGGCTGGCGCTGGAAATGCCGCCAATTACTAAATAATGGCAAAATGTGCAATTATGGGTATTTAAATAGCATAAAATGTTTAACTTTTAACTATCATTTTATTGTTTATAAGGCGAAGCTTACGGCAGGGGACCATTTTTGGCAACAGCAATCTTCCAATGTGGAAGTGTCTGGTCGCGATTCATACGTGGTGCGACCGATTCACCCAGCTGCAGGTAATAAAAAATGCCCAAATTGCCTCCCGCACAGCGGTTTTGTGGGGGAAACTGTGTAGAGAAATAGTGGAAATGGGCTTGATAGAAAGAAGCGAAAAAATTGGCGGTAACTTATTCCGAAAATTCTTATTACTAAGAATGTTTCTGATTCTTTTATTTCTTTCAGGGGTGAACCACATTGTAGAAATCGACGAATCTAAATTCGGGAAGCGAAAGTACAATAGAGGGCGAATTGTCAAAGGGCAATGGGTGTTTGGAGGTGTGAAGAGAGGAACGGAGAGATGTTTTTTGTCCCCGTTCCACAAAGGAGTAAAGGAGAATTACTCCCAATAATAAAAACCTACATATCGCCCGGCACCACAATCATTTCAGATTGCTGGAAAGTAAGTTTTTTTATTTTTAATTAAGGATAAGTATTGCATTTCAATATTGCTTACAGGCTTACGATTGTCTTGAGGACGAAGGGTTCAGCCATTTAAAAGTGAACCACTCGCTGAATTTTGTTGACCCCGAGAGTGGTGCACATACCAATACGATAGAGGGGCAGTGGTCACATTTAAAACGATCGCTTCCCAGCTTTGGAGCTAGGAAAACAGACCTTCCTGGCTACTTTGCCAAATATATATTCCTTAAACGGGCAAAGCAAATGAAGCTGGACCCAACTTTGGAATTTTTCAAGTGGGCTGGTGAAATATTCAACCCTAATGATATTTAAAGGTAAATAAACAAAACAATAACTATTTTTGTGAAAGATTTAATGATGAATTACCTTGCAGGGCTCGCTGGCGTAAATTAGATTTAGGCATATTTTTATACATATTAGAGATAAGGTTAAACGTTTAGGCTAGGGTTTTTGTCATAGAATTGTATAAGTCTAAGATAAAGCTTTTGATTAAATTGTTTAGAATTAGGTTTTAACATATTAATATAGATGTAGGATAAAAGTTATGTTGTGTTAATATAATTAATTTTTGAATAGTATTTGTTTGTCAATTTTAATTAAATTGAACTGGATGGTGTTTTTTGATTAAATGTTATTGATTAACAATGTATAAATTTAGAGAGCCATTTGGGCCATTTAGTTTTAAGTATTTATATTGTTTGGAATTTGCTTTATAATTTTTGAAAATTTATAATAAAGTGCTTTTGATTTTGAATTTGACCTCTGAGTACATATTTATCAAATCAGTAATTATTTTTATTACTTACTTGCGTAGAACTTTTTGATTGGTTTTATCACTATGGAAAAAATATAAGAAATGCAATGCATACTACCTTAGGCTTGAAGAATTTTCCAATTCGAACTTTTTGAGCTTGTTTTTTCTAATTATCAAATAGGTCCCAATAGCATTCATAAGCTGCACTAATTTTGTTATTGACGTTAAGACTTCTGTCCAAATTCATATCGCTGGTTTAAAATATTTCATTGCATCTTCTAAACTTGCATAGGCTTCTGAAAATATTTTGTTGAAAGATTCTTTTCAATTCCTGCAACAAGCGATGTCATTTCTTGTGATTGTATTGATTCCTTCTGTACGTGTTTAATTCAATGGGTCCTCATTGGTTGGCTAAATCGCCAGTAGTTTCTGCAATTTCATCCATTTGACTGATCCATGAATGAAGAAGAATCATTATGCTGCTGCTATATTTTTTATGCCTTGCAAGATTTTTTAACCTACCTGTAAAATATTTTTCCTAAGCTCAAACTAACTAAATGAGCTTCACTTGCTTCTTCAAGCGCCAACACACTACTGACTATGGAACTATAAACTTTATTTAATTTTTTTTCTTGAAAAGCCGTCGGGCCCTGCTTTGTTATGTGAGCACACACAACAAAGCAAGGCCTGACCGCTTTTCAATAAAAAAAAAGTTGCCTGCGGTTATCAAATAAACAAAATCGTTGAATATGCTTCAGCATGGTGGTGATAAGTTTAGCATGAATAGTGCATGAATTTGTATCTTCTTATAAATCTCTTTAAATGCAATTTTTTAGTCCTGAAAAGGACAATTTCGAATGAATTCAATATTTTTTGAATCAATTTAGGCACTTTAACCATGAATGCGACAAGGGAATTGATCTTCTGGCCATTATGGTAACAAGCTTAGTATGAATAGCGCACGAGGTTGGTATCTTCGAACAAACCAACCAAATAAGCTTCACTAGTTTCTTGAAGAGTCAACACATCCGAACTATGGATTTGTAAATACGTTGAATATCCACCGTAAATTTCCCCACTTTGTAAATATTCACCAAAAAACCATCAATTTCACTCCTTGAATAAAATTTTGTAATCTTGAATAGGACCCTTTTTGTATTAATCCAACATTTTTTATATCAATAATATAATAATAATAATTTTTTTTTTCTTCTTCAAAAGCCGTTGGGCCTTGCCTTTTTAACTGAGCAGACGCATTTTGACTCCTTTGAGTCATCTTCTATATCTCGCAGGAGTTGAAGCGCATCTGATCACCTAAAAAGACAAGGCCCGACACCTTTTGAAGAAAAAAGAGGATTGGCCTGCAGATATGAAATAAACAAAATAATTGACTACCTAATAATAATTTAATATTTTATATTAGTATCAAAAGTTTAAATTCAAATCATGATCAACTATGAATCTTTATACAAAGGCTTAATAATAAACCGGTTATTATTGTATTGTATGTTCTGAGACTTAGAATTTGGAATACTATCCAAATATCAAAAATGATTTTATTATATTGATTTATAAGATCTTAATATGATAACCCAAGAACGTTTGAGTAATCTTTTGGAAAGAGGATACACTACTTTTTCAAGAGGTAACAAGGCCTTTCGACAATTAAGTAGGAGGTTTTTGTGTTGCTAATATGCTCATTAAACCAAATTCTATCAACATTCAATCTCTAAGGCTTAATATAGTTTTTCCTGAACATTATCCCCTCCATATTACTATTAAACAGAACATTAGTAAGAAATGAAGTAGTGCCTTTTATAAAATCTATTATAAAAAAATAAAGATTTCTGCTAGCAAACCAAAATGGAATCAAATTTCACTTAACGAGCCTAATTTAGCCTTCAATGTTTAATAGCCTTCAATGTTCTAAAATATCGATTTAGTCATGCTGATCGAATAAACAAATCTAAGTACCTTCCCAAAAAATCGTGGATAACTGAAGGTATTATGAATTCTCGTTTAACAAAAGAGCAATTATATTAAATTTCGCGATTGGATCCTGATAATGAAATCTTGAAGGCTTAATAGAAAAAACATGTAAAATTTTTAAATTAACTTATAGCTACCGCTAAGATCAAATATGAAAGAGATTTAATAGAATACAAGTCGGAGTAGATGAAGAGTGTTCTTGCTAGCAGGGTGTTCTTAACTAATTAGTAAATTGAACAAGTTCTTATAAATATCAAAACGCGCCATATATAGATAGCATAAATTGAGTTCAAAAAACTAAGTATGGTTAAAATGCATTTGAATTCCATTTTGTTTCCAGTTTGCTGACTCCATTGTTTCAGGAGTATAGTAACATATCAATTTTATAAACCATTTATAAAATATTTATCCAAATTCCTACATATCTGTAGGGTGTATGTCATTTGCAAATGGGTATCTAAACAGAATCATGTATTGCATGTAATTGTTAAATTTGCAATCAGCTGTAACTTAGTTGTTTATAGCACGATTATTGAGAACTAATTTAAGGGCTTCCTTTTGATTTTATGGGTATAAAAGTAAAATTCATTAAATGTACAATTATTGAAAAAGTTGATCGGATTTTCATTTTCAAATATTTGTCGGCCTTGTAATCATAAAGAACTACAGATAAGCCTGACAATAGTGCTGAATATTAGAATATATATTTCTGTGGAATATGAGTAAATTTAAGTAACAAAATAATTACATCTAGCAGGAATAATTTGGAAATGCATTTTTCTAGATCCAACAGCTAAGGAAACAATTAGGAAATATTCATTCGAGAGTCCTGAAAGCTATTTCCAATTACATATCTGAACCTTTAGCACAAATTATCAATATGTGCATTGAACTGTTGATATGGTCAAATATCTTAAAAAAACTGTAGTTGCTCCAATTTTCAAGACTAATGATATAAGCAAGTCAATAAATTATAGACCTATATCCTTATATTCAAATGTGGCAAAAATCTTTGAAAGAATTACAATATTTATGACAGAATTTTTTAAATTTTTAGAAGAAACATAAAATATTGTCCAATAAGCGGTTCGAATTCATTAAAAGACTAGAAACAAAAGACGCTTGCGCTTATATAAGTAATGCAATAAACAAATTTTTCGATAAAACTAACTCAATTATTGTGACTTTTCATAATCTCGCTAAAGCTTTTGATACTATAAATCATGAAATATAATTGCAGAAATTATATTATTATGGCCTAAGGGGTTGCATCTTTAAATTTTTAACTTTCAAATGGACTACAATCTGAAATAATTGCTTAGAGTGGAGCATATTCAAAAAATCTAAATCTACTGCAGCGGTTTTACCAATTATAAACAAAAAACAATCTGTTCTTAAAAACGATCCACATAATACTGACGAATTATGTATTTAGCGTGTTTACTATTTTACTGTAAATTTACAAATCAATATGAAATGTCAACAAGAATCAGCATATATAAAAGTATTATAAAATTTTTCAATCAATTTTCTAATAATTATAAAGTACCAATTGAAATGAACAAATATCTTAAAATGAAACTAAAGTAATAAAAATGTTTTGTATTATTACTACTGTTACAAAAATTAGAAATTGAAATTCTTAAGGACGCTGACTAATATTTTCCTTAGTTTTTGGTTTGGGGTACTATTATCTCTAAATTTCCTTTATAATATCTCTGCTTTAAAATTTTACTTTATATGTTACTTTACTTTCATTATTATATCCTCTAGTTTAAAGCAAGTTTAAGTTTATAAAACACTGGTTTCCTGCGCACATATATTCTTATTCGTGTGTAGGAATTACAATTTGTAGTTAGTATATAATTTTATGCTGGTTGAAGTAAGAATTAAAAAATTCAGGGACGTTCACCACAAATGCAACGAGTAAGTTGATATCCTTGGCCACGATGGTGACACACTTAATATGAATAGCGCATAAACAGGTGTCCATGGATCAGTGAATCCGTTGAATACTTAAGTTACTCGCTAATAACCTGTCTTTGGGGGCTGACTCAATCGATAAATCTTCTGGTTGATAGGAGCTTGGTTGGTTAATTTGGTAGTTTCATGGGATAAAGCTTTTGTATAAATCAGCTTGTCACCCAGTAAATGAAAAATGTCTTGACAAAGTTTTGTTATCGCAGCCTTTTTTCCAGGGCTTATGTGCTCGTATAATGAAAGTGCTTGATTTAATTTTGCATTCCGCATTATTTTAAATGAGTCGTTTTTATTTATATGGCTTCTTTGGTTGCGGGTTTCAATATTTTGTGAGGTCATGCAGTTCACTTGTTCAATTGTCACATTTCTAGCGATATTTGTAAGCTACTCATTGTTATTATTTGTTTCGTTTGATTTCAGCTCAATTTCTGTTATTGTTATTCTTATGACAAATATTTTCGATAGGCTTATGAGGCAGTTAGCAAGGAAAACTCCTTCATCAATCTCCTGTGCCAAACAAAGCATTTCCTTAGTCAATCGTAGTGGGTTATTCACTTTATTTTGGGTACGATGGCGTATGGTAATGGTCTTCTCTAAAGTTACCTTATGCGCCCCATTTGTATTACTCTAAGTTAGTATCCCCTTTTGGTCAGGGTTACAGCTCACCTCCTTATGTTGGCATTCTAGGTCCGTCACACTTAACGTTGTCTTGCTGGGACTTGCTTCAGTGTCATTCGACGTGACAACTAGAGCCTGATGTGATTGTACTGTACCCGCCGGGGGCTCCAAAGGAATGGAAAATTCCTTAGAATTGATTTCCATGTGAGGAAGCCGAAGTGAGTGACTTGAACCCCGTATACCACAGTGTCATGACAGGAAGTCGTTTCCTAGTAATCCATTGTTTGGTTCTTCAAGTGCTTTTTCTACCACTTGAAAAGTGCATGGTAGTTTTGAGGCGAGAGTTAAATTGCCTTGCGTATTTCAAAGGGTCTTACCCGCTCCGAAAAGGCTTTGTGGAATAATTTTTTGTTTTGGATTTATTGGACATGTCTCTTTTCTTGATGTCCTTTTAATGATACTAACTATAACCCCCGTGTCGATAGTTAAATTGGTTTTCCTATATCAAAAGGTATTTTTTTGGTATTTTTAAATGATAGTATTCTTTTATTATAACCATTGGCTTTAATTATAATCGTCTGGGATGTTCGGCTCGACTGTCATTCGTTTTCCCTATATTTTTCTTCTCATTTCTTTTTCTGAATACATGTGGCTACTTCATGGTTGTTGCGACCGTAGAAGTCACGTTTTATTTGCACATTGTACTCTTTGGCAGTTTCATTAGAACTCCTTTTTGAGGGTTTGGCCTTGCATTCTCTTGGGTAATGCCCATATTCCTAATAATTTGGATAAAATGGTGTATTTTCCTGACTGCAACAATCAGGATACACATGTCCCGTTTATTACAAAAACTGCAAATTATCTTAGTATTTTCATTGAATTTGGGCTTTTGCGAGCTCATATTGGCTGTGTTTGGAGCTGCGGTTGAAAAGGCGTAACCAAAGGATTGAATGTATAGGGTGCTTCTTCTTCTTTTTTGTAGCACTACAGCCCCTCTCGGGTCTTTGTTTTCTGCAACAAGCGACTCCAACGTCTCGGTTCGTTGATTGCGTCCTCCACATTTGAAATCCAAGCAGCGATGAACTATCTTCATCGAATGAGTCTTACCAGCGTTTCCTCAGTTTTCCGACTGGTCTCCGGCCTTCAGTTCTCCCAGCGAATACCTTTTTGTGTATCCATTGTTCGTCGATACGATTCATGTGTCCAGCCCATTGTGGCTTCCGCACTCTTAGAATCGTTGAGACTTCCGGCTCGCCAAAAATTTTATACAGCTCACCATTGTATCGAATTCACCATTGGTCCCCATCTAGCTTTGCCCCGATTGTTCGCCTCAGGACGCGTCACTCAAAGGCGCTCAATATATTTGCAGATGCTTAGGTTAGGGTCCATGTTTCACACCCATAGTAAAGCACAGGTCTTATAACAGGCTTGTGTACTCGGAGCTTTGTTTTCTTGTGTATGCAACTGGTCTTCAAGATTGGCAAAACTGCATAAAATACTTTATTTGCAAGCTGTATTCTTCGGCGTATTTCGTCTCTTTTGTTGCCCGTTCTCGTCATTTTGGTGCCTAAATACACAAATTTACTCACATTTTTGATAGTGTATTCGCCAAATGTGATGTTTTGTGTATTTGAGGTAAATTTTGTAGTCAGCGTCATGAGCTTTGTTCTATTTTCTTTGATTTGTAGCCCTGCTGGTTTTGCTTCGCTGTCGAGTTTCAGGAAGAGTTCTTTGGCAGTTGTTATTGACCGTGATAAAATGTTGATGTTGTCTGTATAGGCTACTACTCGGTTCGACTTATGTATTACTGTACCTCGGGTGTCGACAGGTAGCTTCCTAATGACGTACTCTAGAGCCAAATTGAATAGCGATGGGGCCAGCCCATCTCCCTGCTTTAGTCCGATATTTGTGTCAAAGGCGCCGGTGAGTTGGTTATTGATGCAGACTTGGGAGGTTGTCGACGTCTTTGTCATTTTAGTAGGATTGACTAATTTGGCTGTATTGCCAAAACAAAGCATTAATTGGTACAGTACGTTACGATCAATACTGTTGTATGCTTGTTAAAAGTCAACGAAAATTTGCTGCATGTCTATGTTGAGCTCCCAGCATTTCACAAGTACCTGCTTGACGGTGAACAATTGGTTTCTTGTCGATCTTGATATTCTCCAATAATACTATGGGCGTATGATGCGATTTTATTTTCTAAGTTTTAGAAAATATATTGTACGCCGTACAAAGTAGTGATATGCCTCTATATTTTGCACTGTCGCTTGTCACCTTTTTTTATCGAAGGGAATATAATTAATTGGTTCTACTGTTTCGGCATATGTTCTTGTTGCCAAATGTGCTGGATGACTTTGTGAATAGCTTTATGAACATTGCTGCCACCATATTTGATGAGCTCCACTGGAATCTTATCGATGCATGACGCTTTATTATTCTGTTGGGCTTTAATGAATCCAGAGTTGGTGGGGCCAATGGAGACTCTCCGTAAACATCTATATGCTCCAATATTCTGGGGCTGTGCGAAAGATTAAGGAGGTTCTTGAAATATGATGCCAATCTTTCCTTAATCTTGTTTTCATTAGGGATGATATTATGGAAGTCATCACAATAGAGCGTGGTTTTGGGCTGATAACAACTTTTCAGGCTTTTGACGACTTGGTTGGCTTGTCTTGTGTTGCTGCTTGCTAAACTTCCATCTATACTTCTCAATTGATTGCCAAAGTATTTTCTTTTCTTAATTCTAATTATCTTTTTCGCTACTCTTCTGAGATTTTCAAAGTTTTCTCTCTTCATCCTGGGTTTCCTACTTCTTAATCTTTTTGCCTAATGCATTCTGGCAATCATAATCGAACCAGTGCTTTCTCCTGCGCCGGGCTTGATGTCCGATCATCTGTTCTACCATGGTCTTAATAACCGATTTCACTTCCATTCAGAGCTCGTTGCTTGTCTTTAACGATGCGTCTGATAAGATGGGAGCCAGCTGGTTGTCGATGGTTTCCGTGAAATTTTTGGCCACAGATGCCTTTCGATGTCAAATTATTGTTGTGGGCTGGTCTTCGCCGAATATGCCTTTGATATATGACATCGATAAGTTAATTGGATCAAGTAATGATCTGAATTACAATTAGCTCCTCGGTATATACGGACGTCAAGTATGCTTGAGGCCCAACGTTGTTGGATCAGAACGGGATCGATCTTGTTTTGTGTGTTGCCATCCGGTAATATCTAGGTCATTTGATGAATACGTGGATGTGGGAAGCAAGTTGAACGTATGACTAGATGTTACAAGCAAAGTCGATCAGGCGCTGGCCTTTATCATTTGTTTCATCTTGGAATGTATATCTTCCAGTTGTTCCCCGATGAGATACCTCATTGCCAACCTTAGCGTTGAAATCACCCAGAATAATTTTTGTGTTGTTTGTAGGCAATGAGTTGACTAGTCTTCGGGTAATTTTAAACCATTTCCTTCATTTGTTTGTGCTTATCTTCAGTCGGAGTGTGAATATTGATCAGCAACATTTTGAAGAATCTCATGTTTATACGGATCCCACACAGCCGTTCGTTTATTGCCTTAAAATCAATAACATGCGATTTGAACATCCTGTTCACAATGAAGGCCACTCCAAAGTTTTGTTTTCCAGTGGACTTCCCACTTATGAATATTGTGTGCAATCTCATGTCCTGAATATTATTACCAGTTCAGTTCGTTTGGATTGCCAGTGTTTTTAATTTATTTTGACTGGCCTTTTGTAAAAGGTGGTTTAGTGATCTGACATTCCAGGATACAATGCATCAGTCCTTTTTCCATAGTTCCAATCCATTCTGAGCTCCGCAGGGGGAACGCCGGTTGACAAAAGCACTCTTGGAGGCTAGCATTCTTTGGGGAGTTCCGCCCCCATGTACGCGAGGAAGTTCCCACAGGGGGAATGCCGGTCGACAAGAGCACTCTTGGAGGCCAGCATTTTTTGGGGAGCGCCACCCCCACGAACCCGAGGACATGGGGGCGCCGTGAGGTTCCCTCCTGGGATGATAGGTAACGACTCTGATTGGATCTGGACTACGCTTTGGACAACGAACTGGAATTGATGCTTTGAGCTGGCGGATGTGATAGTTCGGACCTAGTTGCTTTGCACACTGGTGCCGAGGTGAAACTTGTGTCTAAAAGGCTCCAATTCAACTATCATTCCGTCTCCGTCGCGGTAAAACCTTGGCAGGCGTCGGAGTACGTTTGAAGTTCGCACCATTGGGTTGGTGGTGTAGGTTCGGTTGTGACGGACTCCCGATTAGCGCTGGTCTGGCTCTGAGCTCTTGTCCCCATAAGGCCTTGTGCAAACCCTCACATTGCCTCCCTGCCAGAGATTACGGTACAAAAAGCAACGAGTGACCAGGCATCGTGTGATTGCACCGCCAACGTCAAAATGTGGCATAGGTACTGCATTCGGAAACGGAACGCGATAACCTCTCCAAGGATGCTTGCAAAGTTCAATTGCCGCCCAGCGATACGAAGAAGAAACGCTACTCCGAAAAGCGGGAGATGTTCTGAAAAGAATACAATCTGTATGTGACTCCCCAAAAATCAGCAAAGCAGCAAAGGTGGGGCTCCTTGAACTAGAGGAGCTCTTAGATTGCATAGGGCACTATCGGGGGAGCTGGTTAAGGGCCGAAGACAAACAGAAGGCTAAAGAGGCGATTGGGGCAAAATCTAAAGGCAACATGCAGATAGCTCCATAATTAAAAGTCAATAAAAGAATGGCGTCTAGCCCAATCGAACAAGATCGGGATAAAAGAAGGAAGGAAGAGGCACTTGACGGGTGTGAAGCACCAGATCAAGGGTTCCAGACAGTGCTTACAAAAGGAGCGAAGAAAGCCGCAAAGAAACATTATGGTATTCTGATGAAACTGGTACTGCCGCCATCTGGGTTCGGAACAGTGACTTTCGACCGGAGAGTTGTGGACGGGGGGATGGTTTCGTGTGGGTCATCGATATCATCTTTCCAAGCCAAGCTTAATGCTCTGGAGGGCGCTGTCTCGAACGCAGAGGTCAAAGTGCTCGTTGGGGGCGACTTCAACGCTAAAGCAATCGAATGGGGCATGCCTCAGCGGATCCGCGGGGAAAACGAATCCTGGAAATGGTGGCCAGGACGGCCCTCGTCGTACTAAACTGGCTGTGAGGGAACCATACTGGACGTGACATTCACCTCGGAGTCCCTAGTATGGAGGATATACAACTAAAAAGTATTAGAGGACTACTCAGCCAGTGATCATCAGTGCATTCTGCTTGAGATAAGTGATGCTATCTCCCGACGTCCATGCTCTCGGCTTTCTATAACTGGATGGAACATCGGGAGGATGGACGTCAAGAGGTTTGTCGAGGTGCTCACAGGACGTAAGCCACTGCAGGGAGCTTCAGAGGGGACGGAAGAACTGGCAGCTCAAGACGTGGTGAACTCTACTATGAGCATCATTACAACTGCTTGCTGCGCTTCTATGCCCCGTCAAAGACCCCGGCACGGCAAGCCCCCAGTGTACTGGTGGTCAACTAAAATCGCTGGAAAGCGAAAGGAGTGTCACAAGCTTCGATGTGAGGCTCAACGGGTGCGGAACGACGATGCATGCAACTGGGTGACAGCATATAAGTTGGCCAGGAAATGCCTTCGCAAACTGATCAACAGTAGCAAGGCTCGCTGCTCAGCACATTCAACGCTAGCCTACGGGACGTGGTTTTCCCGATACGATGGAAGGTGGAGAGGCTGGTGCTGATCAGTAAGGGGAAGCAAAATCCCGAATCGCCACCTGCATACCGCCCGTTATGCATGCTAGACACGGCTGGGAAAGTGCTAGATAAACTCATCAAGGGAAGACTCACTGACGCGATTCGTGCTGCTGGGGACCTATCTCCTCGGCAGTACGGCTGCGATTGTAGAGGTGGTGAACGCAGTCCAAAAGGCAGAGGCATATATTCGCACCAAGCGACGGATCGTCCTGTTGGTGACACTCGACGTCATGAATGCCTTCAACTCTGATAGATGGTTGGATATTCTGGATACGCTGGAAAACTCTTTTCAAGTCCCAGAATATCTAATGCGGCTTTTGAGAAACTACCTAAAGGACCGAAACCTGCTCTACGACACGAACCAGGGCCAACGACGGATGAAAATTACATCGCGTGTTGCCAAGGGATCTATCCTTATTTCGGACCTATGGAACGTGTCTTACGACGGGCTGCTGAGACTTGAGATGCCAGATGAGTCGCGCTTGGTCACCTATGCGGATGATGTGTCGGCTCTGGTCACTAGACGCACCGTTGAACAGGCCTAGCTTAGGCTAGCTATGCTAATGCGCCGAGTAAGGGACTGGATGACTGCTCGCGGGCTCAGTTTAGCATTAGAGAAAACTGAAGTGGTCATCTTGACAAAAAAGAGAATCCCTAGAATAAGGATGATCAGTATTGGAGACATACAAATCGAATCGAAGCCAGCGGTAAAGTACCTGGGGCTACTGATTGACTCAAAAATGAGTTTTTCGGAGCAAATCAGGGCAACGGCTGAGAAGGCTGCTTCGGGAATATCAGCCCTGAGTCGACTTATGGCCAACGTAGGGGGACTCAGCCCATCAAGAAGACCCCTCTTGATGAGTGCTGCAGGGTCGGTGCTACTGTACGGAGCAGAGGTTTGGGGCATCGCACTTAGCAAGGAGGTATACCGAAAACGTTTGGCACAGGTACAGAGAAGAGGAGTACTGAGAATTGCATCATCGTATCCAACAGTCTCTGACTCGGTGGTGAGAATTATTGCACGCGTGATACCTGTTGCCCTCTTTGCTAGAGAGCGCCACGCTATTTACCAGCGCTCGCTCAACGATTGTCAGCAGCCTTGGGAAGGGAAGGTGGACTGCGGGCCTCATCCCGGATGTGAGACCGTGGCTAAATCGAAGGCATAGTGAGATTGACTTCTATCTTTGATCGCATTTGAGCGGGCATGGGTTTTTTCAGACTTTACTGCGCAAGACCCGTAAGTCACGGTGCCCCAATTGTCGGTTTTGCCAAGGAGAGGAGGACAATGCCTGCCACACATTTTTTGCGTGTACCAAATGGGTCAGGCTGCAACTCTACAGGGAGACGGGAGAGCTCACCCCGGATAATATAGTCACGGTGATGCTCGAATCGGTTGACAAATGGAACCAGGTGGCACATTATGCTCGGGCAGTCCTAAAATTTAGAAGGGACTCACAGCAGCCGGGGGCGCTGGGGCTGGGGGATCGCTTTTCTGGCACTTCCTCTTTCCCCTCTCCCCTCCCGCTAGGAAAGGGACTCCCCAGCTTGAAGGTGCCTCACGGCGTAACAAAACGATACCTGGCCCGAAGTAATGGGTCAAACGGTTCCAGTCTGGGTTCTCAGTTTGACAGGGGAAGTGTTTAGTGAGTAGTCCAGTCGCGCATGGGAGTCCCACACTCTGTGCACAAATGGCATACACCTCTCTACCAAAAAAAAAATCTATTCCAAGGTTCATCTGCACTTTTCGAAACATTTTAAGGTTTTCCAGGGACGGGGAGTTAGTCCGTCCCCCAACATTCACTCTTGGTATTGTTTAAGTGTTCTTCATTAACGAGGTTGACTGGGAAGGTGTTTGTGGGTGGTCCAGTCACCTTCTTGCGAATATGGAAGTCCCACACTCTGTGCGTAAATGGGCATTCACCTCCCTACTACAAAAAAAAAAATTAACGAGGTATGAAGGTTGTTAGAGTTTCTGCAGGGGCTTGTTTACAGGTAATCAATTCATTTTTCAGCTCTCGATATGTTTCCTTAGTTAACTAGAACCAATTTAAAAGTTTTTCTGCTTCGTTGAGGGTACAAGTACTTGGAGTCCCCGAAAACGAAGGGATCATTTGTTCCATTAACTTCGCGACTTTAGAATAGTCGGCCATATTGCTGGTTTTAAGTATGTATTTTCCTGAAGTTTTCTCGTTCACCATGAGATTATGCCGAGAGAAGGTTGTGTTTGGAGAATGCTATATGTTTCGAAAGATAATTGAAAGTCTTGGGATGTAAAGGCTGGTTCGAATGATTTTTCCAAGCGTTTGTCGCGTGTTTGTTTATAGTATCTGTTAATTTAATATCAGATGTGAATGCCTGGCTCGCAAAGCTACGTGTGATCCCAAATTTGGTTTTTAACAATGAGGATTCCGACATACTTCTATTTGACTGTAGTATTCAACCGCTCCTTAATGTTAAACTGGTAGTGCTTTTGCTGGGAGTTGTTTGGTGAAACACGTAGTTTGTTTGAAATGAAACGAAAGAACGACTTTTGTACAAAAAACGGAAGAACCACATTTGTACAAAAGAAATTAATAAATTTCAGAATCTCAATTTGCCATGAGATTTGGACGATTTCTCATGAAATGTAAAATTTATGATTTTTGACAGTTTATAAAATACAGTTGATTTGATTTTTTCATGTATGAAAAAAATGTCTGGATTTTCATTGGAATTTAACATTTGGACCGTCACGCCAGATTTTTGAGTTTGTGGATTGTTCGCTGAGCAAAGTTCTTAAATTTCATGAATATCCAGTTTTTGTGCATATTGTTCGAGTACAATTATAGTGGTGTGAATCTTTGTAAATTAGCTTTGAAAGTACGTGGGTACTTTATAGAACAGTTATTACGGTCTGTAACTTTGTGAATTTTTTTTGGAAGAACCTCGGTACTTAGCCATATAGTTACTCTGTGGTGTGAATCTTTGTAAACTGACTTTAAAAGTACGTCGCACTTTATAAGACAGTCATTACGGTCTGTGACTTAAGGAATACAGTTACTCTGATTTGTAACTTCATAAATTCACTCCTGTAAGTGCATCGGTACTTTATCATACAGTTTCTCTGATTTCTAACATTATAAATGCACCCCTGAAAGGACCTCGGTACATGTAAATAATTTCCATGAAGATACGATAAAGCATAGTGAACATGGATGGACACATATGCATTCAAATGCTGTTGCTTGGGCAGCTTTTTAAATGCAAGTGAATTTCCGCAAGTAAGGGAAGGCAAAGCAGACCGTTTTGATGGTTAAAAATTGGTTGTATAGGCTCAAGAAGAGTTCTGACGCCTTCAAGTCAGGACACAGTGCGATCATTTCATTGATGGAGCAACTTGAACAACCATACTTTGCTGAAAGCATTGATCGGGTGGAGGAGGTTTTCTTCAAGACTCAACTAGTAATGCAGGGGGTCCTAGAACAATTGATTTCCAAGGCAACACCAGAAAAAGAGAAACAGGAAGTTGCGGCGAATGGAATTCGAGCTACAGAGGAAACCAACATGAGATTGCCTTGAATATCTCCCCCCCAAGTTTGCAGGTAATTATGAAGATTGGCCATCATTTGAGCGGTCTGCACTGTCAAATATAGAGAAACTCCATTACCTGAAGTGTAGTGTGATTGGTGAAGCTGCAACATTAATCAAACAGTTTCCAGTCACAGACTCTAATTACACAGCTGCATGGTCAATCTTATGCGCGCGTTGTGTAGTGAAATATGCTTAGGTGTAAGTCCGTGAAGGACTGCAGCGATGATTTTCTGCCTCGGCGAGAGATGATGGTGGGAGTCACCGAGATCGGCCTTGTCTGAGGATGCATGAATGCGCTGGCAAGCTATCATTGCGGTGTCGAGCCGCAGGTTCTTTTCCCCAGCATAAGGACCCACTACAAAAAAATTTTGCATCCACGAATTCGAAAGATACAAATAAGTATCGATCCGAGTCGACCCTGAGGTAACCTACTAGGGTTGAAATTGCTAACGCAAATGACAAACCAGGGCCTCCAAATAAGAGTGGGACATCCACGTTGAAGCAGTGTCCCCCACACACCCCCAGCGAGATATATGTTCCATTTAAGTAAAAAACTCATACCAACATAATTTGCATGAATTCTTCCATTAAATGAAAAATATGATCGTAGCAAATTTATGTTATAGTATTGTATTATGTGTGGGAATCACATAACCCTATAACATAAGAAAGGGCGCGAGCTGAAGGCCACTTTACCCTGTGAGAGAACCTGTAAACGAATTAAGAAAGGGTGAGCTCACCTGATGACTAGCCCATTATATGGAGGGGCCAACCAACGTGGCGGGTCATAAACCCGGTCAGGTTCAATATGAAAGGAAAGACCGAAATTTTAAATTCAAAACAGTCTATCCATGTTTTACTTTTTTTTTCATCCAATATGTATATAAATAGATCATACTTATGTAGTGTTTAGTTTTGGAATTTTTGTATGTTTAATGAGTATTTACTGATTATTATCGAAACCAAAAAGAAAACTGCATTCACACCAAATATTCGCGAAAATGTTTCATGAGATCAAAAAAAATTTACTTAGAAAACAAAGGAAAGTAATATACTAAAATTCTCGGTCGAATTATTTCGAATATAATTATAAATAAAACTGGTGTGGGTATGGCCTGAATTTTTTTTATTTTTGAATTAGCGTTATTTCCGTCGTTAATTCTGATTTTTTATAATTATCGTTTGGTTGTTTTTCTGATTGCCCTTGTTTCGTACACGAATTTTTAATTTCAGCAGTATTGCCAAGATGCGTAAAAATTCCGTTTTGGTTTTGAGCTTGCACTTCATGCACACATAATGATAAATTTTAAGTTAGTAATTACATGCATTTTAATTTATTATATCGAACCATGATATCACTTTAAGTAACTCTGATCAGGGCGATACCCATGCAAGGATGTAATCCACAAAGAAAATATGATGAAGTTCGTAATTTTAATAAGCCCGGTACGCCTTGTGCAGACAATTGTCCTAGCAACGAAAGAGAAAAAACCTCTAAACACAATAGTTGAGCATTGTATTTCTAAGCACGTTTGGAACTTGTATTTCTAAGCACGTTTGGCTAGCAACGAAAGAGAAAAAACCTCTAAACACAATAGTTGAGCATTGTATTTCTAAGCACGTTTGGAACCTGAAGGTCAACACCGGTAATAAATTAAAATTTTGATGTAATGCACAATTAGCTCGTAATCAGAATGTCAAATTGTAACAAAAGATTGTTCGAATTATTGCGGTTTGCCTTATTTTACAATTGAATCTTTATCATCTCTTAGTCTGCTATCTTTTTTGCTTTTTACTGTAACTCTTTGAGTCTTTGGGCCCTTGAAGTTTGAATATCGTCGATGTTAAAATTGTCCAATTTTTCAATCTCTTCATCCAATTGTTTTTTCCACATGCGAAGCGACTGTCATCCAACTTTCTTGGAACATCTGTGCCCTGTTTTATGAAAATAATCATACTTGGTCGTCGAAAAATGTTCTATTTAGTAAAGTTTAACCATTCTATAAATTCGTTTTGTTGAACGCCTAATCTGCGAAAGTTGCTGGCTCAGGTGAAAAAACAGCAAAACACTCGTTGGGCTCATACTCAATGTTTACTCGACATCAGACTGGAAAACGAAAAACAGCGCGACGGCATTTTATTTTCGTACACCCAAACTAACTGTTTGAATGAAATCTTCAATTCCAACTATGGCCAAAGGTCCACGATCTGGAAACATTATCCAATTTCCTTTTAGCCACCTATCTCTTGCGGACACACCGTATCTAACATTGATTCATAAAATAAACAGTATCTCATTCATTCAGATATTATGATATCAACTTGCTCAATCCCATCTGGCATTTCCACGTCCTCGACTTTTAATTTGATAACAGTTATCACGTCTGTTAATTTCCACTTTTTGATGTTGCGTTTTCTTTTCGCGATGAGTTTGCTACGCCGCCGTGGACGTCATCGTCACTGGCTCCACCACGCAAGGAAATTTTTCTTTGCTTAGTTTCGAATGAGTATCACTTTCTTTCAGTAGGCTCATAATTTATTCTCTTTCACGTTTTCATTAATTACACAATAGGGGTACAAATATTACTCATCAACAAAAGTAAATACGTATTTTCCGCAAATTTAATTTATTTTATTCGGAACGCAGCAGAAAGTTCTTCATTTTGTACCCGCAAACAATCAAATTTTCTTCACCGTTCATCGAAATGCATCAAGTTTTCACTATTATCTCCATCAATTTAACACCGAAACGCCTTATGTTTTGCCCCAATCTAAAGTTCCGTCTTGGAACAGATCAGAAAGCACAGCCTCTCATCATTCTCAAAACACTGCACTTTATACCCGTTCCTTTAGCAACCGGAACATTGGGTGATACATTTTAAAGGTTTTAATTTTCGAATCAAAGAAACTATTCCTGGATATTATTTCGATTAAAACCATAATGCCCATTCCTGGTATGAGTAAAACGTATCATGGCCATTTTCGTGGCCCATGTAGCTACGCCGTCAAGAATTGGACAATACAGCGGTCCGATTTTTCCGACATGCTTGCTGTAGTGATCTCAAGCAGAGTCCCCTCTTGTGTGTCGCAACGGTGGTTTCTTGCCTGAGTCCACTCATGCGTCAACTCCTTATCTCCCGTCGCATGATACCGCAATTCATTTTCATAAATTGCGTTGCAAAGGGGTTGCCATGATTGAATTTTGATTGTAAATTGAAATATTTATTTTTTAAAATTTGCAATTAAAATTGGATCAAGCATTGTACTGTTTTTCGAACAGATTATCTAGGTGACTGCTCGATTACCACAGTTGTGATGATAAAAACACGCTACTAAACGCGCTTTTTAAGCGACTTTTTGCCATGACTCATGCACAGGAGACGTTCTCCGCCTTGCGAATACTAATAAGTGGCCATATAGAAGCCTCACAGGCATGTACGATATGCAAAGGGTTTCATCCACTTTGGATGAAACACCAAATCAACTTGGATATCGTTAGAAAGGGAGGCCTATGTATCAATTGTTTACGACATGGGCATTTCATCGGTTGCCAAAGTAAACATTCATGCCAAAAGTGTAATAAACACCACCATACCAGGCTCCACCGAGAACTAAACGTAAACTCAGCAGAATTCCGTTCGACACACTTTCCAGCTTCTACAGCGCAGGAAGGTAGCAATGTGCACGCTCAAAGTGAAACTGACGTCTTGCTGGCAACCACCATGGTCAACTTAGAAGCAACCAATGGGCGTCTGTTTTCGTGCGCTCTGCTAGATCAAGGATCACAAGGATCTTGTGTGACTCAATCCTTGCCCCAACCATTGGGTTGGAAACAATGAAAATGCCACACCAACGTCAAAGGCATTGGAGGTTCACAAGTGGATGCAAAAGGCGTCTCCACTGTTGAAATAGTTATACGACAAGGAGATACCATCACATTTCATGCTTGTGTGTTGAAGAATATCACAAGCATGATGCCTACAAGCAAAGTATCATCGACATTACACTCTCAACTGAAGAGATTGTTATTCGCTGACCTGAACTTTGAGCAGCCGGGGAGGATTGAGTTTTTGCTCAGAGCGAGCGTATACAGGAAGATCTTTCTTGATGAAATCGGAAGATTACCAAATGGACCGACAGCTCAGGATTCAAAATTGGGCTCGATATTAGCAGCAGACGTTGGAGTCATTTAAAGTCGTAGTAAAGTGCAACGGAAACATTGATGAAGTATTACGAGCGTTTTGGGAATCGGAGTAGGTGAAAGTTCAAGGAACTGCGAGCTCTTGCTTAAGGGTTCAACATATTGACACCCAAATGGGAGATACCAAGTTCGATTGCCTTTTAAAATGGAATCAGCTAGAAACTCGTCAGGTGATTCACGAATTGCTGTGATTGCAAGTTTGAGCCAATTAGAGAAGCATTTTGAAAAGAACCCAGCTCTAGGAGAAGTGCCTTAAAAATGCCTGCAAGATTATTTGGAACAAGACCACATGCAGGCAATTGAAGACAAATAAGGCTGTCAGGCATATTATTTACCGCACCACCCGGTTTTCAAAGACAGTTCTAAAACTAAACTACGGTAGGTCTTTGACGGGTCTCAGAAGGTTAGTTCGGGAGTTTCCTTGAATTGTACTCTTCTAACTGGTCCAGGTCTCCACAATGATTTAACTGCAGCAGTTCTTCAAAATTGGTGCCTTCATAAATTTGCCTTTGTCGCTGACATCGCTCAGATGTAGCGGCAAATAAACATTCATCCATCAGATTCGAACTTCCAGAAGATAGTCTGTAGGAAGTGCCTGAATGACGCTGTGAAGGATTTTCGGCTAACTACGGTTACATTTGGTTTAACTTGTGCTCCCTACTTGGCAATCCGTACACTATGACAACTGGCAGAGGACGAACAAACTCTATTTGCTGTTGCAGCGCATTGTGTTCAGAGCGATTTCTACGTCGACGACACCCTCTCCGGGGCTTTCAATATGAATGAGGTGATCAAGAAACAAGGTGATCTCCGCAACATGCTCAAGTCAGCTGGATTCCGTCTGCGTAAATGGAAGGCAATTGGCTCTTGCTTGATACATAACATTTGACTAGAAGATGTTCAAGTAAAACCCGCCGTAGAATCACCTCTAGAACAAAGGTACAAGTCACTAGGAGTTGTGGTGTTTCCAAAGGCCGATTATTTTACATATCGTTGGAAACCACGAGAAAGGTTGACACAGTATACAAAGCGGAGTGTGCTTTGGAAGGGGGTGCGCTTGTATGACCCTTTGGGTTGGCTGCCTTCTATAATTATACAAGCGAGTATTTTCATGCAACGACTATTGTTGCACAGAACAGACTGAGATCAACCACTAACAAAGAAATTGAGGTGCTGTCGCTGAAGTTCCGATCGGACCTTCCTGCGATTGAAACAATAAAACTACCGAATCCATGCAGGGTATAGCTAGCGTTTAATTTTGACTGGATTCAAGTCTAAATAAAACGCTAGCTATACCCTGCATAGATTTTGTGACACTTCTTAAGAAGCTTATGCTGCTATAATATATATCATATCCCAGGAGAATGATAGTATTCATGTAAACTTCTTAACTGTGAAAACTAAAGTGGTGCCCATACGTATCATTAGCATCCTTCCTTTGGATTTATGTGGCGCAGTGCTACTGGGCAAACTCATAAAAAGAACGCTAAGTGCTTTGAACGTTAAAATCACAGGAACGCATTTGTGGACGGATTCCGAAATCGTCTTAGCTTGGCTCAAAGGGTATCCATCCAAATGGGCAGTTTTCGTTGTTAATCGGAAACTGGATTCAAACTTTTATATAAGGTCTCTATACTTACCTGTCTGCTGCGCATCACTGCCTACTGCTATCGTTTCGCACAGCCATGTGCAAAGCAAACGTCTTCGAGGGACATCTTACCTACAAGGAGTTGTCAGAGGCACTGAAATTTTGGATTAGCATGTCTCAACGCCCGGAATTCAAAGAAGACATTTACGCTCTTCGAAATGAAAGGCAATTACCAAAAACCAGTTCTTCGAATAGTCTGAATCCATGTATCGACAATAATGGTTTATTGCGTCTCGGAGGAAGATCCATACAAACAAGCCTATCTTACAATGAAAAACACCCGATCACACTCCCAAAGGATGGCAGACTCAGCTCATGCTTACAACGTTAAGAAGACTTTTTAGCTTATAAATGGAATGCGTGTAATACGCCAATTCATTCACAGATGCTTAAAGTACTTTCGATCCAAATCAACGGTCTCTCTACAGCTCATGGACGATCTTTCGTTACCCCGGGTAACTCAATCGCGCCCATTTGCATTCGACATATCATTATTAAGGACGGCTACGGGAGGAGATCGAAAACTTACAAGGCATATATTGCAATTTTATTTGTTTAGCTGTGAAATCACTACATCTGGAGTTGGTCAATGCACTCACAACTCAAGCATTCCTGGCTGCCTTGAAGCGTTTTATGAGCAGGAGAGGCCTATGCTTGTATATCTACACCAATCAAGGAACCAACATTGTTGGTGCCATTACCAAGCTATCGCGAATCGTCCACAAAAGCACTGAGTTAGATGCTAATAATGGAGTTACATGGCATTTCAACTCATCAGCCGCTCCACATTTCGGAGGACTGAGGGAAGCGGGTGGAAGTCCGTGTAGCAGCGCCTGAGAAATATACTTGGCAGTGCAATTTTAACATATGAAGAGTTGAGTAATATACTGGCACAAATTGAGGCATGCTTAAATTCGCGTCCGTTGTGTCCTTTGAATGATGATCCTACTGATACAACAGCTCTCACACCAGCCCATTTTCTAATCTGAGATACCTTACTTGCTCCTCTAGAGGACGACGTAATGGAATGCAACATTTCTCAACTAGATAGATGGCAACTATCTCACCTTTTTGCACAACAGTTTTGGAATCAGTGGCAGAGCAAATATTTAGCGCAGCTACAGCAGCGACCCAAATGGACTTATCGAGAACATTGTCGACAAATCGGAAATTTGTGTCTGGTGAAGAGTGACAACTTTCCTGCATATAATTGGTCGTTAGCTTGCGTCACAACAGTGCACCCTGGAACAGATGACATAGTAAGAGTTTTGTCTATTTTTTGCAAAGGAAAGACCATCAGGCATCAGAATCAGGATAATAATAAAACACATCTGTTAGCCGTAACAACTAGTAGCAGCTGGACTGCACAGAGTCCAGGGGAGGAGTACTCGTATGTTTGAAACAAAATGAAGAATCACTTTTGTACAAAACACGAAAGAACCACTTTTGTACATAAATAACATCACAAATTTCAAAATCTCAATTTGCCATGAGATCTTTTCGTTTTTCCAGGAAATGTAAAATTTATAATTTTTGACAGTTTATAAAAAGCAATTGATTCGATTTTTTCATGTGTGAAAAAGTGTCTGGAGTTTCATTGGAGTTTAACATTTGTGGCCTGTAGAGCCGGACAAAAATGGTTCTATCGTTTTTTGTACAAAACTGGTTCTTTCATTTCGCTTCAAATACCATTTTTGTTAGAGGACTTATCAGACATATGGTTCACTTGTATATTTTTTAAATAGTTTGATTTTACCTAGTTTTTGTTTTTCTTATTTTGTTGTCCATTGTCACTTTCTTTTTACACTTTTAACTGTTCATAAAATCCACTGCGAAAAGATTTATTAAGATTTTCATTATGATTATATTTTTTTTCTTTTTGATTATTTTTTGTCATCATTTTAACTGGAGTAAAGTGTCCAAAGTGGAAAATGTTTCCGCAAGTGTGAGGAGTCAGGCTGAATAGGGTCGACTTCCGGAATGAGTTTTGAACAGCTTTGAATGCTATAAACTTAAAAACTGAAATCACCGGCTGCGCCAATGTTATATTATTATCTTTATGGCTCTACTTTTCGAGCCACAAACCTTTTGTTTGCACTCTAACACGCTTACCTTTAACTTCAACCTACTTGGACTCTTATCAAAACTCCAGTGAAAGATTGGTTATTTATTATTTTAATCTTATTTAATTAAATTTCATTATCGTTTAGTCCACATTTCATTCATTATTCATTAAGTTTTCAATTCAGTTGATTAAGTTCACTATTCATTCACACTTTAACACTTAAGAACTAAGGACTCTAATCTGCAACTGATCTTAGATTTGGGCTGAGGAGTTGAAGGTGTTTGTTGCCGCTCTGGTTACCTGGCGTTGATGCCTCGTTGGTTGGGCGCCACCTGTCTATCGTGTGATTGTTGAGATGCCTTCACTTTCCCGGTCAGTCACTAAAGCTCTTTCTGGCGACACCGGTATTTCCGCCAGAATTTCTCGTGCTCCGCTGCAGTTAATACAACCTTGGCCAGCCTTTTTACTTCACACGTGCACTGCTGTAACTGTAAGGCACCTACCACCTTTGTGTCGAGAGGCTTCTTCTGCTGGGCCCAGTATTCAGCGATGTTGATGGATTTCGGGCCAGCTCGTTGGTCCGCTGCAATGACTTCTGTTCAAACTTAGTCTTGGTAGAATCTAAGGGTTTGAGGCAAATAGCCAACTGAAGCACTTAGATATGCGGTTGGGGGTCTGAGCCAAAAACCCAACCAGAAAAGCATTATGCTTTCTGATTCAACAAGCTAACCAAGAAGATTTTTGTGTCTTCTGAGCCAATCAGGCTAACTACAAAGAATAGTTTGTTTCAAATATACTGAGAACTAATCCAATCAGTGAAACTAGGCCAAAAGCCAACTAGCTTTAAAAATTTGGCGAGGGAGAAGCCAACCACATAAAGCAACGGTTAATAATCACTTGCCTTTTCTTTCGCCTGATTCGCTGTTCATATATTTTATTTTTGCTTGACCAGTGAAATTGTCTATCCCGAAAGTGTGGGAAAGAATTTAATTTTAAAACCTCTCCGCCGTTGCCAGTGATATCTGTTCTTGATGCGCATCAATCTCCTTGTAGTCCTAATAGAAGTCTTGAATATTTACGATCAACGTTTCGATATAAGGCTGTTGTATTGGAACAGTTTAGAGTTTGATGACTATTATATTTTCTATTCTTTCGCTATTTAAATTTTGTGCAAGGCTACTGTTTCCACTGTAGTCCAGTCATGTTTAATTCAGTGCTTTTGGCTCGGTTGCGCTGTTTCATAGTTTTTTTTTTGGAAATTTTATTTAGCATAGAATGTTTCGGTTATGATTAGGGTAGTTGATGTCTGGCACTGTGTTCGGAACTCGAAAGGTTGAAGTTGTCCTCGTTAGTTTGTTGGAACTCCTGAAAAGGAATGTTAACGTGGAGGAGAATTTCTAAATTTCTTTTCGAAGAAATTGTAGAACACTTTATGAACGTGCAGTTCGAATCAGTAGCTGAAAACGGTATTAAAGTGTACTCTACTCGTGTCAAATCTTATGAAGTCATTATATCAATGTTTAGTAAATTTATAAAAAAATGCAGGGTCAACACAATAGTACTAGACTATAATATTGCTTTTATTGATTGATTAAGTTTTATTTAACAATTCAATTTATGTTTAATTATTGCAATGTTTTATAAAAATTCTCATTGTCTAGTAATTTGCCCAAAGCCATATAAAGTAATGGACGCGAAATGAGCTTGTTTTCATCCATACGTGAGTGAAGGACTTTTACTACATATATGCCTTCCTCTCACGTACGAATTGAAGTACCCTCGCCTTTCCCGCCGCTGGAGCAGCCACACACTCAAGTGGCTCTCTAGTATCTCTCACGGAAATCCCACTCCTCTTGTACTTTAGCCCACGAATTGTCAACGAAATATCAAATATTATTGAAAACATATGATTCGTGAAAATTCAACAATTATGGAAAACGTCACATCAAGTTGAATTTGAGATTGAGCGCAAACAATTTTTTTTAAGATAAACCGTGTTGAATCTCGTGTAAAAGCGTTGCAAAAGGTTTAATTAATCAAACTGAAAAGTTTGTTACGGATCGCGAGTGCTGTTGTGTCGGAAAACAAAAAATGTAGTGATGTGTGTTTATAATTCAGTAAATATCTCATGAAGGTTAAGTCTGATTACGCTTCACTTTTCACAATGTGTAAAAAAGTAAAATAAATTAAATGAATATAGGTCATTTTCAATCATTCCCGCTGATTTTTGTTAAGTAAAAATATGAAAGCTATACAAATTGTTTATATGGTTAGTTTGAATTTGTTTCATAATAAGAATTTAGTCATATCAAATTATTATGTAACAGTAAATAATAGTTTTTTTTTAACATGAAGTTTCTGATGCTATTATGTCTTATGTTTACTTCATTTGTAATTTAATTCATCTTGAATAATTATCAGAAATAATCAAAATAAACAACTAATCAATGTAGAAATTATACTGCTAGGTTATAATATATATAATTTTAAATGATTAATATAATTTCGATTACTATTTAAATGGAGTTAAAATGAATTTAATTTAAATTCCTGAGCAGTAACATTGATAGTATTGTAGAATGCCGGTTCTAAATCAAATTTTCCATACAAACTTCAAATGCTGTCGAGGGTGTGTGTATAGGTGGGTGCCTGGGATAAGAAGGTTTGAGTTCGGGATAGGTGTGGATATCTTGGGTGTTTGCCAGGGGAGGTTATACGACTTGGGTGTGTGGTCTCGTGTATTAGGGTGGTATACGTGGATGCCTAAGATAAGAAAGTCTGAATCCGGGATAGGGGTGAATATCATGGGGGGTTGCCGGGGGAGGATGTGTGCCTTGGGTACGTGTGTGTGTATCAGATTAGTAAAAGTGTCTGCCTGGGAAAATTAGGTATGGATCTTAGGGTAATATAGATCAGTGTCCTGGTTAAGTAGGCAAGCGTTCCGGATTTTAGTAGGGATAAAAGGCACCACATATTTTGGTAGAGTTCTAGAATAAACGTATGCCTTTATATTACATGTGCGCATCCTTAGCTTTAGTAGCCCCTCATGGTAAATAGTGAAACTAGAAAATTGATTCCTGTCTAGGATAGTCATATGGTTTAAGTTAAAAAGCGCTTACAGTAGTATACACTCAAACATTATTATAAGGTTATTGCACGCATAGGCATAAGTCTTGTATTGCTGAATTTGTCTCAGATTGGTAGGAGCTAGCCTTTGATTTTATATCCATGGCTGTTTTAATTTATAAGAGGCCCATGTCTAAAGTTGCCAGCTTGAAGTATTAGGGTTGCTGATTCATTAGGGAACTTCTGTGGATAGGTGGCGCTCCGGGCAGTTGGTTTGATGGGTGTAGGGATTGAGATACTTTAGAGTGTGTCACGTATTGAAGGCGTTTGGGTCGAGCGATTTACTTGATAACGATAGGCGTGCTGGACGTTTTTTATGGTGCGAGTGGCTGTGTCGTGTCGGCGGGCGCTTGTATAGATGGATGATTGAGTTATTGACGGGTGATGGGCTCACCCAACAGCAGGTGTTCTTAGGCATGGCAATTTGCTTCATGGGCGCTTGGATATGGAATGCGTTGCTCATCGATCGGTGTCTTTGGCTAAGGAAGAACGGAATGCTTGATCAAAGTTTTTATGGCGTGAGTCGTTGCCGGCGATGGAGGGCGCTGCTTTAGATGGCAGACTTTGCGTTATAAATGGGCGACGGGCTAACCTTTTGACGGGCTGCTTGTATAAGGTGCGCATTGCTCGTCGATTGGTGTCTGTGGCTAAGGATGGACAGCGGCGTGTGGAAATCAACGATTTGCTTGATCACTTTAGGTGTGCTAGATATTTTTCAGGGTCCAAGTGGCTGCGTGGTGACGAAGGGCACTGCTATAGGTGGGTGACTTTGCATTATGGATGGGCGACGGGTTTGCCTTTCAAGGGTGCCCTAAGACGTGAGAATTTACTCCGTGGGTGCGTGATTAAAGTGCACGTTGCTCTTCGATTAGCATCGGCGCTCAAGGGTGTACGACGTTGTAGGCGAGTAAACGTCATGCGTCTCGCTTGTTCGAGGATGAATTTTGAGGTGTAGTTTTCCATGGCATCGTGATCGCTTCGTTAAATTTCCGCGTTGCTCATCAAAGGGTGCCTATTCTTAAGTATGGATAGCCCTATTGGTGAGTAGGACCGATGTGCGTTGCTTGTTGGAGGATGATGATTGGGGTATCGACTTGCTCTGCGGCGAGTTCTGTTAAGCATGGAACTTGACGTCGGGGACGCGTGGCATATGCAAGTGACTTTGCTTGTTGAGAGTAGTGCTTCGCGCGCATAGACTTATCTATGGGAGGCAGTTTTAGGGCATCGGAATCTACAGGGTGAAAGAGAAGTGGCATGGCATACGTTACATTGCAAGGTGAATTTGTTTGATGGAGGCAGTTTTTTGCTGTCGTGCCCATGGGCAGTGAGTAACGTGATGCCCCGCATTGAGACGTGTTGTCGCAAACTCCCATTTACAGGTACGCCTGCTCTAGTGTGCCGAATATTATTTACATTGATCTTTTTCGGTTTCTTTTTGCTTGGATACGCCGTTTCTTTATTCTCAGACTCATTGCTTTTACATATTTTTGCCTTTTTCGGTTTCATGTCAATAGTAATTTAAGAATCGTCTACGATGTACTTTGTTGGGTTAGAATACTATGCTGGTTGCTCAAATCTATGGATGCAGTGAAAAAACCTTAATATTTGCTGTAATGCGTTCTTGAAGTTTAATCTAGTATTAAATTCAAGCTTGCTTGTAGCAGCATTTTGTTTGTCTTCATCATCATCGCTTATTTCTCAAAGCTCTGATTTTAATATAATGGAGAAGTATGACATTCTTATATTCATTCATGCATTCATTTTTTCTTTACTATCGGATGCTCATTGGTTTTCTTCAAAAATTCTAATAATTTATTCCAAGACGAGTTATTTTTCCAAATGAATGATTTTTTAGTGCATGAGATAGTGATAATTTTGTTCGTACATCGTATCTTTTGCTTATGATTGTTTCTTTTTGATAAGTGCTTGGTTCTATTTTCAGATCACTATGTTGACATGTATGTTTTGGGTATTTATTCTAAATTTGAGATTATTTATGGATATTGTCTATGAAAAATTTTACGATTTATGGGTTCTGGATGCTACTTTTTTATGGAGCTTATGTATGATGGATGTGGGAATCATCGGTGTGATTCTTATGAGTGATATTTGCGTATTTTCATTGATAAATTTTTGGTAGGTACTGAAAGGAAGAAGCTAATATAGAAAAAAGTGAATGCGGTAGATTATTGACATTATGGGTTTGTTGGTATTATGGTATTATTCTTTGGTTATGCCCATAATGCAAGAAAAAAAATTTTTTGTCCTATATGATGGCATTATATGCATGCTATAGATTGAATGAATTTTAAAATTTACCTTAAATTACGTGTTCTTATTGTGGGTCTGTATTATTCACTGTAGCTAGTTTCAAGAGTTTCAGTGTAAGATCGAGTAAAACTATTATTTTATGCTTGCCTCATATTCTTCACATCAAGGTTTCTAGTATTGAAAAATTATTTATGTACGGATTGGAACTTGTTGATGTTTGAGTATGAGAATCTCTAATTTATTATCTCCTCAGGAAAATGATGCATGCTTGGATGATGTCACTATTTAATACTTTTCGAATTCATGTTATCGCTTTCAGTGCCTCCATGATTGCATGAGAATTTACAAACCTCATACTTTGTGTGCTTGTATTAAGCGTGAAGTTGCTGCTATATTCATATACATTTTCAATATCATCTTAGGAATTTTTGGGTACGTTCATTGACATATTCAGGTATTATTTTCACATAAGAAAAATATATTCTTGTTGAGTTTTTCTTATCAGAATTTTTTTCTGCTTGATGCTTGTTTGATATTTTATAGGTTTGAAGAAGATCTAATTAGTTTTCAACATATGGTGTATATTTTGGGCTAGCACACTGCTACTATAGATCGTTTAGGCTACTGATTATGTAAGATATGTTGGTATTGATAGCGATGTGCGGTAGCGTATGAATTTTTGGTAGTCTACTTTTAGAGCGATCTCATCGTATCATGTATACACAAGTTGCATATGTTAAGAAGTGTTCTTGATAACTATGGTCGCAAGTCGCTATAGGATTTTAAGGGATGGTTATTACTTTGAGGAAGTGTTTGTCTGCAAGTCATTAAATGAACTGATGTAAATTTGAGTTGAATGAACTCATAAATAATTTTTTGTCCATCGTTAGATATTTATGAATGGTAGAGTTAAGTCTTTGATGTTTGAAAGTTAGGATATGCCAGGAGTACTTATGTAATTATGTTTAGTTGTTTGAGGCATTTGTTAACTTGAACAGTTGTAGAACAGTTGATAAAATTAAAAAATTGTATTTTTTTCTGATAAACATAATTTATTGAGTAATACTAGTTTTTGATATATATGAATAAATTTTGATAAAATCTTTAACAGAACATCTACAGCATATCAAACAATTTTCAAGTTAACGTAACTTAAGTTTATTCAGCTGCACTATTTCTCCCGTAGGCCCGTATTGATGTATATTCAGTCCTCTCACGTCTTCTTTAATGTTTACTATACAATTCGTACCTAATTTCCTTGGCATATCAGTGTAGCTCCTTCACTCTAGTGCAAACTGTTGGTGTTTCAACTCCAATGTCGATTTGTTTGTGTGCTTTTGGAGAAGGGCTTAATATGATGAAGCATTGCATTAGAGGTCCATAAAGAAGAATAGTAAGTTCCTTGGCGAATTACTGATAAACATTTCCCGATACAAATTGAATGTCGACGATAAACGTTCTGATAGCGCTAGCCAGCAGTTGCTTCTAGTTTTGTTTGGACTGTTTATACTACCCGTTGCTATGAATTATCACTTTGTCGTATGTACTCGAGACTGTTGGAGTATGTTCTGTTTTCTTAATGTGAAAATATTTCTTGTATCTCTATTATATGAATGACAAATGCATGTATTAGTGCCTGATGCCGTATTAGAGTTGGATCATTCACATATTTGCTCGTGTATTCCACGTTTATTCGATATTTTCTCACCCATATTACCATATTTAAACATATAATTCTCACTGAGTATTCGGTGTTCGAGAAATATACCAAGGTACTCTTCCATGAAGTATAGGTTGACCATTGTAATAGGTCTTATTGCGTTGAAAGTGTATTGACCTCTATCTTATTAGTTTTCTTGACGTCGTTTGCCAGGATTCTTTGTTTTTGAATGGATGTACGTGGACTAACGGTTCGCTGAATTTTAAAAACCTCAAAATAATCCGTAGAATAATATGGAGTCTAGTGATAGAAAAAACGACGCGCTGCCTTTAAGTTTAAATATATTTATGTTCTAGTTTGTACAGTGCAGCTAAAATGAAGGTCTGTTTCTCAATATTAAACCTCAGTATTTTATAGACTTAAGAGATTATACTTGATTTCAAAGCCGGTCACAATCGTATGTAGTATACCAAGTCTCAATATACGATTTCCTAATGAATACTTACTTTTAGTGAAGTAAAACATTGTTTATAGCATTTGTAGTATTTTATTTTATGACATGGAAGATTAAATCATTACATAGCACTGGTATTTCATGAAAAAGTCTAGAGTAGTTTATGTTTACAAACGATGTTTGAGTTGGAGTGAAGAAGTCGTTGATATCCAGTTTAAGTACGCTTTTCTCTCTGCATCTTGCATAATATTGGTCAAAATATTCCTTGACACAATCGGTGAGCAAATTGTTGTATTGCATGACAATGTTGAAAAAATCCATCAAGATGAAAAGCGTGAAGATCCCGGGATGTTTAGGTACTAGTCGCTCACCCCCAATAGGTATGTAGAAGAGTTCAAGAAGTCTAAGCTGATTTGCAGGGAATTCATCTACTCTATCGTTGAGATCAATGAGGTATTGGCGAAGTGAAGTCTATTGACTGTAATCTAACTCCAACTGATTTTGTCCACTGCATCGGAAGATTACTTTCGCTTGAAATGCCAACGGGTCAAAAATAGTATGTTTAGTTCAGCAAGAGATTTTTCTCATAGATTCGCTGTTTCTCTCAATTCCTGTTTAGTTTCTTCTTTTTCTTCATCACTTTTCTGGCTGAAGTAGCCTTATCAGTCTGGCTGGCCTTTTTCTGCTTCTGATTAGCTGATGAATTTACAGGATCTGCTCCGATCATTTTAATTAACTGCTTCTAGTAGTAAAACTAAAGATTTGTATTAATGACACCAGTATATATATTCACTTCTCTGAATTCATGGATGGAGGGGGAGGTCAAGTTTAATATGTATTGATAATTCTATAAATAAGCATGTTTAACCTTTTGATGCTGTAATGTTGCTCATTCTCATGATTTATATTGAAAGATAAGAAAATACTGCGGAGTTCAGATATGAAACACCAAGCTAACATGAATAAGAGCCAGTAACAGGAATGACAATTTGCTCTGTATTTTCTTTAGAGTTTTTTTCAGAGTACTGCGAGGCTACAATAGATTGCTTTTAAGCTAATTAGCTGTCTGTTTATCTCTGAAACTGTCTGTTTAGCTGCCGCTTTTGCTGATGAGCTGGCTATCTTAAGTGTAATACTTCCTGTTGAGCTGTGTGTTTTTTTAGCTGATACCCTGTCTTTTTAGGTGATATGCTGTCTGCTGAGCTAAGCTAGCTGATAAACCCGTCTGTTTAGCTGGTAAGCTATCTATGTAGCAGTCTTCTAACCCGATTCCCTGTCTGTTTAGCTGATATGCTATCTCTTGAGCTGTCTGTGTAGCTGTCTGCATACATGGGTCCGACAAGAATATTCACATCTTGGTTGTTGTTCTGGTGAACGATTCTTGATCATATTTCATGCTGATATCTTCTTCATCAGATTGAGTCAATACACCCTTTGTTACGGATAAAACCGAAGGGCACCAGGATTACCTCACCCGAACACTATCGTAACATTCGCGTGACTATGTATAGTCAGAAAGCTAAGCCGCACTCGACTAGGGTTTGTTTGCCAGTCCAAATTGTAATCATATTAGTAGTTAAATACGATTATTGGTAGTTTTAAGGAAACATAATTGTCATCGAGCGAAGGTCAGAATCACCGCATGTTTGAAGTTGGAATGTTCCCCAGATATTTCGGTAAAATCAAAACCTAACAAGATCGAGCCAAATGTTGCCAAGGAGAATTCAGATGATGAGAATTCACTGTCTTGAAAATGTCGATAAAACGCTACAGTTTCTCCGGGAGCAACGAGTACATTTAGAAAACATCGGTTCACATGATATTGTCGATGGAAACGCATCTCTGAATTTAGAATAATTGTCCGGTTTACGAATCGTTCAAGAGTTACATTGCTACAGAAATGCTGGATGGTGACAACAAATACGATGCTGGTGAAGAGTACAGTCTTCAGGAAGCTGAAAAAGGAGTGATTTTTATTTCGTTCCCGCCAGTTTTGCAGCTGCATTCAATGAGATTTCAATACGATCCTGTAGCTGACTGTTCCTTGAAATTTAACGATCGATTTGAGTTTGATGACGAATCGTTTTGGATCCATTTTTAGCAGAGAAAGAACAAACTGATGCTGTTTATCGCCTTCATGCGGTGTTAGTCCATTCAGGAGACAATCAAAACGGACACTACGTTGCTTACATAAATCCGCTGTTGGAGGGAAATTAGTGTCAGTTCGATGATGACGTCGTTTCATGCTGTGCGAAATTTGAAGCCATTGAGCATAATTATGGTGGTTCAGATAATGAAATAACCTTAAATGATAAGCCGAATAGCAATGCCTACATGCTCGTGTATATCAGATTGTCGGAAATCCCTAGGGTACTTCAGACAATAGTTGAAGCAGATATACCGTCAGAATTAATAGAACGATTGGAAGAGGAGACCAGGATCGAGATGATCCATAAAGCTGAAAAACTGATCAGGCAATATTTTTTACAATACGAATAGTCATGGAGGATTGTTTTGAAACACATGACGCTGCTGGGTACTTCGATCCGAACACTGTCCAATACACATTATTTCGAGCAAAGAAATCGGAAACGATCGGATCCGTGGTGGGTGCAATGTGTAACTACTTTCGTATCCCTATCACGAGAATGCGAATTTGGCCATTGCTTTATCGCTGCTTAACAACTCGAATGGTGTATTTTGATATCAATAGCGAGATGGAGACGACTTTAGCGTATATAGTGGATACAGCCCCAACATGGACAATTTATATAGAAACTTTGCACGCTGATAATAATCAAACGATTAACCACTTCAATCCCAGCCAACACATTTTAATATTTCTGAAGTACTTTGATCCCGTACGGAATATCTTGAATTGTTTGGGCTGTAGCCAATTTACTTTAGACACCAGACTTAGCGACGTTGCAAATGTAGTTAAAAACATGTTGGGCCTGGCTGAAAATGTTGAATTGAACATTTACGAGGAGCTGGGACCGACCAGTCTCAATAAATTTACAAAGACCAATGATTCCCTTGAATACAGCTTATGTATTTCTGGGGTTGGAAACCAAGGTTACATATTGATTTTTGAGAAAAAAATTTTGGATGAAAAACTGAACTTACCGACATGTGATGAATATTTTACCAGTCTTCTCTTCAAAATGGAAGTGACATTCATAGACAAGAGTCGCCCGAACGACACAGGATTTTCCTTGGTCCTTCCGCAAAGGCACAGTTATAAGCAAATGGCTTCAGCTGTCGCAAAGAAAATCGACTCGGATCCAAATAAGATACAGTTTTTCAAATGCCAAAGTTACAAAGATTTGCCTGGAAATCCATTAAGTTGCTCATATGATGGACATTTAAAAGAATTGCTAGCGCATCATAAACGCAAAAGTGTCAAAAAGCTGTTCTATCAAAAGATTCAAATGGACATAAACGACTTGGAAAGTAAACAAACATCACTGACAGGCCAAATTGTCAGTGAATTATGTTCAGCTGATTCAGCCGCATTTGGAGTGCTCGCCACCAGAGGGGAGCGGAGACCAAGTGGCGGCAGAAAGGAATTACCCCGCTGAAGAGGTGGATGACCGACGAGCGGAACCATAGCCGTTAGGAGGAGGCTATAAAAGCACGCGAAGAATGACGCGCCTCCTCTTTGATCTTTTTTATCATGGACGACGAAGCAGCGGAACAAGAGCAACCAGGGAGAAAATAATTCGAAGCGCAGCGGCAATCTTCAAGTGGAGGACAGCGGAATCAGCAAATTGAGATCCAAGCGAAGGGAAAATTCGAATCAAAGCGACGAGCAAGCTCCGACATTGGAGGAAAGGCTACAGAGTACATCCGCGAATACGATCGTCGAAGGGGCCTCTTTGTAGGTATATAATAGAAATAAGTTTCTTTTTTATGATATAGTGTATCATATGTTAAAATTATATGGAAGTTTCGATTTGGAGTACAAGTGTTGGAAAATTTTAAATAATCGAAGTTTCTTTGTGATAAATTAATGCTTGGAGGAAGAAATTTTTGTCTTTAGGACAAGATTAGAGAAATCTTTGTTTTCAGATTACGGGTTGTGACGAGTGCGGCTTGGAAGGACAAGTCGAAGTGGAAGTGTCGTGGAATTAAATGAAACCCGTGATATCGGGAGTCAGAGTGTTCGGGGGTGGTATTGTGGCCCACGCGAAGATTAGTGTGATTAAGAAGTAGAGGTGTACAGTGGTGTAGGTGAAGTATTGTAGTGAAGATCATAGGGTGGTTAGTAGCTAGGGTTTCGGCCGAATAACGTCGCGTTTAATCCGATTAGTCGCATTCTCGCTTGGCGGCTATTTGGGGCTTTGAGGGAAAAGCGAGTGGCGCCCCACGCCCGTCTTCGGACGAGCTAACCGGGTCCATAAGCCCCGCCGGTGCACTCCAGTTTCCCTGAAGGCCATAGTGACTCTCGCGAGGTAAAAAGCGGGTGTAACATTTGGCGCCCAACGTGGGGCCCTTTTTGGGCAAGAGTCCGTCGGAATCCTCGGAAGGATTGATCGTTCGAGTTGCAGTTACGTGAAAGTCAAGTTTACGCTGAATAGTGAATGAATTGGGTGTGTGAAGTGCAGTGAATATTATAGCGGGTGTGGAAAAGTGTGAAAGTGAGACTCAGTGGAAGTGTATTGTGGTGGAGGGTAACTTTTAAGTATAGTGATAAGGTGATATTAGAGCTCGGGTATATTGTGCCCATCGACAGTGTAAAGGAAATAAAGCACAAAAGAGGCTCCTATTTTAGTGATAGTCATTGTGTTTTTGTATAGGCCGTCGGATTGGGAAATAAGTTGTTCTCGTTTTACAGCTGTTTTCGGTTTAAAAGTTGAAGATGTCGAAAGCCGGAAAGTTTTTAGAGGATCGACTGGTGAAGGACGAGTTAAGTTATGAGTTGGCCATCCGGAATATGCCGCCAGACACCGTGGAAGCAATGAGGAAATCGCTTCGAGCTGCGTTACGGGCAGAGGACGCCCTGAACGAGTCGTTAGTGGCGAAAAATTACCCGTTCACGTATGAGGAAGACCTGGAAGCGATCAAGGAGAAGATAGCGGAGGTTGAGGATTTGGTGGCAAGCTTCTCAAATGACAAGAAGTCCAAGCAATACCTAAAAATCCGGGCTAAGGTGGAGTTTGGTTTGCGAAGAATTCGCAACACGGCTCAGCTGCCGGAGGCATCACAGGTGGAATTGGACAAGTTGCGCCCTGGGGATGGTGATTGATCGGGCAGAAAATGAAGGGGAGACGGAAGACGAACCCGTAACACAGGAGCGTGAATATGAACGCAGACCGTCCTTAAGACCGGGTGAGCCGACATCCTGTTCAACACCGAGATTCGGCAATGATGATCTGAAACATCAGAATATTGCAAAGTGGGGTATTACGTTTGCCAGAGAAGCATCGGGAAATTTGAATGCTTATCTAGAAAGGGTAGAGGAATCAAGGGAGGCTCGGGGAGTGACCAAAGGACAACTATTTAGGTCAGCGGTGGAACTTTTCGAAAAGAAGGCTCTAATTTGGTTTCGAGCCAATCGACAACTCGTGGATGATTGGGACGGTTTGGTCAAGGCCTTGAGAACGGAATTCTTGCCACCGGACTACGATGATCGTCTTGAGGAGGAGATCAAGGAGAGGACTCAGGGCGTAGATGAGACAATTGGAGTTTACGTAGCGGTGATGGAAGGAATGTTCAAGCGATTATCGGAGCCAAAATCGGAGAAGCAGAAGCTCAAGATCATTCGGAAAAACATATCCCCTTTCTACCAAACTCAGTTGAGTTTAAGAACCATTGAGAGTTTGAAAGAGTTGGTTGAGTTAGGAAGGAGGTTAGAGGAGACTCGGCAAGCGGTTGAAGCCTTTGTACCACCAGCTCAACATCGAGGAAAGCGACGTTTGGAACAGGACCTGGCTTATGTGGAGACCACACCATCTGTAGGAGGAAGGGGCCAACGCGGGAATGTGAGACGGTGCTGGAATTGCCAGCAAGCTGGACACTGGGCAAGAGAGTGCAGACAGCCGAAAACGTGTTACGGGTGTGGAAGAAGGGACACGACTCGAGCTAACTGCCCAAATTGTTGCCAACAGAACACGACGAGGGCAGGGGGAGCAACTAACCGACTATCGGGAAACGAGCAACGTGCCCCATAGGCGACCGCGGTGGCACGGATAAAAGGTCGCAACGGAGTGTCTCAAAAGTGGAATTCGCCTTGGAGGAGAAAGAGGGAGATGCTCGCCCACATGTTCTGGTGGAAGTTGCAGGAAGGAGGATGCCAGGTCTATTGGACTCGGGGGCAAGCAGAACAATCATTGGTTCAGAAGGTTGGGAGCAAGTGAGGAAGATCGTTGTTGCCTTGGATAGGTGTGCGACCCAGGTAGTACGAACCGCGAGCGGCGAGAGTTGTAAGGTGGAGGGCTCCGTATGTTTGCCTTTTAGGTTAAAAGGACATACACAATACTTGGAAGCATTGGTGGTTACCTCGGTTCCACAAACACTAATCCTGGGGGTGGATTTTATAAAGAAATTCAGGATTGTCTTGGACCTTAGCAGTCAGCAGTGGGACTTCGTCTCATTACTAGGTGAGAAACTCCCCAACCACTTACGATCACTGAGTAGTCTTTCTTTAGAGCAAGAGTTGGAATTAACTAAGCTGCTGGAGGAGGAATTTAAGGCTATGGGTGAAGGGTTGGGGGAAACATCGATAGCCGAGCATGTGACCAAGACAACTGCAGCGCCCATCAAGCAAAGATATTACCCGATGTCGCCAGCTATATTGAAGCATGTCTATACCGAGCTGGATGATATGCTAGCCAGGGGAGTAGTGGAACCTTTGAACAGTGCCTGGTCATCCCCACTCTTGGTAGTGAAGAAAAAGGAGGGTACCTATCGATTTTGCGTGGACTATCGGAAACTCAATGCAGTATCGGAGAAGGATGCGTACCCAACCCCATACGTTTCCTCGACCCTCGATAAATTACGGGATGCTCGGTACCTATCGTCACTCGACATAAAATCCGCGTATTGGCAAGTCCCAATAGTGGCGGACTCAAAAGCCTACACGGCATTTACCGTGCCTGGGAGGGGACTTTTCCAGTTCAGAAGAATGCCATTCGGGTTGCAAAATGCCCCAGCGACTTGGCAACGATTGATTGATCGCGTGTTGGGACCAGAGCTAAAACCGTACGTATTTACGTATCTGGATGATATAGTGATCGTGACTCAGGACTTCACAAAGCACGTGGCAATACTTAGGGAAGTATTTCGACGGCTACGAAAAGCAGGACTACGGGTATCGAGGGAAAAGTGCCAGTTCTGCCGGCCGCAATTAAAGTACCTGGGTTACGTCGTCGATGAACAAGGGTTAAACGTCGACCCAGATAAGGTGGAATCGATGCTGCGGATTCCGTCCCCAAACACCGTGAAGAAGGTTCGGCAATTTCTAGGGATGGTATCCTGGTACCGGCGATTTATCCCGAACCATGCCACCATTACTGCACCACTGACTGACCTTCTACGGAAGAATAAGAAATTCGTGTGGACTCCACAGTGTCAAGAAGCGTTTGAAGTCTGTAAAGCGAAATTGTCATCCGCAGCAATCTTGAGTTGCCCAGACTTCAACCACCCTTTTTGTATCCAAACGGATGCGTCCGATGTCGGTTTAGGAGCAGTGCTTAGCCAGAAGCATGCCTCAGGGGAGAAGGTCGTGTGCTATTTGAGTCGTTCCCTTAGTAAGGTGGTGGGAAAATATTCCACAACGGAGAAAGAATGTCTCGCGGTGCTATGGGCGGTGGAGAAGCTGCGGCCATATGTGGAAGGCTACCACTTCCAAGTGATAACGGATCACTATTCGTTAGTGTGGTTAAATAATCTGCGAGACCCTACCGGTCGATTGGCTCGCTGGGCGGTCAGACTGCAGCAGTTTGACTTTGAAATTATCCATCGAAAAGGAAAGGAACACCTTGTACCGGACGCTCTATCACGCTCAGTACCAACGATAGACTCAATGGTAAATGGAGAGGACGACGCATGGTATCGAAAGATGAGACAGAGAATAGAAGCCGAGCCCGAGAAATATGCCGCCTGGCAAGTGAGGTCAGGGGAATTATACAAGCGGATGCAAAGTCGACTTCCGGGTCCCGGGGGGGAAGACTCGTGGAAGAAGGTAGTTCCGAAACCAGAACGAAGATAGTTTTTACTAAAATTCCATGATGACCCGACAGCAGGACACATGGGAGTGGCGAGAACGCTCGATCGTATTGCACAGCACTTTTACTGGCCGAAGATGGCCGCGGACATCAATACGTACGTGCGACGGTGCAAAATTTGCCAGTCAGTAAAAGTGGATCATCAAGGATCTGCGGGTCATATGGTCAGTAGGGTGAACGAGGCTAAACAACCATGGGAAACTCTTTGTGTCGACCTAATCGGACCTCTTCCTCGTTCGACAAAAGGGAACACACACATTCTGACGGTTGTCGATTACTTCTCCAAGTTCGTGTTGCTATATCCAGTACGATCAGCCACAGCCAATGAGGTCACACGGATCTTGGAGGACCAAGTTTTCATGCTGTTCGGCGTACCACGCTCCCTTATATGCGATAACGGTGTACAATTTCACTCGAGAATTTTTCGGCAAATGCTGGGGGCTTATGGGGTTCACGCGAAATTTACCGCATACTACCATCCTCAAGCTAATCCCGCCGAGCGAGTGAATCAAGAAGTCAAGAGAATGCTGAGGGCGTACAGTACAGAGAACGACTGGAAGTGGGATATTAACTTGGCAAAAATTGCATGCGCATTACGGACATACACTCATGAGGTTATGAAAGCAACTCCATATTTCGTCAATTTCGGAAGGGAGATGATAACCGACCCACGACAGTACGAGGCAGGTGGAGCGGAGAATCCAATTCCGTGCATCCAAGAAAAAGCTAGGGCGCTGCAGATTATACGCGTAGAAATTGCTCAGCGGATGAAGCAGATGGTAGGAAAGGTCACGGCCCGGTACAATCTCCGAAAACGCCTAGAATCTTTTAAGGAAGGTGACAAGGTTTGGAGGCGAAATTTCGTGCAGTCGGATTTCTCCGCGGAAACTACCTCCAGAATATATAGGGCCTTTTGTGGTAGAGAAACAAGTATCAGCGAGCTCCTACAGACACATGGATGGGAGAGCTGCAGGCACCTGGCATGCGAAGGACCTCAAAGTGTCCGTCTCGTAAAGGTAGAAGCGGATCAACCCAGGGAAGGTCACCGTAACAAAGACACGAGTGAGTTACGCATTCTAACACAAGGTGGATCGTAATAGAAGTTAGTTTCCCAAGGGTAAGACATGGAAGGAGAACCCGCTTACCTGAGCTTCAATATGTAGGAAAACCGCGAATCAGAGACCAAGGGATAACTGAATAGAATTAGCGCGATTGTGAGTCGAAGTTTAAAATAAGTATATAGCTAACCTAACTTATTGAAGTGGTTGTTGTTGAACTATCGGTAGTTTTAAGGGAAGTTGAGGTTTTCAAGTCTGGTGTTAGTTGAGTTCATATTGGTTGGTACTAATAACAGGTGGGGTTGAGGGGCGCAGAAGTCTTAGTATTAGATCTCTTTCTTTTTGCTCAGCACTCATAGTTATATTTATTTTTGGTTGGTGGAGGTCATAGTATTAGTTCTCTTTAGCTAACTTTTTCCTACTTAGTACTCGTAGTCTGGTCGGTTGGCAGACGTGTCAGTGTTAGTTTTCTTTTCTTTATTCAATACTCGTAGTCTGGTAGGTTGGTGGAAGTCTTAGTATCAGTTCTCTTTCTTTTTGCTCAGCACTCATAGTTTTTTTTTTAGGTTGGTGGAGGTCATAATATTAGTTTTCTGTTTCCTTACGTAGTATTCGTAGTCGATTAGGTTAATAGACGTAGTAGTATTAGTTTTTTTTTTCCTCTTCTTTTTTGTTTTTTTTTTTTGTTAGCACTATTATTAGGTGAGACTGGTGGGCCGTGCTAGCTCAATTGGTGGATCAGGAGACTCTTAACCTCAGGGACGTTGAGTGGTTAGTATCATAGGAGTGTATTTCAGGGAAATCCACTAAAAGTAGGGGGGGAAATGTTACGGATAAAACCGAAGGGCACCAGGATTACCTCACCCCGAACACTATCGTAACATTCGCGTGACTATGTATAGTCAGAAAGCTAAGCCGCACTCGACTAGGGTTTGTTTGCCAGTCCAAATTGTAATCATATTAGTAGTTAAATACGATTATTGGTAGTTTTAAGGAAACATAATTGTCATCGAGCGAAGGTCAGAATCACTGCATGTTTGAAGTTGGAATGTTCCCCAGATATTTCGGTAAAATCAAAACCTAACAAGATCGAGCCAGATGTTGCCAAGGAGGATTCATATGATGAGAATTCACTGTCTTGAAAATGTCGATAAAACGCTACAGTTTCTCCGGGAGCAACGAGTACATTTAGAAAACATCGGTTCACATGATATTGTCGATGGAAACGCATCTCTGAATTTAGAATAATTGTCCGGTTTACGAATCGTTCAAGAGTTACATTGCTACAGAAATGCTGGATGGTGACAACAAATACGATGCTGGTGAAGAGTACAGTCTTCAGGAAGCTGAAAAAGGAGTGATTTTTATTTCGTTCCCGCCAGTTTTGCAGCTGCATTCAATGAGATTTCAATACGATCCTGTAGCTGACTGTTCCTTGAAATTTAACGATCGATTTGAGTTTGATGACGAATTGTTTTGGATCCATTCTTAGCAGAGAAAGAACAAACTGATGCTGTTTATCGCCTTCATGCGGTGTTAGTCCATTCAGGAGACAATCAAAACGGACACTACGTTGCTTACATAAATCCGCTGTTGGAGGGAAATTAGTGTCAGTTCGAAGATGACGTCGTTTCATGCTGTGCGAAATTTGAAGCCATTGAGCATAATTATGGTGGTTCAGATAATGAAATAACCTTAAATGATAAGCCGAATAGCAATGCCTACATGCTCGTGTATATCAGATTGTCGGAAATCCCTAGGGTACTTCAGACAATAGTTGAAGCAGATATACCGTCAGAATTAATAGAACGATTGGAAGAGGAGACCAGGATCGAGATGATCCATAAAGCTGAAAAACTGACCAGGCAATATTTTTTACAATACAAATAGTCATGGAGGATTGTTTTGAAGCACATGACGCTGCTGGGTACTTCGATCCGAACACTGTCCAATACACATTATTTCGAGCAAAGAAATCGGAAACGATCGGATCCGTGGTGGGTGCAATGTGTAACTACTTTCGTATCCCTATCACAAGAATGCGAATTTGGCCATTGCTTTATCGCTGCTTAACAACTCGAATGGTGTATTTTGATATCACTAGCGAGATGGAGACGACTTTAGCGTATATAGTGGATATGGCCCCAACATGGACAATTTATATAGAAACTTTGCACGCTGATAGTAATCAAACGATTAACCACTTCAATCCCAGCCAACACATTTTAATATTTCTGAAGTACTTTGATCCCGTACGGAATACCTTGAATTATTTGGGCTGTAGCCAATTTACTTTAGACACCAGACTTAGCGACGTTGCAAATGTAGTTAAAAACATGTTGGGCCTGGCTGAAAATGTTGAATTGAACATTTACGAGGAGCTGGGACCGACCAGTCTCAATAAATTTACAAAGACCAATGATTCCCTTGAATACAGCTTATGTATTTCTGGGGTTGGAAACCAAGGTTACATATTGATTTTTGAGAAAAAATTTTGGATGAAAAACTGAACTTACCGACATGTGATGAATATTTTACCAGTCTTCTCTTCAAAATGGAAGTGACATTCATAGACAAGAGTCGCCCGAACGACACAGGATTTTCCTTGGTCCTTTCGCAAAGGCACACTTATAAGCAAATGGCTTCAGCTGTCGCAAAGAAAATCGACTCGGATCCAAATAAGATACAGTTTTTCAAATGCCAATGTACAAAGATTTGCCTGGAAATCCATTAAGTTGCTCATATGATGGACATTTAAAAGAATTGCTAGCGCATCATAAGCGCAAAAGTGTCAAAAAGCTGTTCTATCAAAAGATTCAAATGGACATAAACGACTTGGAAAGTAAACAAACATCACTGACAGGCCAAATTGTCAGTGAATTATGTTCAGCTGATTCAGCCGCATTTGGAGTGCTCGCCACCAGAGGGGAGCGGAGACCAAGTGGCGGCAGAAAGGAATTACCCCGCTGAAGAGGTGGATGACCGACGAGCGGAACCATAGCCGTTAGGAGGAGGCTATAAAAGCACGCGAAGAATGACGCGCCTCCTCTTTGATCTTTTTTATCGTGGACGACGAAGCAGCGGAACAAGAGCAACCAGGGAGAAAATAATTCAAAGCGCAGCGGCAATCTTCAAGTGGAGGACAGCGGAATCAGCAAATTGAGATCCAAGCGAAGGGAAAATTCGAATCAAAGCGACGAGCAAGCTCCGACATTGGAGAAAAGGCTACAGAGTACATCCGCGAATACGATCGTCAAAGGGGCCCCTTTGTAGGTATATAATAGAAGTAAGTTTCTTTTTTATGATATAGTGTATCATATGTTAAAATTATATGGAAGTTTCGATTTGGAGTACAAGTGTTGGAAAATTTTAAATAATCGAAGTTTCTTTGTGATAAATTAATGCTTGGAGGAAGAAATTTTTGTCTTTAGGACAAGATTAGAGAAATCTTTGTTTTCAGATTACGGGTTGTGACGAGTGCGGCTTGGAAGGACAAGTCGAAGTGGAAGTGTCGTGGAATTAAATGAAACCCGTGATATCGGGAGTCAGAGTGTTCGGGGGTGGTATTGTGGCCCACGCGAAGATTAGTGTGATTAAGAAGTAGAGGTGTACAGTGGTGTAGGTGAAGTATTGTAGTGAAGATCATAGGGTGGTTAGTAGCTAGGGTTTCGGCCGAATAACGTCGCGTTTAATCCGGTTAGTCGCATTCTCGCTTGGCGGCTATTTGGGGCTTTGAGGGAAAAGCGATTGGCGCCCCACGCCCGTCTTCGGACGAGCTAACCGGGTCCATAAGCCCCGCCGGAGCAGTCCAGTTTCCCTGAGGGCCATAGTGGCTCTCGCGAGGTAAAAAGCGGGTGTAGCATTTTTCATGTGCATCAGTTTTTCTCTTGAACCCTGTTTGAGTTCACTTTTCTAATCTTTACTCCCACATGTCTTCATAGGACTTGCGGTCCCTCATTATTTTTGAAGTTAATAATGTTTGAGACTCTTACCACCCACAATGATGTTCCGTTGCATTGAAATCATGCTGCTACACTTACGAACTCATCCAAAATGCTCAAAAATTTTATGATCCCTTCTATCGCCCATTTGAATCATTTTGTAAAGCACAAACTTGTTGAATAAATCTCCACTTCAGGCAGACCTTAACATGAATTAATTAAGCCTGTTATTTAGTCGATGTATCAAGGGGCTATAGTGGAACTTATTAAGTATATTGAATCATCTTGGTGCTCTCATGTATGATCAACCCTTTTGGATTATCTGGGATATGCAGGAAGATCAGTATGTTATGACTAAAACGATTTTTTCCCTATCATTGAACAATTGATCAAAATTTTGGTGGCTCCAACTGACTAAAAATCTGTCTTTGATCCATTTTCAGAAGAGTTTTGAGTGCTTTTGTTGACTTTAGGCTGCATCATTACTCCGAACCTGTGAAATGATGAGACATCACTAGCAAACGTTTCTAGAAATGTATATCATAATAGCTGTTAAGTGTCGATGTATTAGTATTATACGATGCACAGTTCTCTTTATCATGCAAATAAGGTTATCCACAATCACCGATCAGTTGAACTGTCTACTGGGGTCATAAGTGATCTGTTATGCAGCTGAACAATGATCAATTCCACACCGATATCCAACTTGGCACCACCGTTATCAAGAACATATGCTACTTGTCTATACATGATACGATGAGATCTATCTAAAAGTAGACTACCATAAATTCACACGCTACCGCACATCGTTTCAATACCAACATCTCTTACATAATCAGTAGCCTTAGTGATCTATAGTCCCCGCAGGGGGAATGCCGGTCGACAAGAGCACTCTTGGAGGCTAGCATTCTTTGGGGAGTTCCGCCCCCACGTACCCGAGGAAATTCCCGGAGGGAGACTGCCGGTCGACAAGAGCACTCTTGGAGTTTAGCATTCTTTGGAGAGCACCACCCCACGGACCCGAGGATATGGGGGTTGCCGTGAGATTCCCTCCTGGGATGATAGGTAACGACTCTGATTGGATCTAGACAACGCTTTGGACAATGAACTGGAATTGACGCTTTGGGCTAGCGGATGTGATGGTTTGGACCTAGTTGCTTTGTACAGTAGCGCCGAGGTGAAACTCGTGTCAGAACGGATCCAATTCAACTGTCATACCGTCTCCGTCCCAGTAAAACCTTCGCAGGCTTCGGAGTACGTTCGAAGTTCGCACCATTGGGTTGGTGGTGTAGGTTCGGTTGAGACGGACTCCCGATTAGCGCTGGTCTGGCTCTGAGCACTTGTCCCCGTAAGGGCTTGTGCCAACCCTCGCATGGCCTCCCTGATCTGCAAAGAAAATCATGGGACCAAAAAGGCAACTACACACATGAACGGAGATAGCGGCTCCGAGGGGGGACCCAACAAAACTGGAGCAAACAAAATCAAAAGATCAAAAACATCCAAAGAACGAAACAAAAAATAATAACGACGACACAACCAGCGGTTGCAGCCACGATGTCAACAGTACATCGAGAGCGGTACTAACCGCGACAAAAACGAAGACTAACATAATGACAGTGAAGGCAGATGAAAAACGGAGAATAGCAGACAGTCTGGTTCAGACTGAGATTCCTGCGGCGTTCGGGCGCAGCAAAACAATGATGCGAACGCCCGAGCGTCCTATTGAGGAGAAGCGGGAAACTCTGCACGAGACTTCAGGTGTTCGAGCAGTCGGTTTTGCCCAGGAGAGTAGGACAATGCCTGTCACACATTTTTTGCGTGTACAAAATGGATCAGGCCAAGAAGAGAACTCTACAGGGAGACGGGAGAGCTCACCCCGGATAATATAGTCGCGGTGATGCTCGAATCGGTTAACAAATGGAACCAGGTGGCACATTATGCTCGGGCAGTCCTAAAATATAAAAAGGACTCACAGCAGCCGGGGGCGCTGGGGCTGGGGGATCGCTTTTCTGGCATTTCTTCTTCCCCTCTCCCCTCCCGCTAGGAGGGGGACTCCCCAGCTTGAAGGCGCCCCACGGCGTAACAAAACGAGACCTGGCCCGAAATAATGTGTCAAACGGTTCCAGGCTGGGTTTTCAGGTTGACAGGGGAGGTGTTTAGTGAGTAGTTCAGTCGCGATGAGAGTCCCGCACTCTGTGCACAAATAGCATTCACCTCCCTACCACGAAAAAAACAAAAAAGAAGTGATCTATAGTGCAGTGTGCCAACCCAAAACATTACCCATATGTTGAAAACTAATTAGATCTTCTTCAAACCTATAAAATATCAAACAAGCATCCAGCAGAAAAAAATTCTGATAAGAGAAAACTCAACAAGAATATATTTTACTTATGTGAAAATAATACCTGAATATGTCAATGAACATACCCGGAAATCCCTAAGATGATATTGCAAATGTATATGAATATAGAAGCAACTTCACGCTTAATACAAGCACATAAAGTATGGGGTTTGTAAATTCTCATGCAATCATGTAGGCACTAAGAGCAATAACATGACTCCGAAAAGTATTAAATAGTGACATCATCCAAGCATGCATTATTTTCCTAAGGAGATAATAAATAAGAGATTCTCATACTCATACTCAAACATCAACAAGTTCCTATCGAAGATATGGCTAAAGAAATTCAAAAATGACAAAAAACAATACTAAAGCAATCCATACTTAAACAATTTTTCAATACTAGAAACCTTGATGTGAAGAATATGAGACAAGCATAAAATAATAGTTTTACTCGATCTTACACTGAAACTCTTGAAACTAGCTACAGTGAATAATACAGACCCACAATAAGAACACGTAATTTAAGGTAAATATAAAAAATTAATTCAATCTAGTGCATGCATATAATGCCATCATATAGGACAAAAAAAATTTTTTTAAATGCATTTTGAGCATAACCAAAGAAAAGTACGATAATACCAACAAACCCCTAATGCCAATAACCTACCGCATTCACTTTTTTCTATATTAGCTTCTTCCTTTCAGTACGTTCCAAAAATTTATCAATGAAAATGCGTGAAAATTCTCACTCATAAGAATCACATCGATGACTCCCACATTCATCATACATAAACTCCATAAAAAAGTAGCATCCAGAACCCATAAATCGTAAAATCTTTCATATACACTATCCATAAATAATCTCAAGTTTAGAATAGATACCCAAAACATACATGTCAACATAGTGAGCTGAAAATAGAACCAAGTACTTATCAAAACGAAACAATCATAAGCAAAAGATACGATGTACGAACAAAATTATCACTATCTCATGCACTGCAAGATCATTCATTTGGAAAAATAACATGTCTTGGAATAAATTATTAGAATTTTTGAAGAAAACCAATGAGCATCCGATAGTAAAGAAAAAATGAATCATACTTCTCCATTATATTAAAATCAGAGGATAGAGTATAGAAACTGCTTTAAGAAAGAAGCGATGATGATGAAGACAAACAAATGCTGCTACAAGCAAGCTTGAATTTAATACTAGATTAAACATCAAGAACGCATTACAGCAATAATAAGGTTTTTTCACTGCATCCATAGCTTTGAGCAATCAACATAGTATTCTAGCCCAACAAATTATATTGTCGACAATTCTTAAGGTACTATTGACATGAAACCGGAAAAAGCAAAAATATGTAAAATCAATGAGTCTGAGATCAAAGAAACGGCGTATTCAAGCAAACAGAAACCGAAAAAGATCAATGTAAACAATATTCGGCACATTATAGCAGGCACATCTATGAATGGGAATTTGCGAAAACACGTCTCAATGCGGCGCATCACGTAACCCGCTGCCCACAGGCACCACAACAAAAAACCACCTCCATCAAGCAAATTCACCTTACAATGTAACGTGTGCCATGCCACTTCTCTTCAACCCTGTAGATTCCGATGCCCTAAAACTACCACCCATAGATAAGCCTATGCGCGCGAAGCACTACTCTTAACAAGCAAAGTCACTTGCATATGCCACGCGTCCCCGACGTCAATTTCCATGCTTAACAGAACTCGCCGCAGAGCAAGTCGATACCCCAATCATCATCCTCCAACAAGCAACGCACATCGGTCCTACTCACCAATTGGCCTATCTATACTTCAGAACAGGCACCCTTTGATGAGCAACGCGGAAATTTAACGAAGCACTCACGAAGTAAATTTTTATGGCTCATAACATCCGATGCCACAGAAAAGTACATCTCAAATTACATCCTCGAACAAGCGACACGCATGACGTTTACTCGCCTACGACGCCGTACATCCTTGACCGCCGATGCTAATCGAAGAGCAACGTGCACTTTAATCATGCACCCACGGAGTAAATTCCCACGTCTTAGAACACCCGTCGAAAGGCAAACCCGTCGCCCATCCATAATGCAAAGTCAACCACCTATAGCAGTACCCTCCATCACAACGCAGCCAATCACACCATGAAAACCGTCCAGCATGCCTAACGTGATCAAGCAAATCGTTCATTTCCACACATTTTCAACCATACTTTGCCACAGAGACCAATCGATGAGCAACGTGCTCCTTAACCGAGTGCCCATGAAGCAAATTCCCATGCCTTAGAACACCTGCTAACGGGCAAGCCCATCACCCGTCAATAATGAAGTCACCCGTCTATACAAGCGCCCACCGTCGCACCATAAAAAATGTCCAGTACGCCTAACACGATCAAGCAAATTAGTGGACCAGGAAGCCCCTGAGCAGTGAGATATGCTAGAGATTCCCAAGCCCTATAAACAGCGAACCAACCGCCTGGAACGCCATCTATCCATAAAGCTTTCCTAATGGATCAGCAACTCCAATACTTAAAGCTATTAATCCTAGACGTGAATCTACTAGACATTAAAATGACCATGGATAAAAAACCATCTACCGCTAGAAGCGTATAATAATAATGAACTATGAATAACAAAACTAAGCGAAGACTATAAGCAGCGAACGTATGAGACATCTTTCCGCTATGGAGAAATAACTATGGATAGTATAACAACCTACCGGTAGAGGCGTCAAAGGTTAGCTCCTATTAATCTATAATATATATATATATATATATATATATATATATATATATATATATATATATATATATATATATATATATATATATGTATATATATATATATATATATATATATGTATATATATATATATATATATATATATATATATATATATATATATATATATATATTAACCCTGTATAAATACACGCTGAGGAATCTAGCTATTTAATCTATTAATTGAAAAATATGGGACTATCCTAGATTATGATCAACTTTTTACTTTGTATGGGAGATTGGGAACCAATCACCTACTACATCTTATTCCTGTAATCTCAACTACATAGGCAATACACCTTCTTATGAGGACACGGATCTATACTAATCTAAGGCCCACACATACTCATCCCAGGCATCCTCCTATACCAATCTAATACACATACCCACATACCTAAGGCCACACCCTCCCCTGCACCCATCGATGATATCCACACCTTTCCCGGACCCACAGCTTCTCATCCCAGGCACCCACTTATACCACCCTAATACACGCACCCACACACCCAAGACACACGCCCTCGACAAAATTTGAAGTTTGTATGGAAAATTTGATTTAGACCCGGCATTCTACATCTACTATTGTACCTTAAACATGGCAGTATATTATTTTGTAAGATGGTAATTTCTTCGAAAAAGTCAGTGTTGATGTATTAACTCCATTCATTCCTGCAAATTCTGCTCAAAAGTTGCTGAAATCTCCTTAATAGGGCTATAAGTATAACTTTCTTAAGCAAATAATTTCATGTTATTTTGTTTTTAAATATTGCTCCCACATTTCCAGAGAATTATATATAAAAACAATGTAATTAGTATTCAATTTGTTAATTTATAAAATCTTTAAGATTTATGCAAAATTAAACCAAAAATATAATTGTAGCAACATGGATCATTTTAATTAATTTAAAACGATATGAATGTTTATAGTTTAACTGCAGTTAATAACTAGAATTTAAGGAACAATACATTGAGTGGCCATAGTATATAAATTATACCTCATGAAATGTTCAAAAAAAAACTCAAAATTTTAATAAATTTTATTTTTTTCTTAGCTCTACAAACTTTATGAAAAATTTTACTTTTTTACTTAATTTAATCCTCTGAGAATATGGAGATAAAAAATTAAAATTTAAGTGTCAGATCATTGCAATTAATAAATTGGCAATCGCAGGTAAGTAATTAAATTCTTGTTCACTTTGTTGCTAATCATTTGATATTCTTCAGGAAAATATTATAAAATTGTCGGCTGCACTACAGGAAATGGTGTAAGAAGAGAAGGAAATTTTGATATATATTTCCAAGTGAGGGACACCAGTTGAGCTGTAACGTCCACAAGAAATAAAACCTTTGTTTTATACGCATTGCAGATGTCTTGATAACATGTTCTGCCACCGATGTTTCCCAAATCCGTTACCATAAATTCTTCCTCCAGAAAATTATTCAATTCCACTTCCCGCTTTGGAGGTAGATTACTCAGCGATTGTAAGTAGCTCGGTAGTTTCTCATCAAGCAATGAGGTGAAGTCAAAATGATGACTGCTAAGATCCAAAACTATTCTGAATTTCTTTATAAAATCCACCTCCAGGATTAATACTTTTGGGACCAAGGGAACCACCAACGCTTCCAAGTATTGTGTGTGCTCTTTTAACCTAAGGGCAAGCGTACAGACCCTTCCACCTTACAGTTCTCGCCACTCGCTATACGTATTGTACGGGTCCCACATTTATCCAGGGAAACATCAATCTTCCTCAATTGCTCCCGCCCTTCTAAACGAATGATTGTTCTGCTTGCCCTCAAATCCAATAGACCTAACATTTTCCTTTCCGCAACATTCACCAGAACATGTGGGCGAGCGTCTCCCTCCTCTTCTTCTAAGGCGAATTCTATTTTTGAGACATTGCGCTGCGACCCTTTATCCGTGCCACCGCGCTCGCCTATGGGGCACGTTGCTAGTTTCTCGATGGCTGATTAGTTGACCTTCGTGCCCTCGTTATGTCCTGCTGGCGATAATTTGAACAATTTGCTCGAGTCATGTCTCTTCTTCCGTATCGGCAACAGCTTTTTGGTTGTCTACAATCCCTTCTCTAATGTCCAGCTTGCTGGCAATTCCAGCACCGACAGTAGTTACCGTGTTGGCCCCTTACTCTTGCAGATAATGTTATCTCCACATAAGCCAAGTCCTGCCCCAAGTATCGTTTTCCAAAGTCTTCAACTGATTGCTGAGACCCCTCTAATCTCCTTACCAGTTCTACCAACTCTTTCAGATTCTCAATGATCCTTAAACTCAACTGAGTCTAAAATAAAGGTGATATATTTTAACGGCTGATCATAAGCTTTTTCGTCTCCATTTTTAGCTCCAAAAATTGCTTGAACATTTCAAGAAGCTCCGCTGCAGACCTAAATATTTGACTTTTTGTCTCCCTCAACTGTTCTGCTCTCTCCAAAAAGGTGTTTAAGTTTCATGCTGCATTTTCTGCAAACGACACACCCCATTTTGTGATGTTCTGGATCCCCGTTGCCAAATCTAGGTGTTCAACAGGACACCGGCTCTCCAGGACTTAAAGGCAACCCGCGTTCAGATACTCGGTCTCATGCTTCTGTCCTGTTTTCTGTCTCCGCTTCATTTTCCAAATGATCAATCACACTCCCCAGTGCCATGATTATTGTTAACGCAATTTGTCCATTTCAAGCTGTGATGCCTCCAATACTTGAGCCATGTGTATTCTTCGCAAACCAAACTCCACCATTGCCTGGATTTTCAGGAATTCTTTTAATTTCCTTTCACATGAGAATTTCTATTTTCTCCCTTATCGCTTCCAAATCTTCAATAACGATTCATTCAAAACGTCCTCTGCCCGCAACGCCGCCCGAAGCGATTTTCGCATTGTTTCTACGTATTTTGTGGAAGACTCCGCATAGCCAACCGATCTATCAGCTCATACGTGGTGAGAAAATTAAGTAATGTAACCGATTCCATGAAGACTGCGTTTTCCATGCTTCGTAGCATTTCTGGAACGCTTCGATTGGGATTTCCGCGGGTACCCTCGTCACGGCCGCCTGAATGTCTATAATCGACTCAAAACGGGTTCCTTTGACACAGTTTTTAATTTAGGGAACAAAAAAAACCACAGGGTGACATATCGGGCAAATAAGGCGGCTGTTATAACACGGCGATCCCTTTAGAGGCCGAATACTGGGACACGCACAGGGTGGTGTGGCACGGCGCGATGTCTTGAAGAAGGATTCAGTTACGAGCGATGTATGGGTGCACCCTGTTGACTCGTTTTGGCAATCTTTCGAGTACTTGGGAGTACTCACGGATTAGGACACACACACGCTGCACATTTGACTAGTCTCCCACTCCGTGCCTTATCTTCCACGCTTTCACGCTCCTCCTTAAACTCTTTATGCCATCAAAACACCTGAACACGACTAAGAGCACTATCACCATGCACTTTTACAATTTTAGCGTATGTTTCCGAAGGTGTTTCCCCCAATATGGCGCAAAATTTTATCGCGACGCGTTGCTCTTGATTGCGTTTCTCCATTTTCATGACGAGCACCACCAACACACATCTACTCAACACGAGACAGCAGGTGAACTAAATAAGCTAGAGCAATAGTAAATATATCAATGACGAGAGGAAGGATGCCGAGGAAGGGGAAGGAAATTTCAAGGTCGCAAATTTACCACAAGTGTGGCAATAAAATCAGTCTTATCACTGAATCGTCACATTCATACTTAGCTAATTGATCCACCAAAAAATCGCTTGCTTTCAACATCCTGAAATACGGCACTCTTTCCTAAATCCAATTTAAAATTGAAATCACATATTTAGAGTACTAGAAAAAAAAACACAAATCTTATCGCTAAATTAAAAGGAGGAGAAATAATGACTTTAATGCACTTTTCAATAAAAACCCAAATTATAAGCAACGCTACTACTTTATCACTTTCTTTACTTATTTGCGGTAAAAAAACAACCCTTCAATAAAATACACTTTCACAATGGCAAGTACCTGCAATATTAGACACTTTTCACTTCTCACTGATAGCACTATTCATCAGTTTCAACGTAACTTTACTTCAATTTCCATCGCTCGTAGGATTGCAACGGACTTTATTATATAAGGAACCCTCAATAACATTGGGTGCCAATGTTAAACTGGAAAATCAAAAGGGTGCTCTGGTGGGGCTTTCGGACCCGGTTGAACTCATCGGACGGGCATGGAGTGCCACCAATAAGCCACCAAGAGAGAATATGGCTGGCCGGTTTCACTTTCTGGCAGCACGAAAGTGAACACTTAATCCGCTTTCCATGATGCAAATCTACAGAGCCAACCTACACAACGTGAATTATTTCAACCCTCTCTAACTATACCCAGAAAAGTTACTATGGCGAGAGTTTATTTCACTCTACAGATGCCCTTTCGCATACCTCGCACTTAGTCCACTTTGCCACGATGCAAACAACACAATTAAAGTAAATCACGAGAATTATTTCGGCCCTCTTTAAATACACTCAGAAAAACTACGATCGCGAGAATTTATTTTACTCTGCAGGTGCCCTTTCGCACACCTCCCCTGAACACTATCACTCGAATGACACTACGAGAATAATTTCAACTATATCCAGCAAAGTTGCTATCGCGAGAATTTATTACACCCTACGGGTGCCCTTTTGCACACTTCCCCCGAGCATTAACACTCTACTTTTATTTTATTTGGGAATTCACTCCCAAGCCGCACCCGTTACAACCTGAAAATTTAATGTTTATCTATTTCAATTGTGCTACAGAAAAAACTTCATTAGTTCATTCTTTAGTTGATATAGTATTACAATGTTTTTCCTGGAATTCATTCATGCAAATAGGAAAAATAACTAAAAGATTGCAGTCGAACAAAAGACCAAGAAGTAATTATTTGATAAACTTACTGTTCTACGAAGAACCAAGTTGCCCCTTATTTGCTGCTTCCGTTGACGATTCCGATGCTTTTTTGTCACTACGTGATCCTACTTAGTCTGCGTCGATCATTCGTCACTTGTTCTTTGACTTCCCTGATCCCTTCGTCCCAGCTTGTGCTTCTTAATTCTGTATTCTTTTCCACTCCTCCTCCCTTATCCCGACAACCATTTCCCGTCATGTTGACAATTGCCACAACTTTTCCAACCAAATCGAAAACCTAAAAGAACTCGTCAACCATCTTGTACACAATCGCCATCACTTTCCCACCCAAATCAAAAATTCTAAAGAAGGAGGCACGTTATTCGTCACGCTCTTAAAAAGTTTCACCTCTAACGACCACTTTACTGCTCTCCTACCGAGTTCTTTGTCTCGGCTTCAGCCACCTCTTCGAAGTGGTTCTTCTCATTCCAGCGGAGTGGTTCCACTCAAAATTGGCATGATTTCCACTCAACTTTCAGCCACTCTGGTGGTGATCACCCGAATCACGGCTGAATTGACTGAATGCCTTCTCTGACAGATTGCAACGAATGAACTTTATTAGTAGGGAAACGTGAATGAATTTTGTTTGTATGAAAAATAAAATTTGTTAGTGGAAGTTAATGAATAAAATTAGTTGGTATGAAGGAAGGAATTCAGTTTTGTTAAGGAAAATGTATCGAGTTAAGTTTTGTTAATGGGAATTAATGAATGAAATGCTGTTAGTGGGAAATTTAAAATTATTATTAAATACTTTTTTTTTTGTAATTACAAATAGGATAAGAGGGTAGAATTGAGATGATGGGGAATTAAAAACTATAGGGAAATTTGAAAAATGTTAATAAAAATGAATAAATATACAGGGGAAAATGTTTAAATCCCAAAAGGAAGGTGGAGATGTTATGGCGGCAATTTGAAGTTGCAAATGGGGAAAGCCGGTGCGTCAGAATTCGCAACAATCGTAGGAACGACCCAGACCCTGAGTGTCTCATTCAGCCGGGCAAACAAGGAATGTCGGCAGGGTAATCATGAGTCGGATCGGATGTTTTTAGCATGAAATGCCTCAAGCTGCCTGCTGGACTCATCTTCAAGCTCGTATACCACTTGTCCAATACGGCGACGGACCACTGCAGGAGTACGGTGAAATTACGCACGAAAACCTTCTGACCCTGAAATAGCTCACGAGGACGAACACGTAGGTTGTAGCGTTGAGTTCCCTTTTGATAGGCTTCTTGCAATTTACATCCGACTTAGTCTTGTACAGCTCGCAGTCGATCACTGTTAGACCTCAGCTGTACGAAGGTAGTCCCAAAAGTACACGACCTGACTTATGAATACAGGTAGTTTCAAAAAAACAATTACTGCGATTAACAACACCCCCTTTCAATAAATTAAGGTAAAAAATTCATAACGGTACGTTTATTATGATTTTTACACAGACATCCGAAGTGAACGCTCTCAGTGAATTTGTAAATATGGAAAAAAAATCGGGTATCGTTATGTGATACCATACTTTCATTTGAAAGGTTTAAGTCCAACTGATATCAAAGCCGAGTTGGATTCTACTCTGGGGAAGTCTGCTTCTTCATTTACAATGATCAAATATTGGGGAGCTAAGTTTAAGCGAGGTCGTACGAGCTGCCAAGATAAACACGGCAATCGTCGACTAAGTGAGGTCACAACATCAGAAAATGTGACGAAAATCCCCTCAATGGTATTGGATGACCGTCGACTAGAAGTGAGTGAGATTGCAGACATGGCAGGCATATCAAAAAGTGCTGTGCATGGCATTTTGACCCAAAAATTTGGACATGAGAAAGCTGTGCGCAAGATGGGTGCCACGCTAACTCACAATGGAGCACAAAGAGCAACGTGAGGATGTTTCCATCGGGTGTTTGACTTTATTTTGCAGCAATAAAACATAGTTTCATAACCATGGACGAAACATGGGTGCATCATTTTACACCTGAGACCAAGGAGCAGTCAAAGCAGTGAACTGAAAAAGGAGAACCGGCTCCAAAGGAAGCAAAGACAGTTCAGTCAGCTGGCAAGGTCATGACATCCGTTTTCTGGGATACGCGTGGAATAATATATATTGGTTATTTCAAATATGGAAAAACAATCAACGGCGCATATTATGCAGCCTTATTGCAGCGTTTGAGTGATGAAATCAAGGAAAAACGGCCCCATCAGACGAAAAAGGAAGTGTGGTTTCATCACGAAAACGCACCAGTCCATACGTGCATCATTGCGATGACTAAAATCAATGAGTTGAAGATCGAGTTGCTTCCTCATGCACCCTATTTGCCAGATCTGGCTCCCTCAGATTATTTTCTTTTTCCAAATTTGAAAAAAATGGCTCGGCGGCAAAAAATTTGCCAACATTGAAGAGGTAGAATCTGTGGTTCATAGGTATTTTGAGGAGCTTGACGGTTCCTACTTTAAAGCGGGTATCGAAGCTATTAACCATCGTTGGGAAAAGAGTATCGAGTTGAAAAGAAAATATTTTGAAAAATAAAAAACATTTTCGGAATTTTTTTAACTTTTTTCTGTGTCGGGTCGGGTACTTTCGGGACCCTCGTACCTCACCATCCTCAAAGGCATTAAAGCTTCTGAGGAGGGCGTACTCAGATCCATGTTAGATAGGGTGATACACAAACATGAGAAAGTAGGGTGAATATCCCGTGGACTCATGAATTACCTTGCGGAAGGTAAAACATAAGACTGGAAGATTCTCGTCCCACTTGCCATGATCAGACCATTATTCTCAACACTTTGTAGGTGACAACCACAGTCTATGTGGAAGCTTTCAGCTCGTATAACTTGCATGTTGGGTGTGTTCCCACATGTATATAAGGTCCAATACCCACCTTGGGACCGCGCGGTCAAGCTGCCCTGTAGGTGATGGCGTGTGGCAGCTCCTGAGGAGTGCTCATCACCTGCAACGAAACCGCTGTTTGCTGGCACCAGCCCTATGCTGGATACGCTGGTCTCCATCGGGCCAAAAACATGTGCTATCATGTTGATAGCCAAGGATGGCCCGGGTGAAAGAATAAGTGGTTCTTTCACTTAGGAGACTGGCACCATTATTCTCAGCACTTTGCAGTTGACAACCACAGAGTATGTGGAAGCTTTCAGCTCGTTTAACTTGCATGTTGGGTGTGTTCCCACATGTATATAAGGTCCAATACCCACCTTGGGACCGCGCGGTCGAGCTGCCCTGTAGGTGAAGGCGTGTGGCAGCTCCTGAGGAGTGTTCATCACCTACAACGAAACCGCAGTTTGCTGGCACCAGCCCTATGTTGTAAACGCTGGTCTCCATCGGACCAAGAACATGTGCTATCATGTTGATAGCCAAGGATGGCCCGGATGAAAGAATAAGTGGTTCTTTCACTTAGGAGACTGGCACCATTATTCTCAACACTTTGTAGTTGACAACCACAGTCTATGTGGAAGCTTTCAGCTCGTATAACTTGCATGTTGGGTGTGTTCCCACATGTATATAAGGTCCAATACCCACCTTGGGACCACGCGGTTGAGCTGCGCTGTAGGTGAAGGCGTGTGGCAGCTCCTGATGAGTGTTCATCACCTACAGCGAAACCGATGATCAGACCCTTTGTAGGCTCTGATGGCGTTCAGTGTCGACTGGTTTGACCTCTCCGAGGCATTCGCCCGCAGTGAATGATATGGGGTGAAGCAATGCTGCACTCCATAGTCATTCATAAGCTTGCCGAATACCTTGGAGGCAAACTGTACACCATTGTCAGAGTGTAGCCATTTAGGAACTCCAAAGGTCAAAAAGATTTCGCGCTCCAAATATCGCACGACTAACTCCGCAGTGGCTTTCGTCATGGGCTTGAGCCATACGAACTTTGTGTAATGATCCAGATCCACGAACAATTGGTCATTCTCTGATCTCGAACAAGGATACGGGCCCTTGAAGTCCACAAACAGGCGCTGCATAGGTGATACAGAGTCTCGTGATGCCCCCATAGGGGGCCTCATTGTGGAATTTGACGGCTTGACGTGTTTGCATATCAAGCAATTCTTGATGTGCTGAATCATATCTTGACGCAAACGGGCCCATATAATAACTTCAGTTGTTTTGCGAATTCCGCAATAAGAGCCCCGAGGATCATCATTAGCTCGAACTAAGAGAGCCCGTTGGTGACGCTCAGGAACCCATAGTTTTGTTCTGGAAACATCAGTAGTCGACGTTGCAGGAGAACCAGTACAAATATATATTCGAACATCTGCAAGGTGCAAATTCTGAAAATTGTCGGGTTGTTTCAAGATTTGCTCCTTTATATGCTTATACTCAGGCTTCTGAAATGCAGACTCTGGAATTGAAGCCTCAACGTGCCCGTGCTCTGGGCGGGTGGGAATGATCGGGTTCATCCGCTCGTTCTTCGAGCAAATTTTCAACAACGCATCGAAAACAACGTTAAGGGCACGTTTCTGGTGTTCAATTCGGAAACTGAACCCTTGCAATTTCAGACTCCAGCGAGCCAATTGACTAGAAAGGTCCGACTGTTGCATCAGCCATTTAAGACTGGCATGGTCAGTTATGATGGTGAAGAGCAACCCTTCAATATATGCCCTGAACCTCTTTACACTCTGCACCGCAGCTAAGTATTCCAATTATGTAATGCTATAGTTACGTTGCGCAGCGTTGAGCTTCAAAGACATATATGCGATTGGATGCTCTCCAAACACTTCCAATACCCACTGTACTTGCTTCGTAAAGTCGGGGTTGGCCAGCACTGGAGCAGAAATCAACAAGTGCTTCACTTTATTGAAGACACTATTGGTAGGTGCAGACCAATTGAAGGCACGTTTGCCCTTTAGCAAATCCGTTAGAGGTGCTGTAACCGAGGCGAAGTTTGGAATAAAACGCCTGTACCATCCTGCGATTCCTATGAATTGGCTCACGTTTCTGGCCGTTCGGGGTTCAGGATAGGACACTACACTTGAAACCATCTCCGGGGTGGTGCGCAGGATACGATCACTCACGACAAAGCCAACACATTTAATCTTCTTTTTTGACGAACTTGCTCTTTTCAACATTGATGGTCAAGTTGGCGCCCCTGAGCAGTTTCGCAACAGTACTCAGGAGCTCCAAGTGCTCATCAAATGTTGAACTTGTAACAAGCAGGTCACCCAGGTAAGCAAATACCTTGTCTTGCAGCTCATGCGGTATTACTTAATGCATCAACCAACACATCGTTTGGGAGCACTACATAAGCCCAAACAAACGGCATGACTATGAAATAGTGCAAAGACCTGCAAGGGACAGTAAAGGCCGTTTTCTCCTTACTTGCCTCATCCAACAGTATTTGCAATAAGGCATCCTTCAGGTCCAAACTGGTAATGAACCTGGTACTCTGCAACCGTGCCAAAAGACATTCAATCAGCGGCAACAGATAGGCGTCCTTAACGGTCACCTCGTTGAGGCGTCTAGCGTCTAGGTATAAACGCACCTTGCCAGGTTTTCTGACAAGAGTCACAGGAGAGCTCCATGAACTCTGACTTTCCTCTACTACCCCCAAAGACAACATACGATCGAGTTCGTAATACAACAGTTTCTTTATAACAGGCATAATGCCACTGCTTGATGGATCGAGCAGGACCAGTGTCAATGTGATAAGACACAAGGCTGGTCCTAACCAAGCCTTTCGCATTATACGATGGAAACTGTTGGTTGATGAAGTCCAGTCGTTGCTGATCTTTTGGGGACAACAGATGGAATTCAGGACTCGGGGGCTCTGTGGCTGCTTCGATAGTGGTGACCTGGATTGGTTCGATTTTGAAGAGATCCCAGAAGTCAATTCCAAGATACACTGCGTGCGTCAAGGAAAGAACAACCAGGAATCTCATAAATTTAGTGTTGTTATTAGATCGCCCCAATGTAGTGACGTATCCCAGAACTGGATCCTTGTGGCCTGATGCAATCTGAACATGAGCATGCACGGTATGCAAAGGCAAACCCAAGTCTGACAGTAGGTCCAAGGCTCCGGCTCCGATGATACTGACACTGGCTCCACCATCAAGCAACCCCTCAATTTGCGACCTTTGACAAAAATATCTGCGTAGGGCCTTTTGTCGGCAGAAGTTGCAACAATTAACTTCACGCAGGCACGCTTCAAGAGACGCCTGGCGAAGAAATATCTCCAGGATCTCTGAAAACGATCCCTACTTTTGACGTAGTCCAGTAATCTGCTTGAGGTATTAGCACTGCTAAATGATACTGGGGACTCATGATGACGCATGTCGGTATTATTATGACAAAAATCTCTCGTTCCACTAGGGTGGAGGCTCATTGGCAGACAAGATTCCAAACCAGCCGGTAACCGATAAGGCGGTCTCATCGAATTAAGCTCATGAGGCTGAACTGGAGGTCGACCATACTTGATTTCTAGCTCACACCAAGTATCCTCAATCCTCCCGGGCGGTCGAGAACTCATATCCAGCTAAGTGGTCCTGCAACCTGAAATTCATATTTTTGAAAACTAAGTCTCGCAAATCCGTGTCCCTAATCGGAGTCCTGAGTTGAAGAGCCATAGCCTTAAGGGATTCATAAAATTCGATAAATGGTACAATAGATTCCTGCTTGCGGGACCCCAACCGTTCCATGAACTCTACTTTAAGCTGCGTCCAACTTAAGTCTCTATGCAGGTTACGTATCTGCCAGTACCAGTTTTCGGCAGATCCCTGCAGGAGAACATGAAAGTCTCGGATGAGTTCACGCTCTGTGAGACCATAATCTCTAGCCATAATGCTAGCAGGAAACGAAAATTGGCGTGCTTCCAACCATTAGAGCAACCATCGAACTTGAAACCCCATTTGGTAATTGGAATAACCGTTCGATGAGTCTCAACCGTCTGATCACCATCCCGGAACGAAAGCTGCGACTGAGGATCTGGCAAATCTTAGGAGGAGCGTATGAACAGCGAGTGTAATTATCATGTTCATATCGTGTGTGCGGAAACATGGTGACGATCAAAAACAATAAAAATCCACAGACCACCTTAAAAATTAAAAATATTAAAATCAATGAACAGACGACAGCACAAACGCTTCAATAAAAATAATTCAGAAACTGAAAAGCAGACAGACAAACCGACAAGTAAATAAATGTATATAATTTTAATACTTAACGTAAGCTAAAATAAAAATTGATTCGAAAAACGTAAAATATACTTAAAACTAACCCAAACCAAAATCTAAAAATTAAAATTGCTCAAAACCCAAAAACGATCTAAACCAAACTCTATCATTATAATTAAAACTTACAAAAACCGTAAACCCAATTATCTACAATTGATCTAAGTCAAACACCTAATTAAGTCCAATAATCTACAACTAAACTAAACCCAAATTTAATTACTTTAAAATCAACCCGAAACCAACACTATAAAACAATCAATGATAAAATTTTAAATGTTCAATTAAATGGAAATATATAATCACAAGCAAGTGGAATAAGCGCAAGTGTGCTGGCAGTAAATTGAACTATAAGCAAAAATGACTTATGCTTTCATTTCTCAAAATGAACGTACCTTGAAGGACAAAAAAGGGTTGTGAAAGTGGGTAAATAGGTTAAAATTTGGACAATACATAAAGCAGACAAACTACTACAGTGCCTGACTCAGTGATGAGATCTGAAAGCCAACTCCGCTCAAAATGTCACCTCGAAGGGCCGACAACGGTGCCATTATGAATCATTGTCGACTTCATAATGGCTCGGACAAGAGCCGCACAAATCTCAACGTTAATATCAGAAATATCTTTTGTGTTAGCATAGAACAACAAACAAACAATATAAACCTTACTTTAATGTTACAATCTACACAGCCACTAATCTGCTCTGCCGTACAGCGTTTATCCCCACTCTAATTCAAGTAATCAATTCACGTCTACTTCCAATTAATTCATTCAAGTTTATTCTCTCTGCAAAGGAGTCCACCCACTGATTTTCTTCTCACGTTTTTCTTCTTTTTTTAAAGTTTAAGAGTTCCGGCACTCGAGTGTTTGGCTTCACACTTTATTTTTTTTTTTATATTTCAATCACTACATCCATTTGGTGTCGATTTTAAGTTCTGTCCATTCGGATTCAAAAGCGTTTCATTGACTATCTTCTGTTAAGAAGTCCGTTAACTGCACTACAAATCCAATTATAATTTTTATTTTCTATCTGTAAACTTGTTTTAGTATTCTTTTTAAAATATTCAATAATAATAATAATCACAACAAACTATAAAACTTTGAATTCCTTTTTTTAACTCGCGATTTTTCATCCACGTACGAATTTTCTTACACTGTTCACCTCCGTCTCAAACAGATTTTTCGCTTTTTCAACCGTCAGTCTTCCAAACTCAACCCCAAAATCAGACTCGACACCGCTAAAAAACTACCTCTTCTTCGGGAAACCAATTACTTAATGCCCTAAATCCAAGAACCCGATCCAGCATTTCACATCCATTAAATCCGATCCCGCAATCATCTCATTTTCAATTACTGCTGCCGCATCTGGTTAACGTAATCGAAGTTCATTGCATTTCGATTCCGCTACCCACACATCTTTTTCGAACTGACAAACGCAACAATTTCCATTTCGCATATAAGTTATCACCTTCCACTTACCTTTACTCCTTTCTTTATCATTTTTCCACGCGCAGATATTACCTTACACTCAACTTTCCTTCTTTGCTAATCACTTTTCCACGCGCATCATCATTTCATTCGACCCAAAACTGTATTGAGGCCATTACCCTCTTTGTATTTGTAATCACGCAACACGCGCATTTTTTATGACCTGAAATAACATTTGAAACTAATCGATGACCAAGCTGGTCGTTTCACCTGTAGCAGCAATCGTTGTGCAAACGCCGCTGCGTATGCTAAATTGAGTCAATTGCACCCAGGTAGCATTTTGTTAACTTAGCAATTAAACATTATAAATTTAAGTGGTCAAGTTATTGAAGCACTTTTTGTATCCCGCGAGTTATAAAGTGAAGAAGTGTTGAATAAAGCAAATTGTAAATTTACAAATTGTGTTTTTTTGTAAGCTGCGGAACAACTAGTCATAACTGGCGGCCGAGCAAATTTTTAAATCCGTTCCATAAGAACACGGTATTTTTTAAGAAATCGAGCCGGGGAAAACGGTGATAACCTTAGCCGACTGAGTTGCTGTAATCCGTTCCATAAGAGCACGGTATTTAAAAAAAATCAAACCGGGGAAAATGGTGATAACATTAGTCGACCGAGTTGCTGTAATCCGTTCCATAAGAACACGGTTCTCCTGAAGTAAAATCGGGGAACAGTTTTAAACAACTATTAGCCGACCGGGTCGCAATCATCCGTTCAGTAAGAACGAATACGTGCTGTACTTCCTGGGAAGTGAAATGTGATTATTGAAGGCTGGTAGCAAGCTGATTCCAGAACATTTGCGGCCAGTGAGTGCCAAAATCACCGTACAAATAAAATAAGGACACAACACTGAGCGACACGACATCGTACCGCAGTAGGCACCTCTCAAATCGAACGATTGGCGTCAAAAAGGAATCATACGAGCTGCCCGAGTGGCGAAACATGAGAGCGTTAGCAGGATGAATTATTTTTATGTAAGTCTTAATCTGCTAAGAAATTACATTATTTTTGTTAAATCAAATCATAAATAATTGACCACATTCTATTTAAAATATTTGAAAATAAAAATATCTGAAACTATAAAATATTCGAAACTAAAATATTATAAAGTATAACATATTTGAAACTAGAAAATATTTGAAACTATAAAATATTAACATATAAAAGTGCTATAATAGTGACAACAAGTGAATTGTGAAGATTTGTGTAAGTATCTTGGTGCATTGCAGTGAAATTTCGCGAATTAAATCCAGTGCACAACAGTTGTTTCTCCTCCTCTCCTTTTGTGTTTTTTGAATTTTTGGGTTTTTTTCCTTGATTCGGAATAGAAGCCATGCAAGAAACCATTCGTCAGTTGACAGGAGCAGTTAATGCCCAAATTGAATTAAGCAAAAAATCTGAAGCTAGACTTTTCGAGCTTGAACAGGTGATTTCAGCCTTTAGTACACACATTAGTAGGTTTGAAAAAAGTGAAGACAGATTATTGGCAATTGAACAAAGGTTGTCTGCTAACAATTCACCCAACCCCATACCTTCATTCACTGCAGGTATTCCTAAATCCAAAAAAGACCTTGAAGACATTAACAAACTACCTGATTCTGTACGTGATCATCAACCCTTCGACGGCAACCCGATTCAATATTTATCGTGGGTGCATAACGTGGAGACGATCCTTCGTGACTACGAAATAGTTCGGGGGAAGCCTATTTTCAGAGCCATTCTTCGCCACATCCGGCAGAAGATTCGAGGGTCAGCTGATGCTGCCCTTATTTCGTATAATATCTTCGATGACGACTGGTCATGTATTAAGAAGTGCCTATCACATCCATACTTTGGAGCATCAGCTGCATTCCATGTAGCAGTGGAATAATAGTGTTGATGAATTTTATGCAGCTGTGAGCCACCAATTGTCATTCTTGATCAACAAAATTAAAACAGAGGATAGGTCACAAGAAGTTATTACCGCACTTACCGAAAATCACAGAAATCGCGGAAGTTACGTTATTCAACGTAGCAATTGTTAAAAAATATATGTTGAGGATTCCTTCCCCGGAATCTCTTTAAATAAAAACACTTTGGTTTTCACTTTTACTTATTTTATTTAATTAACACTCTTTGATTTACAACAACAATAACACTTCTTAACTTTTAACTTAATTGAACAAAGCTTCACTTCAACTTTAAGAACAACTTCAATGAATACTCAACTTGAACTCTTATGAGTAATGCACTTCAACTTATTCGAATACTCAACTTCAACTGACTTACTTATTCTCAAAGGGCTGCTTTTATAATGATAAGAATGCTGATGAAGTATTCTCTTTGTTACTTTGGTTCAAGCTAAGAATTGGACTTTGATATGATGATGTCAGCAATGCAAGTAAGCGCAATTTGATATTGCAATAACGAGATGTTTATATTAGATAGATCAAGTTACTGGATGACAAGATATGAGTCATGGATGATCAGTACATGAGTCATGGAAGATTTTGATAAAGGGCTAGTGAATTGTGTGGTAATATGCTGATGTAAGGATTTGGGATTATATGTAACTCCTCACTCCTTAAGCTCAATGTTGTCCTCAACATGATTATGTTTTTGTAATTCAATATATTCCGTTATATTAATTTTGATAAATGATTTCTTTTTTTGAAGGTGTATCTATAGAGCAATTATTACTATTGCAACGATCCCGCAATCATCTCATTTTCAATTACTGCTGCCGCATCTGGTTAACGTAATCGAAGTTCATTGCATTTCGATTCCGCTACCCACACATCTTTTTCGAACCGACAAACGCAACAATTTCCATTTCGCATATAAGTTATCACCTTCCACTTACCTTTCCTCCTTTCTTTATCATTTTTCCACGCGCATTTAAGATATTACCTTACACTCAACTTTCCTTCTTTGCTAATCACTTTTCCACGCGCATCATCATTTCATTAGATCCGAAACTGTATTGAGGACATTACCCTCTTCGTAGTTTTAATCACGCAACACGCGCATTTTTTATGACCTGAAATAGCATTTGAAACTAATTGATGACCAAGCTGGTCGTTTCACCTGTAGCAGCAACCGTTGTGCAAACACCCCTGCGTATGCTAAATTGAGTTAATTGTACCCAGGTAGCATTTTGTTAACTTAGCAATTAAACATTATAAATTTAAGTGGTCAAGTTATTGAAGCACTTTTTGTAACCCGCGAGTTATAAAGTGAAGAAGTGTTGAATAAAGCAAATTGTAAATTTACAAATTGTGTTTTTTTTGTAAGCTGCGGAACAACTAGTCATAACTGGCGGCCGAGCAAATTTTTAAATCCGTTCCATAAGAACACGGTATTTTTTAAGAAATCGAGCCGGGGAAAACGGTGATAACCTTAGCCGACCGAGTTGCTGTAATCCGTTCCATAAGAGCACGGTATTTAAAAAAAATCAAACCGGGGAAAATGGTGATAACATTAGTCGACCGAGTTGCTGTAATCCGTTCCATAAGAACACGGTTCTCCTGAAGTAAAATCGGGGAACAGTTTTAAACAACTATTAGCCGACCGGGTCGCAATCATCCGTTCAGTAAGAACGAATACGTGCTGTACTTCCTGGGAAGTGAAATGTGATTATTGAAGGCTGGTAGCAAGCTGATTCCAGAACATTTGCGGCCAGTGAGTGCCAAAATCACCGTACAAATAAAATTAGGACACAACGCTGAGCGACACGACATCGTACCGCAGTAGGCACCTCTCAAATCGAACGATTGGCGTCAAAAAGGAATCATACGAGCTGCCCGAGTGGCGAAACATGAGAGCGTTAGCAGGATGAATTATTTTTATGTAAGTCTTAATCTGCTAAGAAATTACATTATTTTTGTTAAATCAAATCATAAATAATTGACCACATTCTATTTAAAATATTTGAAAATAAAAATATCTGAAGCTATAAAATATTTGAAACTAAAATATTATAAAGTATAACATATTTGAAACTAGAAAATATTTGAAACTATAAAATATTAACATATAAAAGTGCTATAATAGTGACAACAAGTGAATTGTGAAGATTTGTGTAAGTATCTTAGTGCATTGCAGTGAAATTTCGCGAATTAAATCCAGTGCACAACAGTTGTTTCTCCTCCTCTCCTTTTGTGTTTTTTGAATTTTTGGGTTTTTTTTTCCTTGATTCGGAATAGAAGCCATGCAGTTGACAGGAGCAGTTAATGCCCAAATTGAATTAAGCAAAAAATCTGAAGCTAGACTTTTCGAGCTTGAACAGGGGATTTCAGCCTTTAGTTCACACATAAGTAGGTTTGAAAAAAGTGAAGACAGATTATTGGCAATTGAACAAAGGTTGTCTGCTAATAATTCAACCAACCCCATACCTTCATTCACTGCAGGTATTCCTAAATCCAAAAAAGACCTTGAAGACATTAACAAACTACCTGATTCTGTACGTGATCATCAACCCTTCGACGGCAACCCGATTCAATATTTACCGTGGGTGTATAACATGGAGACGATCTTTTGGGACTACGAAATAGTTCGGGGGAAGCCTTTTTTCAGAGCCATTCTTCGCCACATCCGGCAGAAGATTCGAGGGTCAGCTGATGCTGCCCTTATTTCGTATAATAGCTTCGAAGACGACTGGTCATGTATTAAGAAGTGCCTATCACTTGACTATGCGGATAAAAAGGACATCCATACTTTGGAGCATCAGCTGCATTCCATGAAGCAGTGGAATAATAGTGTTGATGAATTTTATGCAGCTGTGAACCACCAATTGTCATTCTTGATCAACAAAATTAAAACAGAGGATAGGTCACAAGAAGCTATTACCGCACTTACCGAAAATCACAGAAATCGCGGAAGTTACGTTATTCAACGTTACAATTGTTAAAAAATATATGTTGACGATTCCTTCCCCGGAATCTCTTTAAATAAAAACACTTTGGTTTTCACTTTTACTTATTTTATTTAATTAACACTCTTTGATTTACAACAACAATAACACTTCTTAACTTTTAACTGAATTGAACAAAGCTGCACTTCAACTTTAAGAACAACATCAATGAATACTCAACTTGAACTCTTATGAGTACTGCACTTCAACTTATTCGAATACTCAACTTCAACTGACTTACTTATTCTCAAAGGGCTGCATTTATAATGATAAGAATGCTGATGAAGTATTCTCTTTGTTACTTTGGTTCAAGCTAAGAATTGGGCTTTGATATGCTGATGTCAGCAATGCAAGTAAGCGCAATTTGATATTGCAATAACGAGATGTTTATATTAGATAGATCAAGTTACTGGATGACAAGATATGAGTCATGGCTGATCAATACATGAGTCATGGAAGATTTTGATAAAGGGCTAGTGAATTGTGTGGTAATATGCTGATGTAAGGATTTGGGATTATGTGTAACTCCTCCCTCCTTAAGCTTAATGTTGTCCTCAACATGATTATGTTTTTGTAATTCAATATCTTCCGTTATATTAATTTTGATAAATGATTTCTTTTTTTGAAGGTGTGTCTTTAGAGCAATTATTACTATTGCAACGATAATTATTAGTAATGTTGATCCTGTTCCAATTATATTTACTTTATGAGCATATTTTATCTCGTTAATACTTTCTAAATTTTTAAAATTTTCAAGTTTGATGTCTTCAAAGCATAAATCAATTTTGCAATTAGATACATTCATAATTGGTTCCAATACTTAAATTTGTGAAAATTCTTTTACATCATTTGGGAATGTGTTATTTATAATATGAATTTCACAATTTACAAATCGAATTACATAGTTTCCTTCTAATTCATATGTTTTTTCATGACATGATTGATTAATTGATGTTTTGACGTTTTTTTTTTTTGTGGTAGGGAGGTGAATGCTATGTATGCACAGAGTGGTGGGACTCCCATGCGCGACTGGACTACCCACTAAACACCTCCCATGTCAACCTGAAAACCCAGCCTGGAACCGTTTGACACATTACTTCGGGCCAGGTCTCGTTTTGTTACGCCGTGGGGCGCCTTCAAGCTGGGGAGTCCCTTTCCTAGTACTGACCCTACAGCACTCATCAAGAGGCGTCTTCTTGACAGGCTGGGTCCCCCTACGTTGGCCATAAGTCGACTCAGAGCCGATGTTCCCGAAGGAGCCTTCTCAGCCGTTGCCCTGATTTGCTCAGAGAAACTCATCTTCGAGTCGATCAGTAGCCCCAGGTACTTCACCGTTGGCTTCGATTCGATTCGTAAGTTGCCAATACTGATCCTCATTACTCTAGAGATTCTCTATTTTGTCAAGATGACCATTTCAAATTTCTCCAGTGCTAAACTGAGCCCGCGAGCAGTCATCCAGTCCCTCACTCGGCGCATTAGCATACCTAGCCTAAGTTGCGCTTGTTCAACGGTGCGTTCAGTGACAAGAGCCGGAACATCGTCCGCATAGCCGACCAAGCGTGACTCATCTGGCATCTCAAGTCTCAGCAGCCCATCGCAAGACACGTTCCACAGGTCCGGACCAAGGAACGATCCCTGGGCAATACCCGATGTAATTGCGTGTCGTAGAGGAGGCCTCGGTCCTTTAGGTAGTTCCTCAAAAGCCGCATTAGATATTCTGGAACTTGAAAAGAGTTTCCCAGCGTATCCAGAATATCCACCCATCTAGCGGAGTTGAAGGCATTCCTGACGTCGAGTGTCACGAACAGGACGATCCGTCGCTTGGTGCAACTATATGCCTCTATTTTTTGGACCACGTTCACCACCTCTGCAATCGCATCAATGGTGGAACGTCCTGCTCTAAAGCCGTACTGCCGAGGAGATAGGTCCCCAGCAGCACGAATCGCGTCTGTGAGTTTTCCCTTGATGAGTTTCTCTAGCACTTTCCCAGCCGTGTCTAGCATGCATAACGGGCGGTATGCAGACGGCGATTCGGGATTTTCCTTCCGCTTGTTGATCATCACCAGCCCCGCCACCTTCCATCGTACCAGGAAAACCCCGTCCCGTAGGCAAGCGTTGAATGTGCTGAGCAGCAAGTCAGAACAATGGTGATAGATGAGCCGCAACACCTCAGCTGGAACGCCATCTGGACCTGGAGCCTTCATCGCTTTCAAGGAGAGGACTGCCTCCTCCAGTTCCAGCTTTGTGAAGACTGGGCACTCAACTGCTGTTTCACCATGGACAGCATCAACATGGACGGGATGGGCGGGGAATAGTCCCCGCACTATCGCATCCATCTTTTCCGCGTCATGTATACAAGGCTTCCGTAGGGCACCAAGTTTCCCCATGACCAGCTTCTAGCCAAGGCCCCAGGGACCCACTAGGTCTTGCCAGCCGCGAGCCTTGCTACTGTTGATCAGTTTGCGAAGGCATTTCCTGGCCGACTTATATGCTGCCACCCGGTTGCATGCCTCATCACGGTTCCGCGCCCGTTGAGCCTCACGTCGAAGCTTGTGACACTCCCTTCGCTTTCCAGCGATTTCAGTTGACCACCAGTACACTGGAGGCTTGCCGTGCCGGGGTCTTCGACGGGGCATAGAAGCTTTGCAAGCAGTCGTTATGATGCTCATAGTGGAGTTCACCACGTCTTGAGCTGCCAGTTCTTCCGTCCCCTCTGAAGCTCCCTGCAGCGACTCACCTGCTGAGAGCACCTCGACGAACCTCTCGACGTCCAGCCTTTCGATGTTCCATCCAGTTGTTGAATGCCGAGAGCACGGACGTCGGGAGAGAGCATCACTTATCTCAAGCAGAATGCACTGGTGATCACTGGCTGTGTAGTCCTCTAATACTTTCCAGTTGTGTATCCTCCGTACTAAGGACTCCGAGGCGAATGTCACGTCCAGTATTGTTCCCTCACAGCCAACACGGCGGAAAGTCGGCGTATTTCTGGAGTTCAGTACGACGAGGGCCGTCCTGGCCACCATTTTCAGGATTCGTTTTCCCCGCGGATTCGCTGAGGCATGCCACATTCGATTGCTTTAGCGTTGAAGTCACCCCCAACGAGCACTTTGCCCTCTGCGTTCGAGACAGCGCCCTCCAGAGCATTAAGCTTGGCTTGGAAAGATGATATCGATTTGTTAGGCGTTAGGTACACACTTAAGAAGGTGGTCACTGAGCACCGAACCCACACGAAACCATCCCCCCGTCCACAACTCTCCGCTTAAAAGTCACTGTTCCGAACCCAAATGGTGGCAGTACCAGTTTTATCAGAGTACCATAATGCAGGACTTTTATTATGGTGTTGCTCACTCAGCGGCAAGAAGTCGGCTTTCATGTCCCTCGCAAACTACTCAAGCAGATTTTGGGCAGTTGAACTACGGTGTAGGCTTAGCTGCATGATGCGGTTCATCGGAGCTCTGATTTTGCCTTGGCTAGGGCTTCATGGAACACCCGGCATTTTCCTGATCCCAAGACGTGTCCAAAATCAGGTTTTGGATGAGCATCCTTGCAAAGAATACAGTGTGCCTCCTTCGTACACTCTTTTCTTTTATGTCCCATTTCACCGCATTTGTAACACAGGGAACTCTTATTGGGTCCTTTGCATACTTGTGTGGTGCATTTGGCATTTGAAACATTGCAGAGGCGTTGCTCTTCGCCATATCCTACAGACAACCCACCCTATTCTTACTTTGCCCTTGTTCAGGAATTGTTCGGCGTCTTTTTCGGTCAAGTCAACTATGGCCATGCGCTGTCTCGCTTTGATGCGACCCACGCTAGAAACTCCCTTTTGATGGCCTCTTCTACCTCGGCCAGATCCGTCACGCAGTCAATGTCTCGTATTTCGATCGTTACCATCGGCTCGAGCAGGGCTATAGTTGCGCTTTTGCCGAGGATTTTCTGTACTGCGTCACAGAATGCTTCTTTATTGTCGGCCTCTGCTCCGAATTCGACCAGTATGTGGCCCGACCGCGTTGGTCGTACTACTTTAATGGTAGTATTGGTTTCTTCGGGCCTTACATTTCCCCTGATGCCCCGCAGTACCTCCGCGTAGGATCGGCCATCTTGGGGCTTTACGAGCAGTGCCTGCTGCCGGGGTCTTCTTCGGGGCTTCTGCCTCTCCTGTTTTGCATCAAGTCCTTTTTCTAATTGGGCGTATGTGCAAACTTTACTTTCTGGCTTCTTTTGAAGGAGATTCTTTGCGGCTTTCTTCGCTCCTTTTGTAAGCACTGTCTGGAACCCGTGATCTGATGCTCCACGCCCACCAAATGCTTCTTCTTTCCTTCTTCTATCCCGATCTGCTTCGATTGGGCTAGATGCCATTCTTTTATTGCCTTTTAATGGTGGTGCTATCTGCATGTGGCCTTTAAATTTCGCCCCAAGAGCCTCTTTAGTCTTTTGTTCGTCTTCGGCCCTTAACCAGCTCCTCCGATAGTGCCCTACGCAATATAGGAGCTCCTCTAGTTCAAGGAGCCCCACCTTCGCTGCTTTGCTGATTTTTGGGGAGTCACATGCAGATTGTATTCTTTTCAGAGCATCTCCCGCTTTTCGGAGTAGCCTTTCTTCTTTGTATCGCTGGGCCGCAATTGTACCTTGCAACCATCCTTGGGAGAGGTTATCGCGTTCCGTATCCGAGTGCAGTACTTCCACCACATTATTTTGTCGTTGATTAACAATAGCAAGCCCTTTTCGATTTCTTCTATTGTTTTTTCATTATTTGTTTTAGTTATACAATTAATATTTTTAAATTTTAATTCATTTTTCAAATATTTCATATTCTTTACAAATTCATAATATTTACTATTGTAACTTACAACTTCACTTATGTTTATATTTAATGATTGATTTTTTACATTTGGTATTTTTCTTACATAGTATGATAGTAAAGGCTGTGTAAGTATAGGTATATTAACCACAAATACAATAGTTGTATCTTTTATCAAAACATTTAGTGTAATTTCTTTTAATTCTTCAAACGAAAGATTATATGCATTTATTTCGTCATATGTTTGAATTGACCTTGACATTGTTCCAGATTTAGCATTATTTACATTATCGATAAGTTTTTCCAATTCATCTTTTATCAGACCAAGATTATGATTTATCTGAACTTCCAGCAAAATGTTGTTTATTTATTGTAATTTAATTTGTTATCAATTGTCCGAAATGCGTTATAGGTTTTGTTTATGTTGTTTGTGATTTTATCCAGGTTGTTTTTGAAGACATTATTTATTTGAATTTGTTTATTCATTGACTCAATTAAATTATGATTATTTGAATCTATTATGTTTAGATGATTCATTATATCATTATAATCATCGTTGTCCATGGTTCCATAAAGCCATTTATAAATTTCGCCAATTGGATTTATAAGACCTCGCTTCTTTCTAATATTTTTAAAAATCTCTATGTAACCGGCCTGTTTTCCTAATGCTGAGTTACATGTTTCACTAAGAGGATTTAATGTTTGGGTAGGTTGTCCTTCTTTAGATAATTTTTGTTTTGTTTGGAGAAAATCTATGATAGTATCGCTTCAGGTAAATTAATATGATCTAAATGAAGTAAGTTCAGTTCTCCTTTAATTGTTTTAATTGTTTCTATAATATAAGGATTTGGTTCGATTTTTTCTGAAATATCTCTCAATGCTTGTTCATACTGGTCAATTTTATGGTAAATTCTTTTATAATCTTTAATTAATCTTACTGGGTCTTTTCTGATTAATATTATTCCTGAAGTAGAGGAAATTTTTTCGATTGTCATTTCTGCAAAGCTCTGTTTATTAAATTCTTTTGTTCTTCAGAAATTTCAGCATCTGATTTTTTATTTTGTTTCCCATAATGTTTTTTAATTCGTTTCCTGGTTTGGTGGATTTTCGTTCCACGTTTGTTATTTTTAACTGAATTTACCTCATTGTCTTTATTTTTCATAATATCGACTTTTCGATATTTAGGTTCATGTTTATGTCTTTCATTAACATAATTTTTAATGAAAATTGTCTTTTCATTAATATCTTGTAGTTTCTCACGACTTTTGTTGTGATATGAAACCCACTTCTTTTTCTTTTGTTGTAAAAGATCATGAATCCTATTTTTGTCATTACGAACTTGAAATACTTCAATGGGTTTACAGTTTGTACTTGAATGAATAGAGGTATTGTAATACTCTGTAGCTTTTAATGTTTTGTCTACAATATTCATTTCAGGATTTGTGACTGTTAATACTCTAATATTTTCTAATAGGGTACTATGACATCTATTCATGTCGGAGTTGCCTGTATGTGCTTTTGGAGAGCAAAAATGAGCTTCTATATTTTCTTTTCGAAGGAAATCACATTAAATTCGTTATCTGCAATTATTTTTCTAGGTTTACCCAGGATAGCATTCCTTTCTTGAATTAGGGTAATGAATGTTATTGCATTTTTATCTGTTATTTCCTTTGTGTACAAATGTTTCGAAAATCGATCAATAGTGGTAAAGAATCGTTTCTTACCAATGAAGAATATATCGATATGTACAATTTGATTAATACCATTTGGCGTTTCTGTTAGATGAAATTCTGGTTTTACAGGCTTTCGGTCATACTTTGCAAGATTGCATGTTTCGCAATTATCAATATACTTAGTAATGATCCTTATTAAACCTTGGAAGCAAAACTCATTTTTTATTTCTTCGTAGTTCTCAATTATACCACGATGGTTTCCTCCTTCGTGTATTTCTTTGATTTTTTCAAAGCATTGATTTTCATCTAATAAATCGATGGCATGTTGTGTACACTTGATAAATTTCAAATTTTCATTATTTGAGTGTAGTGCCAAGATTGCCAATTGAACTTTGTTCCATTCATGACTATTTAGTTCACTGAAGATTCCAACGGTTCCTTTTTCAGGTATATATCGCCGTTGAATATTTTTTTATAAAATTTTCATTTTTTATATCGTTTGCGTCGATATAAATTTTTCTTCTTTTGTTTATTGTTCTAATTTCTTTTTGCTTTTTATTTGTTATTATTATTTGAGTTTTATAAATATTCACTATTCCTTCCTTAATAGGAATATAGTCATTTTGATTTTCATTTCTTGAGTGTATTGTTGCAATATCGCTTTCAATTTCCATTGCTTCGTTTGCTGTGTTGATATTAATTTCATTATTTTCAACATTTATTCGACTGAGGAAATCTGCAACTTTATTATCTTTTCCTTTGACATACTCAATGTTATAATTATATTCGTTTTACTTAATTTTCCACCTTTGAAGTCTACTGTTCGGTTCTTTTAAATTATTCAACCAAACCAATTGTCTATGATCCGTTCGGATGTCGAACTTTACTCCGTACAAATATGGTCGAAAATATTGTGCTGCCCATACTATTGCTAGTAGTTCTTTTTCTATTGTAGAATAATTACGTTCATGCTCGTTCAGAGTTCTGTTTGCAAAACAGATGGGATGACCTTGTTGCGTAAGTACTACTCGTATTGCTTTGTCTGAAGTATCAGTGGTTAAAATGAATTTTTGTTTGAAATCCGGATATTTAGGGATTGGGTAATTTGTAATTAAATCTTTAAGTTTTTCAAATGCTGCAACATATTTGGGGTCATTTATATTTATTTTCTTTGTTTTCTTTAGAGCATCTGTTAATGATGAGGGAATTTTCGCGTAATTGTTAATGAATTTTCAGTAGTATCCTGTGATACCTAGAAAAGAATTAATTTTTTTTTTGAAATGTCTGGGATATTTAATTTTTTTATGACTTCTATTTTTTTCTGAATTTGGTTTGATTCCTTCAGTGGATAGAATATGTCCTAAATAATTAGTTTCTTTAGCAAAGAATTTGCATTTGTCGACTTGAAATTTAATTTTGCTTTCCGAAGCGCATTGAATATTTTCTTAATGTTATTTTCCATTTCTTGGAGAGATGTTGCGAAGATCAGAATATCGTGTAAATAAACGACACATATTTTATTAATGTATTCACTCAATACTTCTATTTGGTGAAAACCCTTAGCTAGATCCAAAGTAGTGAAATATTGTGATTTTCCAAGTTTGTCGAATATAGACTCAATATTTGGAATAGGATATTTATCATCAATTGTTTCTTCTGTAGTCTATAACGATTCTCTATTTAGTTTTTCCAGAATTGTCCATCTTTTTCTGAACAATCCATATTTGTGCATTATATGGCGATGAAGAGGGTCTAATCATCCCTTGTTTTAACATATCTTGAATTTGGGTTGCCACTTCATTATCATGTACTTGTAGAAATCTATAAACTCTTGAGTATAAAGGCTTGCAAGACTTAGTAACAATTTCATGTTTAGTCTTTGTAGTGCTAGTCAAGTTATCTCCTTCTCTGTAGAACAGATCTTAATTTTTACTGAGTATTCGTTTTAGATAATTCGATTCTTCCCAATTCAAATTTTCATAAAGTTTTTCCATCGTATTTGCTGAATAATTCCTAAATAATTTTTCATTATTTATTTCTATTGAACCTTCCCCAGAATTGATTTTTGCATTGAGGGGGTGCAGTATATTTTGTCCTATTATGGCTTTAAACATTTTAAATTCGAAATTCATAATATTCCTAAGGATTTTATGATTTTCGGGTAGTTTGAACTCTTGAGGAATATTTGTTTTTAATTTTTGGGTAACTTTGAAAATACTACCTAATCCGTTTTTCAAACATTTTCTATCAATACTAAATATTGATGCGCCTGTATCTATTAGTACTGGAATAATCTCATTATCTATAGTAAGGTTTACTATTGGTAAAAAGCTTCCGAGGCTTGTACTAGAAAATTTGTATCCATGGGCTCGATATTATTTTTACTTTGACCAGAACCATCAATTTCCATTGGCTCAGATCTGTTTTGATTATGATGACGATTATTATGGAATTTCTTATTAAATTTTTTGTGTTTGAAATCTTGATTTTAATTATTTTGTTTAGAATGTCTATTATATTCTTTATTAGTATTTTGTTGGAGTTCTTTTAATAAATGATAACCCTGATCCAATGTTTGGACATTTGTTGATTCTAGAAGGAACATTTTATTTTCCGGAATTAGACTTTTAAATTTGTTTAGAACTAAACTTTCATTTCGAAGAGGACTTAATTCTAAGAATTGATTTCGATTTGGTTCTTGAATGAATTTGACATTTAATTTATTTAAAAGGTCATTTAGACTATTGTAGATGTTGTCAATATTATCTACACTTACCTTATGAATTTTATTAACTAGACAGCTGTATGATTTGTGAACGCCATAAGTTGATATTAGGATGTTCTGCACTGTTTGCCAATTCGGTTCAGTTAGTTTCTGGATTGTTTGCCTTGCTGCTCCTTGTAGTTTGTTGTGAATAACCCTGAAGATATATGCTGCTTGATTGCCAGGTTGTGTTAGAGACAGGATTGTGTTGGCTTCACTAATCCAGGAATTGACTCGGAGTTGTTACCAGTATAGTTCAGTAGGGCTCGTGCTTCTTTGAGCAGAGTTTCGAAGGATAGTCTGGAAGCTGGTTGTTGTTCCACCATTTTGCAGGTTAAGTTGGTTTAGTTAATTGAAGGTCTTAGGTTGTTGTATTATTGGCTCTTTTTATTTTCTCCAAAAAGGCCAAGGTCAATTTTTTGTCAAATTGATCCTGATTTGTGTTAATTTTACTATTACATTAAGTCACGGTTTTGGTGTTTATTATAATGTTGTTGATATTAAGTCACGGTTTTGGTGCTTATTATCTTTGTTGTATTATTGGCACTTTTTATTTTTCCAATAAGACCAAGGTCAATTTTTTGTCAAATTGAACCTGTTTTCTTTTTATTGGTTTATATTATGTCACTGTTCTTTGTGTATATTATAAGTTTGTTAACTGACGCTTTTTATTATTCCAAAAAGGTCAGAGGTGAATTTATTATCCAAATTCGACCTGGTTTGTATCATGATTTCGTTAGAACACACACCTTTCACTTTGATTTTAAAGTCGATTAGCGGTAGTGTCACTGTTTTATTTTATTTTACACCTTTCTTAACTTTTAACTTAATTGAACTAAGCTTCACTTCAACTTTAAGAACAACTTCAATGAATACTCAACTTGAACTCTTATGAGTACTGCACTTCAACTTATTCGAATACTCAACTTCAACTGACTTACTTATTCTCAAAGGGCTGCTTTCATAATGATAAAAATGCTGATGAAGCATTCTCTTTGTTACTTTGATTCAAGCTGAGAATTGGACTTTGATATGCTGATATTAGCAATGCAAGTAAGCGCAATTTGATATTGCAACAACGAGATGTTTATATTAGATATATCAAGTTACTGAATGACAGGATATGAGTCATGCATGATCAATACATGAGTCATGGAAGATTATGATAAAGGGTTAATGAATTGTGTGGTAACATGCTGATGTAGGGATTTAGGATTATGTGTAACTCGCATTAGATGTTTTTGTGAAAGGGCTGAATGGAGATCTTTCACAGATGCTTATCATCCAAAAACCCTAAAAGCTTCCCGATGCTTATGCATCATGCTGAGAGGTTTAAAACCTAAACTTTAGGAAAGATCAAATTCACCTACGGCATGGTAATAACACCATTTCAGCACCTGTCAACCAATTTTTCAACTCTCGTTCTGAAAATAACAGACCTAAGGTACCCGTACCCTATCAGCAATTAAGTGTAACAGAAAGGAATCAGATATATCAGTTCAGAGATAAAATGTCTAAACCACCACCAAGGCCCACCCAGCCCAAACCACCAATTCCAATGGATGTTGACACATCCATTCAAACTCGGCAAGTTGATTATATGAACATGCTGTCCAACTCCCCCAACTACAAACGATCACATAATTCTGAAAATCTCCGAAGGAAATCACAGCGTCTTTAGAATTTAGAAACGCAAGTTGAGTTTCCTGAACCTGATGTGGAGTTTTCGGGGGAAATTGAATACGAACATCAGGCTTATCTTGATGATAATTTCCCTACCTTACAGGAAGAATGTGACGATGAATCGGAAGAAAATCAAATAGATTTTATGATGGACGCCTCTCAAGCGTTCCATACATAGAATTTACTATGCTAGACGGTCGGATTCTAAAATTTTTAATAGATACAGGTGTGAACGAAAATTTCGTTGCACACAAACATGCATTCAATGCCAAGTAAGTTTCAAAACCCTTCAACATCCAATCTGCTGCGGGAGAAATAACTATAAATAAAAAGGTGACAGGGAAATTTTTTAAAAGTGTAGGCAATAACATGCTAATAGATTTTTTTTTGTGCTACCAGGACTGAAGTCGTTCGACGGAATTATAGGGGACGATACTTTAAAGGCACTGGATGCTATCATCGATAGAAAAAATAACATACTCAAAATCAGGCCAAATATAAAAATCCCTCTAAAGGCAAAGAAATCTAAATAGGTCAATCACGTGGAAGTCGTAGTGACTAGCTTCCTCAAACAACTCGGAATAAGCTGCAAGCCATCTTGGATAAGCATGTCAAGCTTTTTGGCCCTATAAGCGATGGAGAAATCATCGAAACAAACGTAAGGGCTGATATTAGAACTTCCACATCAGACCCTGTCTACATGAAATCCTATAGCTAACCGGTTAACTAAAGGCCTGAGGTGGATAAACATTATTAAGAAATGTTAGAGGATGGAATTATTTGCCCGTCAAGAAGCCCATATAATTCACCTATCTGGGTCATGCCCAAAAAAACCAATTCAGCTGGTGAAAAGTAGTACAGATTGGTTATAGATTTTAAAATGTTGAAAGCAGTTACTATATCAGACACTTACCCAATACCAGATATCACAAACATGCTTGAGAGTTTTGGAAGCTCGAAATATTTCACCACCCTCGATCTAACATCTGGGTTTCACCAGATTCGTATGCGGGATAGTGATATCCCGAAAACTGCCTTCTGCACTGAAAATGGTAAATTCCAGTTTACAAGGCTACCGTTCGGCCTCAAAAACGCGCTCACCATATTTCAAAGAATGATCGATGACGTTTCAAAACCCTTTATTGGCCAAATATGTTTTGTTTATATAGACGACATTATCATCCTGGGGAAATCGGAGGACGAACATCTGAAAAATCTGGAAACCATACTGTCTCAACTCGAGAATGCGAATCTAAAAGTTAACTTAGATAAGTCTTCGTTCTTGAAAACCCGTTTTGAATATTTGGGATCCATTATCGCACAGGATGGTATCCTTCCGGATCCTAAGAAGATAGAAGCTATTACTAAAGTTAAGCCTCCTACAAATTTAAAAGACGTGAGAGCGTTTCTTGGCTTGGCGTCCTACTATAGGAAATTTAAATTGTAAAGCCACTTACAAATTTAACTAAAGGAGATAACGCTCAAATTAAAGCGAATCAGTCTAAGAAAAGATCAATTTCGCTTGGAGTTACTGAGCTCAAAGCCTTTAACGAAATAAAGGAACTCCTAGCATCATCGGAGGTATTGGCGTTCCCGGATTTCGAGAATCCCTTCAATTGAATAACCGATGCCTCTAATTACGCAATCGGTGCAGTTCTCTCGCAAGGTGACATCGGGAGAGATCAGCCTATCACTTATGTTTCAAGATCCTTAGGCGCAACAAAGGAGAAATATGCCACAAACGAACGAGAATTATTGGCTATCGTATGAGCGTTCGATAAACTAAGAACGTACTTGTACGGGGCAAAAAAATAAGAATCCTAACGGATCACCAGCCGCTTACCTTTGCACTGAGCCACAGCAATCGTAACGCTAAACTTAAACGCTGGAAAGCCAGAATAGAAGAATTTAACTATGAGCTCATCTATAAACCCGGAAAATGCAAAACCCAAAACGTACCAAGTTGGTGACGTAGTATATAGAAGGGATAAACAAATAAAGACCAAAGACAAACCACTTTTTAAAAACTGATAGTAGCTAAGGACAATCGTGTAACCATCACCACTGATTCAGGCAACAAAGTCCATAAATCACATTGGCCTTCTCCACTGAAAATGGTAAATTCGAGTTTACAAGGCTACCGTTCGGCCTCAAAAACGCGCTCACCATATTTCAAAGAATGATCGATGACGTTTCAAAACACTTTATCGGCCAAATATGTTTTGTTTATATAGACGACATTATCATCCTGGGGAAATCGGAGGACGATCATCTGAAAAATCTGGAAACCATACTGTCTCAACTCGAGAATGCGAATCTAAAAGTTAACTTAGATAAGTCTTCGTTCTTGAAAACCCGTTTTGAATATTTGGGATACATTATCGCACAGGATGATATCCTTCCGGATCCTAAGAGGATAGAAGCTATTACTAAAGTTAAGCCTCCTACAAATTTAAAAGACGTGAAAGCGTTTCTTGGCTTGGCGTCCTACTATAGGAAATTTAAATTGTAAAGCCACTTACAAATTTAACTAAAGGAGATAACGCTCAAATTAAAGCGAATCAGTCTAAGAAAAGATCAATTTCGCTTGGAGTTACTGAGCTCAAAGCCTTTAACGAAATAAAGGAACTCCTAGCATCATCGGAGGTATTGGCGTTCCCGGATTTCGAGAATCCCTTCAATTGAACAACCGATGCCTCTAATTACGCAATCGGTGCAGTTCTATCGCAAGGTGACATCGGGAGAGATCAGCCTATCACTTATGTTTCAAGATCCTTAGGCGCAACAAAGGAGAAATATGCCACAAACGAACGAGAAATATTGGCTATCGCATGAGCGTTGGATAAACTAAGAACGTATTTGTACGGGGCAAAAAAATAAGAATCCTAACGGATCACCAGCCGCTTATCTTTGCACTGAGCCACAGCAATCGTAGCGCTAAACTTAAACGCTGGAAAGCCAGAATAGAAGAATTTAACTATGAGCTCATCTTTAAACCCGGAAAATGCAAAACCCAAAACGTACCAAGTTGGTGACGTAGTACATAGAAGGGGTAAACAAATAAAGACCAAAGACAAACCACTTTTTAAAAACTGATAGTAGCTAAGGACAATCGTGTAACCATCACCACTGACTCAGGCAACAAAGTCCATAAATCACATCTGAAAAGTAATATTGCTTTTTCAGACTAATGAAAGCGCGGGCTTCAATACACACTTACGAGTATACGGGACGAATAGTCACCGTGAGACGAGGAATCGGCGAAATTATAGACGGAGACTTCAAGATAATTCATTCAATCGATTTGGGTAAATTCAACGGCGTAGCTGTTAAAATGAGATCCATTGTACGGAATCACGTCAATAGATCCAGTATTCTACTGCCGCAGCTTTACCATCAACTAGAAACGATAGATGCGTTACTTGACCAACTGCAAAGGAAGGATCAAAGAAGGACTTAGTGTTCAATCAATTGGATCGATTTGGCCTGGAAGTGGCTGGCAGGTAATCCAGAGGCTATTGACTGGGATAACATCATCAAGTCGCAAAACAATATAATTGCTAACAATAATAAACAGTATAAATTGAACCAATACACTACTAAAGTAACAGCTCCACTAACAGACAATTATACTGGGATAGTTGCTGACCTTAAAACATTTAACAATGATAAATTTGAGCAATCCCTGTTCAATAGAATGTCAATGACGAAATCCGCGAGATAACTCTAGCCTACCAACTCGCTAAAGAGGGTGTAATCAATTCCAATCTTTTGAGCAGTTCTGAAATCAGTAACCTGCTTACCCAAACTGAAACCCTCCCATATGAGAACGAAATTCGACCTTAATCATGTAATTATCTGCCCAATAATAAGGAACAACAAGATGATACATCTTAGCCATTCAGACTTCTTTCTAGCACAACCTAACAATTACGCACGAAGCGGCAACTGCTCTCGCATTCAGGATATTACCATTTGCAAACCAAATCAGTTCATAGCCTTACTTTAAATACTAACTGGATCCGATGCAACATGCGACTACCAGTATTGTAATAATCGAGTCGTTGAGCTCTTAGAAGGAAACGCAATCTATCTTACGAACTTCAACGGAAGCCTTAGACACGATAACGTTACCCGAGTCCTTAATGGGACATATCTTATTAGCCTCCAGAATGATACGATTTGGCTTGGTGATATAAAATATACCAGCAGGGAAATCAGAACATTCCAAGTTCTACCATCAATCCTAAACACAAATTTGACTGAAAGGGGCACTAAATTAGATTTCCACCTATTGCACAAACTCCATTTGGATAAGGTAGAGAAATTAGACGAAATTTCCGTAAATGAAGATGTGTCAATCTCCTCTGATTTAATTTTGTTCATCTTAGCCCTGTGTGGAATCTTTCTATCATTTCACCTTCGACGCTCAAGATCTTTCCTATTACAAACCCGGCTCCAGCATCTGGGAAGCAGCCCATTATTTTATCATTCTAATCTGTGAGACACCGATTTTTAAGGTGGGGAGAGTGATCACCTTCCACTTACCTTTACTCCTTTCCTCATCATTTTTCCACACGCATTTAAGATATCACCTTACGCTTACCTTTCCTCCTTTACTCATCGCTTTTCCACGTGCATTATCATTTCATTCGACCCAAAACTGTATTGAGGCCATTACCCTCTTCGTATTTGTAATCACGCAACACGCGCATTTTTTATGACCTGAAATAACATTTGAAACTAATCGATGACCAAGCTGATCGTTTCACCTGTAGCGACAACCGTTGTGCAAACGCCACTGCGTATGCTAAATTAAGTTAATTACACCCAGGTAGCATTTTGTTTACTTAGCAATTAAACAATATAAATTTAACTGGTCAACTTATTGAAGCGCTTATTGTATTCTGCGAGTTATTAACTGAAGAAGTGTTGAATAAAACAAATTGTAAATTTAAAAATTGTGTTTTTTGTAAGCCGCGGAACAACTAGTCATAATTTATATGACAATTTGCATAACCATGGAAGCGTTTGATTAGATGCAAAGTGTCATATATATATATATATATATATATATATATATATATATATATATATATATATATAATATATATATATATATATATATATATATATATATATATATATATATATATATATATATATATATATATATATATACAGAAACTATTGCTTTGGCCGATACTCCAAAAAGAGTGCTTTCTTGCGCTCGGGGAACTTGAACCCAGGGTCCCAGCGGACACCCGGTTGAGAACCAACGGAGCCACCTTCTGTTGATTTCCCGTTCATCGAATTAGCAACTTCAACTCTTTCTTGATGGGCGTGGGAGTGAAATTTATTAGTAGGGAAACGTGAATGAATTTGAGTTCGTATGACAAATAAAATTTGAATAACATTAGTCAGTATGAAGGGAGGAATTAGGTTTTGTTAACGAAAATGTATCGAATGAAGTTTTGTTAATGGGAATTAATGAATAAAATGTTGTTAGTGGGAAAATTAAAATTATTATTAAATACTTTTTTTTATAATTAAAAATAGGGTAAGAGGGTAGGATTGAGATGATGGGGAATTCAAAATTATAGGGAAATTCGAAAAATGTTAATAAAATAAATAAATATACGGAGAAAAGGTATAAGTCCCCAAAGGAAGGTGGAGATGTTACAGCGGCGGGAGAAAGCCGGTACGCCGGAATTCGCAACAATATATATATATATATATATATATATATATATATATATATATATATATATATATATATATATATATATATATATATATATATATAAATATATATATATATATATATATATATATATATATATATATATATATATATATACATATATATATATTATATATATATATATATATATATATATATATATATATATATACCCAAAGGAAGGTGGAGATGTTACAGCGGCGGGAGAAAGCCGGTACGCCGGAATTCGCAACAATATACATATATATGTATATCTACATATTTATATA